>OX328130.1:4381671-4804171 GCA_946811695.1 Gonocerus acuteangulatus
ATTTGGGGTGTAGATGTTGCAGTAAGGTGTTAATGTGAACATGTATCCTCTATCTTCTGAATAAATAGCAGAACCAACCCCATTTTTGTCCTTCAAGCCATCCGTATAGACATCTTGACCTTCTGGGGACTCGCCTTTTAGTTTTCTAAATTCAGTTAGCAGAATGAGCGGATCTATGTCTTTTTTATTAAATTTAGTAAGAGAAAGGTTCATTTTAGGTACAGTCAATGTCCAAGGCGGCTTTGAAGCGGAGACGTTGTGGATCATATTTTGGGTATCAATGCTTAATTCAGTGATGATGTCAGTAGTTCTGACGGCGAAGGGCTTTCTATTGTATGGATAGAAGCGGTTAGGGTTGCAATTAAGATATTGATTGAGTGGGTGGAGAGGGGTTGCATTTATGCCGATGTAATTTGAGAGAAGAATTTGTTGTCGTCGAAAATGAAGTGGAAGCTCTCCTGCTTTAACACAAAGGCTGGTTACTGGGCTTGAAAGGTAGGCACCCGTTGAAATCCGGATCCCGCTGTGGTGAACGGAATCAAGCATTTTTAAAGTTCTGGGTGATGCCGAGCCGTAGACTGTACATCCATAATCAAGGCTGGAGCGAATGTAACTCTTGTATAGCATCATCATGGTTTTTCGGTCAGCTCCCCACGAGTTGGATGTCATGGTTTTAAGGATGTTCATTTTTCTTTGGCATGTTGATTTGAGAGATTTTATATGGTGAGTCCAAGTTAAAGATCTGTCAAATATAACTCCTAGGTACTTGGCCTGATCACTATCGTCTATAGATTGGTTATTTATTAAAAGAGAAATGGTGGTGTTTATTCTTCGTGAGGAAAATAATAATCCAATAGTTTTACTAGATGAAATTGAGAAACCATGATCTGCTAGCCAAGAGCTAATAATGTCCAGAGAATTTTGAATGGTGTTTTGGAGAGAATCTATTGAGGTGTTGGAGGTATAGATGACGAGATCGTCAGCATACAGCATCGCTTTGACTACAGCAGGTATGCACTTGAGTAGTTTATTTATTGCAACAGAGAAGAGAAATGCGCTTAACACACTTCCTTGAGGAACACCGTTCTCTTGGGAGTATTCATCTGACAGACAGCTACCGTTACTGATTTTGAGTGTTCTATTGTTAAGAAAATTTATTATGAACTGAAGAATATGACCTGTAATACCTAATTCGATTAGGCTTTCAATGATAAATCTTCGCCACACTTTGTCGAAGGTTGTTTCGATATCTATAAATATGGCCAGTAATTTCTCTCTTACGCTAAAGGCTTCTCTTATGTCTGTTTCTAGACGAATCAAATTATCTCTTGTACCTCTTCCAGGCCTGAACCCGCTTTGCCATATTTCGTATAAGTTATTCTTCCCCATGTGCCAGCGTAGGCGGTTCATAATAATTTTTTCTACTAACTTGCAAGGGCTACAGGTCAGAGAGATAATTCGATAGCTATTCGCTTCATGAGGTGGTTTCCCATTTTTTAATATAGGTATGGCTATGGATTTAGACCAGATGTCAGGTAATTTTCCGGTTAAAAACACTTTATTGAGAGCAGCAAGAAAGATTTTTTGACTTTCGTATGATAAATTCTTGATCATAGAAATGATAATGTTATCGGGGCCAGGAGATGAATCTTTTCGAGATTTTAAGCTTATTTGGAGTTCTGTGAAGGTGAACGGAAGGTTGAGTGGGTTTAATGGATCGAGTTCAACGACAAGGGATGTGGATTCTGTTTGATGTTTCTTTCGAAGAAAAACCGGGGAGAAATTGGAGTCAGAAGAAATAGATTGAAAATGATAGCCTATATGATTAGCGATCTCTGTAGGGTTTGAAAGGTACGTGTTTCCTGTTTTCATTATATTTATAATGTTCATTCTCGGGCGGCCCATGATTCTTCGTACTGTGTCCCAGACTTCCGTGATTGGTGTTTGGTGGTTTATTGTAGAAATGAATTCTCTCCAGGAATTTCTTTTGGCTATTTTTATTTTGTACCTAGCATCTTTTCTGGCATCCATATACGCTTGTAGGTTTTCAGAACAGGGATTTCTCCGGAATTGTCTCAATGCTCGTTTCCTGCTTTTAACTGCTTTTTCGCAGTCTCCGTTCCACCAGGGCACGCTAACTCGTTTAGAAGAGTTATTTTTGTGAGGGATAGAGGCTTCTGCAGCTGAGAGGATGATGCTATTAACTGCTTTTTCGCAGTCTCCGTTCCACCAGGGCACGCTAACTCGTTTAGAAGAGTTATTTTTGTGAGGGATAAAGGCTTCTGCAGCTGAGAGGATGATGCTATTAACTGCTTTTTCGCAGTCTCCGTTCCACCAGGGCACGCTAACTCGTTTAGAAGAGTTATTTTTGTGAGGGATAGAGGCTTCTGCAGCTGAGAGGATGATGCTATTAACTGCTTTTTCGCAGTCTCCGTTCCACCAGGGCACGCTAACTCGTTTAGAAGAGTTATTTTTGTGAGGGATAGAGGCTTCTGCAGCTGAGATGATGATGCTATTAACTGCTTTTTCGCAGTCTCCGTTCCACCAGGGCACGCTAACTCGTTAAGAAGAGTTATTTTTGTGAGGGATAAAGGCTTCTGCAGCTGAGAGGATGATGCTATTAACTGCTTTTTCGCAGTCTCCGTTCCACCAGGGCACGCTAACTCGTTTAGAAGAGTTATTTTTGTGAGGGATAGAGGCTTCTGCAGCTGAGAGGATGATGCTATTAACTGCTTTTTCGCAGTCTCCGTTCCACCAGGGCACGCTAACTCGTTTAGAAGAGTTATTTTTGTGAGGGATAGAGGCTTCTGCAGCTGAGAGGATGATGCTATTAACTGCTTTTTCGCAGTCTCCGTTCCACCAGGGCACGCTAACTCGTTTAGAAGAGTTATTTTTGTGAGGGATAGAGGCTTCTGCAGCTGAGAGGATGATGCTATTAACTGCTTTTTCGCAGTCTCCGTTCCACCAGGGCACGCTAACTCGTTTAGAAGAGTTATTTTTGTGAGGGATAGAGGCTTCTGCAGCTGAGAGGATGATGCTATTAACTGCTTTTTCGCAGTCTCCGTTCCACCAGGGCACGCTAACTCGTTTAGAAGAGTTATTTTTGTGAGGGATAGAGGCTTCTGCAGCTGAGAGGATGATGCTATTAACTGCTTTTTCGCAGTCTCCGTTCCACCAGGGCACGCTAACTCGTTTAGAAGAGTTATTTTTGTGAGGGATAAAGGCTTCTGCAGCTGAGAGGATGATGCTATTAACTGCTTTTTCGCAGTCTCCGTTCCACCAGGGCACGCTAACTCGTTTAGAAGAGTTATTTTTGTGAGGGATAGAGGCTTCTGCAGCTGAGAGGATGATGCTATTAACTGCTTTTTCGCAGTCTCCGTTCCACCAGGGCACGCTAACTCGTTTAGAAGAGTTATTTTTGTGAGGGATAAAGGCTTCTGCAGCTGAGAGGATGATGCTATTAACTGCTTTTTCGCAGTCTCCGTTCCACCAGGGCACGCTAACTCGTTTAGAAGAGTTATTTTTGTGAGGGATAGAGGCTTCTGCAGCTGAGAGGATGATGCTATTAACTGCTTTTTCGCAGTCTCCGTTCCACCAGGGCACGCTAACTCGTTTAGAAGAGTTATTTTTGTGAGGGATAAAGGCTTCTGCAGCTGAGAGGATGATGCTATTAACTGCTTTTTCGCAGTCTCCGTTCCACCAGGGCACGCTAACTCGTTTAGAAGAGTTATTTTTGTGAGGGATAGAGGCTTCTGCAGCTGAGAGGATGATGCTATTAACTGCTTTTTCGCAGTCTCCGTTCCACCAGGGCACGCTAACTCGTTTAGAAGAGTTATTTTTGTGAGGTATAGAGGCTTCTGCAGCTGAGAGGATGATGCTATTAACTGCTTTTTCGCAGTCTCCGTTCCACCAGGGCACGCTAACTCGTTTAGAAGAGTTATTTTTGTGAGGGATAGAGGCTTCTGCAGCTGAGAGGATGATGCTATTAACTGCTTTTTCGCAGTCTCCGTTCCACCAGGGCACGCTAACTCGTTTAGAAGAGTTATTTTTGTGAGGGATAAAGGCTTCTGCAGCTGAGAGGATGATGCTATTAACTGCTTTTTCGCAGTCTCCGTTCCACCAGGGCACGCTAACTCGTTTAGAAGAGTTATTTTTGTGAGGGATAGAGGCTTCTGCAGCTGAGAGGATGATGCTATTAACTGCTTTTTCGCAGTCTCCGTTCCACCAGGGCACGCTAACTCGTTTAGAAGAGTTATTTTTGTGAGGGATAAAGGCTTCTGCAGCTGAGATGATGATGCTATTAACTGCTTTTTCGCAGTCTCCGTTCCACCAGGGCACGCTAACTCGTTTAGAAGAGTTATTTTTGTGAGGGATAAAGGCTTCTGCAGCTGAGATGATGATGCTATTAACTGCTTTTTCGCAGTCTCCGTTCCACCAGGGCACGCTAACTCGTTTAGAAGAGTTATTTTTGTGAGGGATAGAGGCTTCTGCAGCTGAGAGGATGATGCTATTAACTGCTTTTTCGCAGTCTCCGTTCCACCAGGGCACGCTAACTCGTTTAGAAGAGTTATTTTTGTGAGGTATAGAGGCTTCTGCAGCTGAGAGGATGATGCTATTAACTGCTTTTTCGCAGTCTCCGTTCCACCAGGGCACGCTAACTCGTTTAGAAGAGTTATTTTTGTGAGGGATAGAGGCTTCTGCAGCTGAGAGGATGATGCTATTAACTGCTTTTTCGCAGTCTCCGTTCCACCAGGGCACGCTAACTCGTTTAGAAGAGTTATTTTTGTGAGGGATAGAGGCTTCTGCAGCTGAGAGGATGATGCTATTAACTGCTTTTTCGCAGTCTCCGTTCCACCAGGGCACGCTAACTCGTTTAGAAGAGTTATTTTTGTGATGGGTAGAGGCTTCTGCAGCTGAGAGGATGATGCTATTAACTGCTTTTTCGCAGTCTCCGTTCCACCAGGGCACGCTAACTCGTTTAGAAGAGTTATTTTTGTGAGGGATAAAGGCTTCTGCAGCTGAGAGGATGATGCTATTAACTGCTTTTTCGCAGTCTCCGTTCCACCAGGGCACGCTAACTCGTTTAGAAGAGTTATTTTTGTGAGGGATAGAGGCTTCTGCAGCTGAGATGATGATGCTATTAACTGCTTTTTCGCAGTCTCCGTTCCACCAGGGCACGCTAACTCGTTTAGAAGAGTTATTTTTGTGAGGGATAGAGGCTTCTGCAGCTGAGAGGATGATGCTATTAACTGCTTTTTCGCAGTCTCCGTTCCACCAGGGCACGCTAACTCGTTTAGAAGAGTTATTTTTGTGAGGGATAGAGGCTTCTGCAGCTGAGATGATGATGCTATTAACTGCTTTTTCGCAGTCTCCGTTCCACCAGGGCACGCTAACTCGTTTAGAAGAGTTATTTTTGTGAGGGATAGAGGCTTCTGCAGCTGAGAGGATGATGCTATTAACTGCTTTTTCGCAGTCTCCGTTCCACCAGGGCACGCTAACTCGTTTAGAAGAGTTATTTTTGTGAGGGATAAAGGCTTCTGCAGCTGAGAGGATGATGCTATTAACTGCTTTTTCGCAGTCTCCGTTCCACCAGGGCACGCTAACTCGTTTAGAAGAGTTATTTTTGTGAGGGATAGAGGCTTCTGCAGCTGAGATGATGATGCTATTAACTGCTTTTTCGCAGTCTCCGTTCCACCAGGGCACGCTAACTCGTTTAGAAGAGTTATTTTTGTGAGGGATAGAGGCTTCTGCAGCTGAGAGGATGATGCTATTAACTGCTTTTTCGCAGTCTCCGTTCCACCAGGGCACGCTAACTCGTTTAGAAGAGTTATTTTTGTGAGGGATAAAGGCTTCTGCAGCTGAGAGGATGATGCTATTAACTGCTTTTTCGCAGTCTCCGTTCCACCAGGGCACGCTAACTCGTTTAGAAGAGTTATTTTTGTGAGGGATAAAGGCTTCTGCAGCTGAGAGGATGATGGTATTAACTGCTTTTTCGCAGTCTCCGTTCCACCAGGGCACGCTAACTCGTTTAGAAGAGTTATTTTTGTGAGGGATAGAGGCTTCTGCAGCTGAGAGGATGATGCTATTAACTGCTTTTTCGCAGTCTCCGTTCCACCAGGGCACGCTAACTCGTTTAGAAGAGTTATTTTTGTGAGGGATAAAGGCTTCTGCAGCTGAGAGGATGATGCTATTAACTGCTTTTTCGCAGTCTCCGTTCCACCAGGGCACGCTAACTCGTTTAGAAGAGTTATTTTTGTGAGGGATAAAGGCTTCTGCAGCTGAGAGGATGATGGTATTAACTGCTTTTTCGCAGTCTCCGTTCCACCAGGGCACGCTAACTCGTTTAGAAGAGTTATTTTTGTGAGGGATAGAGGCTTCTGCAGCTGAGAGGATGATGCTATTAACTGCTTTTTCGCAGTCTCCGTTCCACCAGGGCACGCTAACTCGTTTAGAAGAGTTATTTTTGTGAGGGATAGAGGCTTCTGCAGCTGAGAGGATGATGCTATTAACTGCTTTTTCGCAGTCTCCGTTCCACCAGGGCACGCTAACTCGTTTAGAAGAGTTATTTTTGTGAGGGATAAAGGCTTCTGCAGCTGAGAGGATGATGCTATTAACTGCTTTTTCGCAGTCTCCGTTCCACCAGGGCACGCTAACTCGTTTAGAAGAGTTATTTTTGTGAGGGATAAAGGCTTCTGCAGCTGAGATGATGATGCTATTAACTGCTTTTTCGCAGTCTCCGTTCCACCAGGGCACGCTAACTCGTTTAGAAGAGTTATTTTTGTGAGGGATAAAGGCTTCTGCAGCTGAGAGGATGATGCTATTAACTGCTTTTTCGCAGTCTCCGTTCCACCAGGGCACGCTAACTCGTTTAGAAGAGTTATTTTTGTGAGGTATAGAGGCTTCTGCAGCTGAGAGGATGATGCTATTAACTGCTTTTTCGCAGTCTCCGTTCCACCAGGGCACGCTAACTCGTTTAGAAGAGTTATTTTTGTGAGGGATAAAGGCTTCTGCAGCTGAGAGGATGATGCTATTAACTGCTTTTTCGCAGTCTCCGTTCCACCAGGGCACGCTAACTCGTTTAGAAGAGTTATTTTTGTGAGGGATAAAGGCTTCTGCAGCTGAGAGGATGATGCTATTAACTGCTTTTTCGCAGTCTCCGTTCCACCAGGGCACGCTAACTCGTTTAGAAGAGTTATTTTTGTGAGGTATAGAGGCTTCTGCAGCTGAGAGGATGATGCTATTAACTGCTTTTTCGCAGTCTCCGTTCCACCAGGGCACGCTAACTCGTTTAGAAGAGTTATTTTTGTGAGGGATAAAGGCTTCTGCAGCTGAGAGGATGATGCTATTAACTGCTTTTTCGCAGTCTCCGTTCCACCAGGGCACGCTAACTCGTTTAGAAGAGTTATTTTTGTGAGGGATAAAGGCTTCTGCAGCTGAGAGGATGATGCTATTAACTGCTTTTTCGCAGTCTCCGTTCCACCAGGGCACGCTAACTCGTTTAGAAGAGTTATTTTTGTGAGGGATAGAGGCTTCTGCAGCTGAGAGGATGATGCTATTAACTGCTTTTTCGCAGTCTCCGTTCCACCAGGGCACGCTAACTCGTTTAGAAGAGTTATTTTTGTGAGGGATAAAGGCTTCTGCAGCTGAGAGGATGATGCTATTAACTGCTTTTTCGCAGTCTCCGTTCCACCAGGGCACGCTAACTCGTTTAGAAGAGTTATTTTTGTGAGGGATAAAGGCTTCTGCAGCTGAGATGATGATGCTATTAACTGCTTTTTCGCAGTCTCCGTTCCACCAGGGCACGCTAACTCGTTTAGAAGAGTTATTTTTGTGAGGGATAAAGGCTTCTGCAGCTGAGAGGATGATGCTATTAACTGCTTTTTCGCAGTCTCCGTTCCACCAGGGCACGCTAACTCGTTTAGAAGAGTTATTTTTGTGAGGTATAGAGGCTTCTGCAGCTGAGAGGATGATGCTATTAACTGCTTTTTCGCAGTCTCCGTTCCACCAGGGCACGCTAACTCGTTTAGAAGAGTTATTTTTGTGAGGGATAAAGGCTTCTGCAGCTGAGAGGATGATGCTATTAACTGCTTTTTCGCAGTCTCCGTTCCACCAGGGCACGCTAACTCGTTTAGAAGAGTTATTTTTGTGAGGTATAGAGGCTTCTGCAGCTGAGAGGATGATGCTATTAACTGCTTTTTCGCAGTCTCCGTTCCACCAGGGCACGCTAACTCGTTTAGAAGAGTTATTTTTGTGAGGGATAAAGGCTTCTGCAGCTGAGAGGATGATGCTATTAACTGCTTTTTCGCAGTCTCCGTTCCACCAGGGCACGCTAACTCGTTTAGAAGAGTTATTTTTGTGAGGTATAGAGGCTTCTGCAGCTGAGAGGATGATGCTATTAACTGCTTTTTCGCAGTCTCCGTTCCACCAGGGCACGCTAACTCGTTTAGAAGAGTTATTTTTGTGAGGGATAAAGGCTTCTGCAGCTGAGAGGATGATGCTATTAACTGCTTTTTCGCAGTCTCCGTTCCACCAGGGCACGCTAACTCGTTTAGAAGAGTTATTTTTGTGAGGGATAAAGGCTTCTGCAGCTGAGATGATGATGCTATTAACTGCTTTTTCGCAGTCTCCGTTCCACCAGGGCACGCTAACTCGTTTAGAAGAGTTATTTTTGTGAGGGATAAAGGCTTCTGCAGCTGAGAGGATGATGCTATTAACTGCTTTTTCGCAGTCTCCGTTCCACCAGGGCACGCTAACTCGTTTAGAAGAGTTATTTTTGTGAGGTATAGAGGCTTCTGCAGCTGAGAGGATGATGCTATTAACTGCTTTTTCGCAGTCTCCGTTCCACCAGGGCACGCTAACTCGTTTAGAAGAGTTATTTTTGTGAGGGATAAAGGCTTCTGCAGCTGAGAGGATGATGCTATTAACTGCTTTTTCGCAGTCTCCGTTCCACCAGGGCACGCTAACTCGTTTAGAAGAGTTATTTTTGTGAGGTATAGAGGCTTCTGCAGCTGAGAGGATGATGCTATTAACTGCTTTTTCGCAGTCTCCGTTCCACCAGGGCACGCTAACTCGTTTAGAAGAGTTATTTTTGTGAGGGATAAAGGCTTCTGCAGCTGAGAGGATGATGCTATTAACTGCTTTTTCGCAGTCTCCGTTCCACCAGGGCACGCTAACTCGTTTAGAAGAGTTATTTTTGTGAGGTATAGAGGCTTCTGCAGCTGAGAGGATGATGCTATTAACTGCTTTTTCGCAGTCTCCGTTCCACCAGGGCACGCTAACTCGTTTAGAAGAGTTATTTTTGTGAGGTATAGAGGCTTCTGCAGCTGAGAGGATGATGCTATTAACTGCTTTTTCGCAGTCTCCGTTCCGCCAGGGCACGCTAACTCGTTTAGAAGAGTTATTTTTGTGAGGTATAGAGGCTTCTGCAGCTGAGAGGATGATGCTATTAACTGCTTTTTCGCAGTCTCCGTTCCACCAGGGCACGCTAACTCGTTTAGAAGAGTTATTTTTGTGAGGGATAGAGGCTTCTGCAGCTGAGAGGATGATGGTATTAACTGCTTTTTCGCAGTCTCCGTTCCACCAGGGCACGCTAACTCGTTTAGAAGAGTTATTTTTGTGAGGTATAGAGGCTTCTGCAGCTGAGAGGATGATGCTATTAACTGCTTTTTCGCAGTCTCCGTTCCACCAGGGCACGCTAACTCGTTTAGAAGAGTTATTTTTGTGAGGTATAGAGGCTTCTGCAGCTGAGAGGATGATGCTATTAACTGCTTTTTCGCAGTCTCCGTTCCACCAGGGCACGCTAACTCGTTTAGAAGAGTTATTTTTGTGAGGGATAGAGGCTTCTGCAGCTGAGAGGATGATGCTATTAACTGCTTTTTCGCAGTCTCCGTTCCACCAGGGCACGCTAACTCGTTTAGAAGAGTTATTTTTGTGAGGGATAGAGGCTTCTGCAGCTGAGAGGATGATGCTATTAACTGCTTTTTCGCAGTCTCCGTTCCACCAGGGCACGCTAACTCGTTTAGAAGAGTTATTTTTGTGAGGGATAAAGGCTTCTGCAGCTGAGAGGATGATGCTATTAACTGCTTTTTCGCAGTCTCCGTTCCACCAGGGCACGCTAACTCGTTTAGAAGAGTTATTTTTGTGAGGGATAAAGGCTTCTGCAGCTGAGATGATGATGCTATTAACTGCTTTTTCGCAGTCTCCGTTCCACCAGGGCACGCTAACTCGTTTAGAAGAGTTATTTTTGTGAGGGGTAGAGGCTTCTGCAGCTGAGAGGATGATGGTATTCATTTCGTTTATTATTCCATTACTGGTGTTGGTTTCAATGTCAACATTTTTTAAATTAGCTAAAAGTTGAAACTCATCCCATTTAGCGTTCTTTAAGTCCCATCTTATTTTCCCAGAGGGACGAGGAGCTCTATCCAGCGTCTATATTTTTCACGAACGATCAAAACCTACCGATAACTGATTCTATTTCTTTACTAGATAGTTCCTGCTTGTCGAAATTTTAACAATTTTAATATATTTTGTATTTTTCTAATAAAAGTGTAAGTGATACCGTATTTTTTATCAGGAAAACTCGGGTGTGTGTCCTTTTCCTGCCCGTATCCCGAGAGGAAATGCTGCCAAAGTTACAGGATCGGTGTTTATTGCTGCCACGAGACGAAATATTGCTGTAATTCTGCCATTACTGGCGAAGCTTGTTGCATCTTCCCTGATAGCACTCTATTGTAAGTGTTAGTTTTAATTATAATTATTTTGGCCTTATTGTTTACATCAGAGTAGAACAAATTGTGATTAATTTCATGACTAATGACTAGTGATTAAATGAGTAATCGGGATGTGAGTAACGATTGATGATTGATCAATCATATTTCTCCATGACTAATGATTGAAGACTAACTGCTTTCTAGCCTATGATTGATGATTAATTTCACGAGTAATGACTAATGATTAAATGAGTATTTGGAGTGTGAGTAACGATGATTAAAGACTAAAAATAGGCCTTGATTTATGATTGATGATTAACTGGTACATGAAGGATTTCCAAAGCCCAATGTATAGATGGTATGTGTAAACAAGTTGGTATTAGCCTAATACTAAAATTATTTGCAACGTTAGTCATGTGAATCATTAGTACAGACTATCTATGATTGACTAGTAACGATTGATTGATGTCTAACTTCACATATGATTAATATGACCTATGATTAATGATTAACTCGAGTTGTGATTAACACATTTTATCCTATGGTTGATTAGTCATAAGTAAAATTTAATCGATTTGTCAATCATGTAGGTGATTGTCCCTACTCTGGTTTACATGTTATATTAATGTAATAATTAAAGATAATTGTCTGTTGCAGTGCGTCACCAGGAGTAAAGCCCTATAACTAGGGAACGGATGTTCATATAAAGTAAATTTCAAAATGGCTACATATATTTTTAACCATTTATAATGAAATATGTAATAATAAATTAAAAATATATACTAAACAAATACCTAAAACACTATAAAATATTGAAAAGAAAAGCATAAATAATAAGTAGGGACTGTGTTATTATAAATGATCAAAAGTTCAAAATATGTAGAACAAAATGGCTAGAACAATACAGCATAAAATAAAAAAAAAAAGTCCGTCGTTCATTTTTTTTTTTTTTTTTTTTTTTTTACGGCGCATCTACATGTTGGTCATTAGCGCCGACATCCAGGGTGTAGCGAGGAATTTTACCGGCGAGATAAAATTCCTGCCAGAGGTTGGGAATCAAACCCACCATCTCCCACTTATGAATCCAAGGCGCTAGCCATTAGACCACGGGAGACCCCGGTTCCTGTTCATATCCCTATTCTCATTTGAAAAGCATAGAATAGAAACAGATAATATTTTCCTCGGCCTTTGTTCAAAGGGTTTTATGGCTATACCTGGGGTCGGGTCCGCAAGACCCTAGAAACCTCTTCTACCGATACTTCATTTCATACGTTTCAATGAATTGGAAAATATCAAAAATTTTTTCATATTCCTGTGTTCTTTTACTATAGTAATAATTCTACAGATAAAATCAATTAAAAAATAAAATAAAAAAACCAACAGCATAAAGGCAATTGAAAATATTCAAAAGACGTCAACGAATCTTTTTCTCTTGGCAAGCTATATTTCTAACAATGAATTGTTTTTCTTATTTTGCCTAATCTGTTTTATTGTAAAATACATTATCCAACTATAAGCAATTAAAAAATAACAAGGAATAAAAACAGACAAAAAGAACAGTTCGAATAAGCAAAATCAATTACTTTAATGTTTTAAGCACTTATTTCTCCGATTGACATCGCCTAATCAAAACTTTCATCAGAACCTCTTTTGTAGAGCATTTAGTAAGCTTTCTAATGGTATTCTTTTGTTTACCAAGATTCTCAACCTTTTTCGAGATATTAAGGAAAATATACAAAGTTACCAAAACTTTTTATGTCTGTTAATAAAATATTTTATTCTAACCCTTCCTTAACTCCAAACGTAACCAAAATTTCAACATATTAGTTTTAATGATAGTAAAACATGCAGAAAATGTTTCAACTGAATCCCATGATTCTAAGTACCCAAACCAAAAACGGTATTCAAAAACTATTTTTCCAATTTTCTCAAAAACGGTTAAAGCTATCGCCTTGAAAATGGTTTCATTCGTTTTCCTAGCCAAAGAAGTCTATAAAACGAGTACTTACAAGCTTATGAACTCAAAAGTCCGACTCGCAGGAACTGCATCATCTTAGCGCGGTTCCGTTCTTATCCGAAGTGCGATTAGGAAAGGAATAGTAGCTGCTATTGGTAGGTTTTGATCTTTCGTTAAAAATATAAAATAAAATCTCATCAAGAAGGAAGCTTAAAGAGCCACATATGGAAACTGGCATTTCTAAGCGGATGGGACTCTCTCGTCATCGCGACGCTCACTCTAGGAAAACTCTATTACCAATATGATTCTTATTTTCTCAGCTTTAATGAAATACTCATTCCACCGTTAAATAAACTTAAAAAACAAAAGTGAGGTAAACAGTGACAACAACCCGTTTAAAATAACAAAACTAACACTTTCGTAGTTTTAAGCACTTACTTCTCCGATTGGCATTTCCCCATCGAAATTTCCTTCAGAATCTTTTTTTTAGAGAATTTAGTAAGCTTTTGAATGGTTACATCGTACTTCCCACGATTTCTTAACTGTTTTGAAGATATTAAGGGGGAAAAATGGTGCTAATACCTACCGATAGCTGCTATATTCCTTCACTAATCGCACTTGAGATAAGAACGGAACCGCGCTGAGATGAAGCAGTTCCTGCGGGTCGGACTTTTTTTTTGTCAGACAAATTAATGTGGTATGTTTATATTATAATATAAATATTATGTTTATAAGGAGAGCAAATCACTTTAATTGCGGTGTAAAATATTGTTGCTAGCTAAATCTAAGTATTATATAAGCTCATAAGGAAAAAATGGTGCTAATGGCTCAGATTTCGATACACCATAAAAGAAAAAAAAAATTAAGGACAATATACGAAGATTCCAAACCATTTCATGTCTGTTAATAAAATATTTTATTCTAATCCCAATAACGCTACACTTATACACAAATAAATTTTTTTTAAGTACCTATTTAATACGTATATAATAAGGTTATAATGAGCGATCCGCTGTGGCATACACCAAGTACTACCACCATGTGGAATGCAACTAGTATAAACCGGTACGTCAGTACCACTGTGGTATGTAAAGAGCGGCTGATCTGATACTGGCAAAAGTTAGAAATCCTACATTCCTAAAGTTGTTTGGAGGCTTATCTTTATGACTCCAGAAAAGGACTTACAGGTGACGAGGATACACTGGGCGATACCTGTACTGGGAATGCCCTCCACCCTAAGCCTCCTAGCTCCTCACCTTCGAATTGAAACAAAACATTGTTTCTATTTATACGTATCCTGTTTTATTGACTAATACATTTGACTACTATAAGCAATCACAAAAATAACGAGCAGTGAAAAAAAACTTTAGGAAACACACAAAAAGATTCGTTCAAATGAACGAAATTACCTAAGTTTTAAGCACTTATTTCTCCAAATATAACCGTCCCATCGCAAATGTCTTCAAAATATTTTTTGTAGAAAATTTAGTAACCTTTCGAATGGTAACCTTTCCAATGGTAACCTTTCGCTTCCCAAGATTTTCAACCGTTTTCGAGATATTAATGAAAGTATACGAAGTTCCCAATATTTTCATTATTTCTAGAATCAGAAAATTGGTCTCATTTTTCCTATCCTGTTTTAAAAACAAATACATTTTCCTAACATAAGAAATTACAAAAATAAAAAACCAAGGGAAATAGACAAAAATTACAAAAAGAACGACAAAAACCCGTTCATAAGAACAAAACAGACGTATTTGAAGTTTTAAGCACTTATTTCTCCGATTCACATAACCTAATCAAAAATAGTTTTAGAATCATTTTGGTAGAGAATTTAGTAAGCTTTCAAATAGTTTCTATCCACTTACCACGATTTCCCAACCGTGTTCAAGATATTAATAAAAGTATACGAAGTTCCCAAAACATTTCATGTCTGTTCATAAAATATTTTATTCTAACCCTTCCTTAACTCCAAACGTAACATAACTTTCAACATATTAGTTTTAATGAAAGTAGAACATGCAGATAATGTTTCAACTGAATCCCGTGATTCTAAGTACCCAAACCAAAAACGGTATTCAAAAACTATTTTCACTTCCGGATTGTTTCATTGTATCAACCTTATAAGCGGGGTTCCTCCCTATCGGGGAGGGAGGAACCGCGCTAATAGGAACTCATTATAAAAGGGGAAAAAGGAAGTTGAAAATTTCTACAGATGAACATTATTTTCAAATTTTCAAAGATGAAATGACTCATTTTGCTTCGTCGGTCCGAAATCAGTCTAGAAACAAACAAGTTTGAATGGCCAAGAATCGGTGGCCGTTGGATTGTACCGGATTGGATCTGGTTGGGACTAATGTAGGCACCTTCATTGAGATGCATGTGTTTGTTTTTCTTCCGACAGTCGGTGGCTACTGGATCGGATCGGAACGGGTCAAGTGTAGGTGGACCCACCCTAACCCTAGCCGTAGGTAGGCAACCCTACGGCGTTGGTGACACCCTTCGAGTTCTTGATTTTGAGAAATACGAAGATGGAAGCATATCACTGGATTGGAGTTTTGTGGTAAACTTATATTACATTGGACACAAGAAAACTGAAGATGACTATTCGAAATCGAAAGCTCTGTAAGTTCCTTCCACTCCGAAGGCCAACCTTCGCTTGATGTAGTTATCGTTGGGTCTCTTGCTTTCGTCGCAAACCAGGTTCGAGCGTTCTTCAAACCATTTCTGTCTCGACTCCAGTTCTTTCTTCCAGAACACTGAAACCATAAAACAATGTTTATCAGTGCTATTCTTTTAAAGTTAATTAGCACAAATTACACTGGCACACAAAATAAAAAAGGCGGTCTGTCTCCAAAGACACCATACATATCGCACTAGTATTTCTAAAGTGACTCAACACAGAAATAAAACTAAACTGAAAATGTGTCACTCTTGCCTATGTAGATGGAATAGCATTAAGACAGGAAGAGTGACACAAGTTCCCTCTGGTGTAGAAGCTCGGAAGCTAGGTACATACACTCTTGCCTATGTAGATGGAATAGCATTAAGACAGGAAGAATGACACTGAGTTCTGAGTTGTGTCACTTTAGAAATACTAGTGCGATATATTCTTATGTATTTCTACACGCTGAATCTCATCCGGAGTCCGTTTCACCCCAGCACGTCAAGTTCAAGGACATTTGAAGGTCAAATTTCGAATGAAGTCGTTTAAGAAGAAATAACTAGAGCTTCCATGGTTGTCGCTGAATTCGAATCCTGTTTCACCTATTCGGCGCAAAGGTAATTTCAAGGAAAAATGTGTCACACAAAATGAATTCTTGATTGCAGATTCTGAAAGAACGGACAATTTTATGTCCAGATATGTGTTTTATTTAATTTTTTTATTATATTCCTCAATGCCATTTTATGTTAAAATACCAAAATGCAAAAATACGATTATATGACTTCATTGAACTAGAATACTAGTTTATTATTTTCTGGGGGTTGCTAACTTTGAGCCCGGAGTCAGGTTGAAGGTCAATTCAAGGTCAAATTCACATAAAATGGCCTTGAAATTGCTTAAAATAAAAAAAAATAAAAATAAAAAGAATAACCACATATCTAGACGTACAAATTTCCTTTCTTTCAGAATCTGCAGTCAAAAATTCATTTTTTGTAAAATAAACCTTTGGTCCTTGAAATTACCTTGATTTTGTGCCGATAGGGCGAAACAGACCTCCGATTCGAATTCAGCGATCCTTAAAACCATGGAAGCTTTAGTTATTACTTCTTAAACAACTTGATACGAAATTACTCCTTCAAATGCCCTTAAACCTGACATGATGGGATGAAATGGACTCCGGATTCGAATTCAGCGTGTCGAAATACATTAGAATATATGTATGGTGTCTTTGGAACATACCACTTATTTTAATTTGTGTACCAGGGTTATCATCGGTCACAGTTTTTTTGTTGTTTTTTTTTTTCCAAAATTTATTATTTCTTACAAATGTGTATTTTTTTGCAACATAAAAATTTCGTTAATTACCATCCATTTCCTTTAATGATTTCCCTTGGCCTCCATATCCTGCGGGTATCATTTTTATCGGAAGGATATCCTTCAGTTTAGAATCACCTTCATGGAAACTAATCTGAAACACGATTTTTTTTTTCACAACCCTTTTCTAATATTTTTTTATTACTAATATTTTCAAAGAATATGTTCACAACATACAGAAATTACCAGTCGGATATCAGCTCACAACGTTTATTTTTACAATCTAAGGGACACAACAAAAATGCAAATAACACATATTATCAAAATAAGAAAAATTATTAAAATTTGGCTGGAATATCTTCCAATAACTGAAACAGCTCTGATAAACTGAAATATCTCCCACCCGGAGTTCTGTAGAAAATAATTTTATGTCAGTTAATACTTTTACATTATTTCTTAGATAAAATGGCTAACTTACCCTGCCGTTCATGCTCTTGGGCACTAGAATATGGAAGAAACTGACCACTTTATCGATGAACGATGGGCTGTTTATCAAACAAAATTTCTTTATTTTTACAGGCATTCCTTTCTGGAACAAAGTCATTAATAATACCAGTGTATATTCTATCCACATTAGGTTGACAAGGAGGACAGAGTTAATACTAATTATATATATATATATATATATATATATATATATATATATATATATATATATATATATACACACATATATATCATTTTCGCTTAAGGCGGAAGGTAAATAAAACTACGCCACTTACTATCACACTTTTTATTTTGACTTCCCTACATGTTTCGCACCATTTTGGCGCCTCTTTAGGGGAATATACTTAAAATACAACTTCAGCCTCACCTTGAGGAGTAGAACTTTCCAATATCAGGGCCACGTCTAGACTGCTCATTCACTGAACGAATCCAATATGGTGTCAAATAATCAGCTGATCGATAATAGATCTGCCATTTCTTTAAAATCAATAAAGGTTATATGACTATATTTCATCAATTTTAAATATATATATATATATATATATATATATATATATATATATATATATATATATATATATATATATGTATAAAAGGAATTACAAGAACAGAAAAATACTATTAATGGAAGAGCTTTTTGTTAAAACTATTTTCATCCTGTACTTATTAATTTAATGTTTGTTTCTATGTTACCCATTTATGTTTCAACTCTGTATTAATTAACCTATAATTTAAGCTCTACCTATAAACACACACTTGACAACTGTATTATTCACCCTTTTCTATGTGTAATGTTTTTACTTTATTTTTTGTCATTTCTTCTGTATATAAAGTAGTTTTAACGTTTTACAGTCACGATGAAGGCATGAATTTTATTTTTTGTCATTTCTTCTGTATATAAAGTAGTTTTAACGTTTTACAGTCACGATGAAGGCATGAATTTTATTTTTTGTCATTTCTTCTGTATATAAAGTAGTTTTAACGTTTTACAGTCACGATGAAGGCATGAATTTTATTTTTTGTCATTTCTTCTGTATATAAAGTAGTTTTAACGTTTTACAGTCACGATGAAGGCATGAATTTTATTTTTTGTCATTTCTTCTGTATACAATGTAGTTGTAACGTTTTACAGTCACGATGAAGGCATGAATTTTATTTTTTGTCATTTCTTCTGTATACAATGTAGTTGTAACGTTTTACAGTCACGATGAAGGCATGAATTTTATTTTTTGTCATTTATTCTGTATATAAAGTAGTTTTAACGTTTTACAGTCACGATGAAGGCATGAATTTTATTTTTTGTCATTTCTTCTGTATACAATGTAGTTGTAACGTTTTACAGTCACGATGAAGGCATGAATTTTATTTTTTGTCATTTCTTCTGTATACAAAGTAGTTTTAACGTTTTACAGTCACGATGAAGGCATGAATTTTATTTTTTGTCATTTCTTCTGTATACAAAGTAGTTTTAACGTTTTACAGTCACGATGAAGGCATGAATTTTATTTTTTGTCATTTCTTCTGTATACAATGTAGTTGTAACGTTTTACAGTCACGATGAAGGCATGAATTTTATTTTTTGTCATTTCTTCTGTATACAAAGTAGTTTTAACGTTTTACAGTCACGATGAAGGCATGAATTTTATTTTTTGTCATTTCTTCTGTATACAAAGTAGTTTTAACGTTTTACAGTCACGATGAAGGCATGAATTTTAATTTTTGTCATTTCTTCTGTATACAAAGTAGTTTTAACGTTTTACAGTCACGATGAAGGCATGAATTTTATTTTTTGTCATTTCTTCTGTATATAAAGTAGTTTTAACGTTTTACAGTCACGATGAAGGCATGAATTTTATTTTTTGTCATTTCTTCTGTATATAAAGTAGTTTTAACGTTTTACAGTCACGATGAAGGCATGAATTTTATTTTTTGTCATTTCTTCTGTATATAAAGTAGTTTTAACGTTTTACAGTCACGATGAAGGCATGAATTTTATTTTTTGTCATTTCTTCTGTATATAAAGTAGTTTTAACGTTTTACAGTCACGATGAAGGCATGAATTCAAGCCGAAACGTCAGCAAAAAAATAAAATAAAATAAAACAACTAATTTTCTTATAAAAAAAAAATGTAGTCCTTTACCGAACCCTAACAAATTCTACCTTCCCATTATTATGTATTTAGCCGGCGCTAATGGCCAAGATGTAGATGCGCCGTAAAAAAAAAATAATAAAAAAAAATTATGTATTTAGGTTCAAACTGACCACCTTAATCCTACCACTATTTTGCTTCAGTTTTTGAGATTTTCTAAACGTTTAGAATATATATATATATATATATATATATATATATATATATATATATATATATATATTAGTACATTATCTACTCCGAATGTATATATTACTGGATCTAATCTATACATCCATACGTGCAAGAACTCTGCGTAGTTCCTGACATGTCCAATGTCCAGACTCCTGAACCTGGCAGCGTCGCTTCCTTCCCCGTCTTCGATGACCAGGTAGCTGGAGTCTTCGGGCCATATGCTCAATCCCATCTCGACCATGAAGATAGATAGTAGAAGGCAAGCGTCCAAGTCGAATTTGTCTGCTTCTTCCTTCCTGGCAACCAAGAACAAGACCCGATATCCTTCGGGAGTGGTGTCAGGTAGTATACCTATATCCCTGGAAACAGATATCTTATCGTTAGGCGTCGTAGCGATGTACGATAGACGGTATACCGTAAGCGATATGGCGCGACGATTTATTGCAAGGAAGGTTCAGACAGCGGGCGATAAATCGGCACAATCTGTGGAATACAAATATGGTGGAGACACAATTCTCACTACTTGAGTTGGAAATATGAACTGAAGTGAGGAAGAGGATCTAGTAGCTTACTGGTTCAGGCGTAGGATGAGAAGGAAATACTGGCTGGATCCCTAAAACCTTAGCAACGAGCAGTATAGCTAAGCTCTTGTATCTAGAGACCTTACTGGTTCAGGCGTTGGATGAGAAGGAAATACTGGCTGGATCCCTACAACCTTAGCAACGAGCAGTATAGCCAGGCTCTTGTATCTAGAGACCTTACTGGTTCAGGCGTAGGATGAGAAGGAAATACTGGCTGGATCCCTAAAACCTTAGCAACGAGCAGTATAGCTAGGCTCTTGTATCTAGAGACCTTACTGGTTCAGGCGTAGGGTGAGAAGGAAATACTGGCTGGATCCCTACAACCTTAGCAACGAGCAGTATAGATAGGATGTTGTATCTAGAGACCTTACTGGTCCAGGCGTAGGATGAGAAGGAAATACTGGCTGGATCCCTTCAACCTTAGCAACGAGCAGTATAGCCAGGCTCTTGTATCTAGAGACCTTACTGGTTCAGGCGTAGGATGAGAAGGAAATACTGACTGGATCCCTAAAACCTTAGCAACGAGCAGTATAGCTAGGCTCTTGTATCTAGAGACCTTACTGGTTCAGGCGTAGGGTGAGAAGGAAATACTGGCTGGATCCCTACAACCTTAGCAACGAGCACTATAGCTAGGCTCTTGTATCTAGAGACCTTACTGGTTCAGGCGTAGGATGAGAAGGAAATACTGGCTGCATCCCTACAACCTTAGCAACGAGCAGTATAGCTAGGCTCTTGTATCTAGAGACCTTACTGGTTCAGGCGTAGGGTGAGAAGGAAATACTGGCTGGATCCCTACAACCTTAGCAACGAGCAGTATAGCTAGGCTCTTGTATCTAGAGACCTTACTGGTTGAGGCGTAGGATGAGAAGGAAATACTGGCTGGATCCCTACAACCTTAGCAACGAGGAGTATAGCTAGGATGTTGTATCTAAAGACCTTACTAGATCAAGCGTAGGATGAGAAGGAGATACTGGCTGGATCCCTACAACCTTAGCAACGTGCAGTATAGCTAGGCTGTTGTATCTAGAGACCTTTCTCAACATCCAGCAAAATACAGGGAGTTTTATCGAAGGAATCCTGCAAACGTTCTTTTTTTGAAAAGTTTAGTGCCAAGACCCCATGAAAGAAAAGATACACACTTCAGGTAGGATATTTCTACAGATGAAAAACTTCTAAGCACTCACAAGCTTTCGCTAAATTAATGAAAGAAATTACATAACTGTCTTCTCTTCTTCCTGGCATGTTCGCAGCTCGGAATATCGTACGAAACTAATCGCTGGAGAGACCGACAAGCTGCTCATCGAGAGATACGTATGTCGCTTGCGATATGTTGTGCAATAGCGCTTTTATGAATCTTTGTTATCGCCGCCCATTACATTTTAACTATTTTGTCTGTGCGTGTCGCGTATCGCATATCAATAACGATATATCGTGTATCGTACATTGCTACAGTGTGCACGACACCTTAGCGGTAAAGTCTTCTCTTGAAGATTGGTGCAATGGTATGGCATTATACGAGCAATATGTTATTGTTTCGAATCGAGCTTCAGTAGGGGGTTGAATTTTAAGGCCATACAAGAGCAGAATGCGCTCAAGGTTCGGCCTGAACAGTGATGAAATCCCCAACATGTATGGCGGTGCGCAGTAGGGCCAAACGACATTTCGTGTTTCAAAAAATGCTAGAGTCTCCAAATCTTAACCGATTTCTATGATTTTTTTTTTAAATGATAGCTAAACAAATTTAGAACACCTTCGTCAGGCCAAATATCCCCTGGTCCCCCCTTTTGGGTTGATTTGGTGTCTTTGATCCATGAAAGGGAAATTGATCATGTAACGCATTCGCTCTTTGCAATGAACTAACAAAAACATCGCTTTATTTAGCTATTCAAGTGTACATATCGTCGATAAAAATGCAAAGTAACGAATATGAAAAAATGCATCTTTCATTGTCAATCTTTACTCATTTCTGCTGGACTTATGATGGCAAATTCTTGAATCTTAGATCACTCTATTAAAGGGAAAGTATTCCACTATCAAAAGGTCAAATCTGCCGAATATTTTACTGTCCAAAAAAAAGTTATGAATAAATGCTTTTCCACTCTGAAAAGTGGTGATTTTCACATTCGATACTTTGCATTTGTAGCGACGATATTATGCCTCACTTAATTTGCAATTCAGAACGAAATTACCCGGATAGTTAGATATTGATTCAACCAAAATTGAGTATGCAAATGTACTATTTGTAAAACGGAACGTTTAGAAACTAAATTCCCATAATACAGAGCTGGTTTGAAGCTTTCCTTTTAAAATATAAATACCGAATATAAATCTCCGGCTGAAATTATTTATAAGGGTTGCCCCTCTATAAAATATATTTTCTGTTTGTGTCTAAGCTCTTAGGCATTTAGGGGTTTAGTGCTGGGATATCTATAGGCTGCAATCCATTCCTTCCTAAACATCCCTGGGGTAGCAGGGAGGTTTCTCAGGTGGCCCATAGATTAAAAAAAAATCAACCGCATGGGGACTTCGATACCGGAATATGTTAGGAAAAAGGACACATATATGCGGGTTTCAAAGGAGTGCCTCCACTCCCCTAGGCGCATATATTCTAGATTCAAAAGCAGTGCCTCCACTTCTCTGAACGCATATATGCGGGCTTCAAAAGGAGTGCCTCCATTCCCCTAGGCGCATATATTCTAGATTCAAAAGCAGTGCCTCCACTTCTCTGAACGCATGCACGCGGGCTTCAAAAGGAGTGCCTCCATTCCCCTAGGCGCATATATTCTAGATTCAAAAGCAGTGCCTCCACTTCTCTGAACGCATATGCGCGGGCTTCAAAAGGAGTGCCTCCATTCCCTAGGCGCATATATTCTAGATTCAAAAGCAGTGCCTCCACTGCTCTGAACGCATATATGCCGGATTCACACCTACATCGCTTTGGCTTGGCAGAAGACGACACTTGCCTGCTCTGTCACGATGCACAGTGCGGCGTTCTAATGGAGTAAGTGGGCAAAAGTCGTTCTTGACGGACATTTAAAGAGTAAACTAATTTGATCACTAAAGAACACATGTATTTTAAGAGCCTTGGATAAAAACTAAGTTTTTTCAATTAAAATTATTTTTACAAAAATTTATTTGAAGTGGTTTATCGACCACCCAAATTTAATCAAAGAAAAAATAAATTATTATACAAAAAAATATAAATAATTATACAAAAATGTATAAAGAATTAAAATAAATTATTCGCTGTTCGAAAAACTATCTTCGGATGGCGATAAGTTGTCCAGTTCAGCTGAGAGAGAGTTTAAATTCGTGTTGTCGCGGTCATTAAGCTTTGAATTTGAATGGTTTATTTTCCCGCTTAAAGAAATTAAAGGGTACAAAGATATTAAAAGACGATTTAAAAGGTCAGCATTGGAATTGATCCTATTGTTTCTAAAATGTCAACATTTTTTGGGTTTATGTTTTCTAAAAGAGAAAAATAAACACAGAATCATTCAAAGCAGAAAAATTAGTTTATACATGAAGTATAACTGGTATTGAAGCAAAATTATTCAGATACTCAGGATGTTTTGAATCGAAATTGAAAAAAGTGTATCTGAAGTTATTTTAAAATTTTAACTGAAGTTATTTTTAAATATTTACGAAAAATGTTAAAAACAAAGACAATGTACATTTTCTTGCAACAGAAACTCATAGATAGATACTAAAAATTCGAAAAGAATTTTGTATGGAAATTGTTTCGTTTAGAAAGATAAACGAACTACCACTTGTTCAAACATGGTTTGAATCCTTTGTGTTAATAATATTCGAATAAAAGCTCCCATTCCATGTCACTGAGGTCAATCTGAAAGGATTAGTAAAGCAAAATAAGTTGGAAAAAATAGTTGCATTTTCGACTTTTGTCCACAGGCTGCAGCACTGTGCGATGGTACTATGAATGGGGACCACTTCACAATCTGTCCTGAACTGCAACCCTAGCTTTCTAAACCTGGTAGTTATTGGGAGGCTCGAAGCTAAATGGCTTGTCAGCCAAAAGCGGGCTTTGGCTAATTAAATATAAAAAAAAAGAAGGGTCAACGGTCGAAGGGAGATGCAGAGAGAGGAAACATGTATTTTTGAACAGCAGTAAGTGACGAAAAATGGTATAGAAGGACCTATGACGATTGACGAGACCGGGAACGCCGCCATCTTATCTCACAGTTGTAAGTCATAAACCGAATCCAAACCTTCCAGTCCAAAGTCCTTCGCCGGATCCTTAATGCTCCCTTCTACGTCAACAATAATATCATCCTCCGAGACCTGGAAATTCCCTTTGTCGCTGAATTAGCTAAAACCCGATTCACCACTTTTCATTCCAAGCTATCTTTTCATCCCAATCCCCTTGCCCAATCCCTTTCCACAGATGCGATCCCTTCCAATCCCCCGAGACACCTGAAAAGAAAGTGGCCTAGGGACCAACTGTAACACTTAAATAAAGCATTTTTAATTCCTTATGGAGTGTCAGCAATGGCTGCCTTCTCCCCTCTGTTCTTCCTTGTGCAATAGTTATTATGTATCTACCTATTTACTTATTGTATTATATGTCATATGTATACAGATTGTAAATATTCAATTAAAAAAAAAAAAGTTGTAAGTAGTTCTAGCCCACCTACCATCATACCTAAAGCGGCGGTCACACTAGGCTGCTTAGCAGCCGCTACTAACCAGCCGCTGGCTAGTAGCGTCAGCAGACAGCGGATAAGCCGCGGTCACACAAGGCTGCTTACCAGCCGCTACTGAACAGCCGCTAGCTTGTAAATAGCCGCTTATTCAGTTCCGAATTTGCTTAAAATAACCTATATAAATAAAATAAAAGCATGAATAGTTCTACTCTTTTACATTTTTAAAGAGCAGCTCGATCAAATTATTTTAATTATTAATTTCATAATTAATTTCCTTGCAGATTTTTGCGTATGCGGGATACTAAACTACTTAAAATACACGAAAACTTCTCATTATCTTCTTTTGGTCTGATGCGGAAACGGTATACAGCACCCCTAGTGGTAGACGTGAGAAGTGATACTACTTCTCAGGCAGAGGCACTTCTAGCGGCAGCTTTGCCAACTAAAGCTTCATTGGAAAATTCTATCAAAAATAGTACGAAGTAATCCCCTCTTACGATAGACCGATTTAGTTCATCTTTACAACACTTCTTTCTAATTAGATAACAAAGATGTATTCTGAGTTTCGTTACAATACAACAGAAATTACTGGCGGTATGAGCGAATTAGTATTTTCGCTCCAGAGTACCCCCCCCCCCCTCTCCTAATCAACGGATTTAGTTTATTTTTACAATGTAATTTTCTTTTTACATGATCACAACAAATACCGAGTTTGTTTGAAATACAACAAAAACTACGGCTGGCATGGTCAAATTAGCGTTTGGAGTCCGGGATAAACCCCCCTCCCGGTGGTCCGATACAATCGCTCACACACGCACACACACACACACACACACACACGCATGTATATATATATATATATATATATATATATATATATATATATTAACGGGTGTCACTTTCGGTGCCTACTAGGTAGTATCGATAAAGATTTGGAGCAATTTGTCAACAACTCCGTTATGAGCGCAGCCTCAATAGCTACTTTCCTTCGGACGAAAAAAACATTTTTATTAAAAAACAATTGATCAAAATAAAACAATAATAGAACTATTATAGTATTTATTTATTGTTTAAATTTTACCTTCCATTATCATTAACTAAGAATTTTGGGACGTTTTATCTATAGGTTACCACCCTTTTCTAGCCAGGATAGGGCTTATGCCTTTTCTTTATTCTAAAGAAATGCCACCACCCCATAATGGGAATCGAACCCACGACCTTTGGCACGGAATGCTCTCACCTTAACACTCATATTATAATATAAATGATAACACTCACTATTATAATATAAATGATAGAATATTTAGAATAGAATATACATGGGCGTATATAAGGGGGGCTGCGGCCCCCCCCCCAAAATTTTGATTTGATGGTAAAAATGTGTCATAAAACCTATAAAAATAGATTAAAGAAGATCACTTAGTTCATAACAAATATTTTATTTATATTGTAATAGCCTAAAACTATTAAAAGTTGTAAATTGTTAGTATTCCATACCCCGGAAAAGGACCCAGCCCCCCCGGAAATGATTCTCTATATACGCCCATGAGAATATATATTTCAAATTGGCTGTCTGGGGCTAGCGAGGAGATCACGTGACCGCCAGCGCTGGCAAGCAGCGCTAAATAGTTAAACATGTTCAACTTTTGACTTTGGCTGGTAATCACCAGCCCGCTGGCAATTCCCAGCCGCTGGTCCTGGGTCAGACTAGGCTGCTTGCTGGTAATTCCTCATCTGCTGGCTAGTAGCGGCTGGTAACCAGCCTAGTGTGACCGCGGCTTAAGGACATGCTCCGCCCGCACGCCGCAAAGTGGTGCCAAACGACATTCCGTGTTTCAAAAGCTGCAGCCTCTAAACCTTAACCAATTTTAATGCATTATTTTTTATATGGAAGCTAATAAAATTTAGAACAATTTTGTCAAGCTAGATTTTTGTTTTTCCCCCTTGTTTATTAAAAAAAAAAAAAAAAAAAAAAAAAAAAAAAAAAAAAAAAAAAAAAAAAAAATCAGTCCCGTAACAGGCCACGAAGACCCTGACGGGCAGATACTATAGAGGTATCTGATTCATGACCATACGGCACACTAGGGAGATAGTATGGTCAGTACTATGCTCCGGCCGCCTGATTTTCCCCTTGGCTGCTTCGACTGCTAGAGTCATTAGCACCCAAGGTACCCATTCATAAATTTATTAAAGGCTGGGTTGGCCTAGGGACGGTCAGGGAGGCCGAATTCAACCCATGAACGAAGACACTAGAAGAAAAAATCTTTAGTACTATGCTCGGGATTTAAACTCAGGTCCTCCAACTTATTAGTCCAGTGCTCTACCACTGAGCTAACCTCGCCCCCCCCCCTTGTTTATTAAATTACGTGTAAATAATTCACGAATTTTCACAATTGAACATAAAATAATATTTCATTTTTTATCTAACTTAATATCAGCAATGATATCGTTAAAATTAAACATTCAAACTCTAATTAGAAAAAATCCATATCTATTTCCAAATCATTCAAAGATCATATTATTTCAATTAACCTCGTTGTTGAATTAAGATAAATTGCCGTTTTGATGATGCCAGTCTGTTTTTTTCCAAGTCTAAGGCTAATTTAGATGAAAAATAAAATATTTTATGTTAAATTGAAAAAGTTCGTGAATTATTTACACGTAATTTAATAAACAGGGTAAAAAAAGAAACAAAAATCCGGCTAGACAAAGGTGTTTTAAATTATATTAACTAATATTTAAAAAATAATGCATTTAAATCGGTTATGTTTTAGAGGCTGTAGCCTTTTTTGAAACACGGAATGTCGTTTGACCGCACTCTGCGCCAGTTGGCGGCTATAAGATTAATACCCATACTCACATTGCCTGACAGTGCCTGATGAACTTGTTGCTGGCAATGCTAACATACTCCATACTCACATTGCCTGACAGTGCCTGATGAACTTGTTGCTGGCAATGCTAACATACTCCATACTCACATTGCCTGACGGTGCCTGATGAACTTGTTGCTGGCGATGCTAACATACTCCATACTCACATTGCCTGACGGTGCCTGATGAACTTGTTGCTGGCGATGCTAACATACTCCATACTCACATTGCCTGACGGTGCCTGATGAACTTGTTGCTGGCGATGCTAACATACTCCATACTCACATTGCCTGACAGTGCCTGATGAACTTGTTGCTGGCGATGCTAACACACTCCATACTCACATTGCCTGACAGTGCCTGATGAACTTGTTGCTGGCAATGCTAACATACTCCGTACTCACATTGCCTGACAGTGCGTGATGAACTTGTTGCTGGCAATGCTAACATACTCCATACTCACATTGCCTGACAGTGCCTGATGAACTTGTTGCTGGCGATGCCAACATCCCGAAGCGATTCCATCATTTCCTTCCTGAGGGTGAAGTAGCCATCCATTTTCTCCTTAGCTTTATCTAGGCTCTTAGTTCCAGACACGAAGTTATAGAAGTATTCATTACCTGCAACAACAAGTCTACCATCAAGCGGCTTGAAACAAAATTAAGTTAGAAGCTAAAGACAATTTTTATATATACATTAGCTGTTACCCGGCGTGCCATGCTACACCTATTTTCTGCCTATGACTATCCCCGTATCAAGATCTACCTGTATACCCAGTTGTTTATATCTGTCTAGTATAGAGGCCAGCGCCACAGCAATTCATGAAAAAGCCAACAGAGGTCAGCACTAGAGTCTGCGGGTAGATAGCTCTTATCAAAGAAAGGCCAGTGCTCCTTAGTTAGACAGTGACTGTTGATATAAAATTGAAATAAACTGCATTACATGATTATATAATGATGTAAAGTCATCAATGAGTTCGAGTTATTCTAATTATCAAGAACATCAACAAATAAATTTGAGACATTATTCAAAATGGCTGTCGATTCGAAATGGCCGCCAGAATCTGAATGGTTCAGTGTAGCCAATTTTTCGTGAACAAAACTTTTGATCAAATTTTGAAATTTGACCATTTTGACCTAGCCTAGGTGATTCCCCATATCAAGACTTACCAGTGTGCCAAGTTTGGTCAAAATCGGTCAAAGGGTGTAGATTTGTATAAGGACCAAACAGACATACGGACAAACAGACAGACACGTGATTTATACAAATACATCTGGTAATATGATGCAATATGAGGGTTCGGTGCTCCACGCCTCCCAACTTCATCCTCGATTAACGTCAGAAAGACGCTCAGATGACGTTGAGAGGTTCCTACACAAGCTCCCTTCTGCTCCTACGAGTGGCTGGAGTCGAAGAGAGATCGGTGAGCCACAGACATTGACGCACTTGAAGGAAGAGAAAGCCATTGCTAACACTTCACTTGGTCACTGCAGCAGATCTCTGGGCCACTGTCTTCTGAGTCACCTTTGTGGAAGACAAATTAATCAGTCTGATTGAAAGTGTTAAAGATGGACTTGAATGTTCCATATCTTCGGACTTCGCCTAAGTCCAATAGATAATAAATTGATCTTTCGTTTTTTGTGTCGTCTATTTATTGTTAACTATTATGTTGTTTGTGCATTTTTTATAGTAAATGGTTTTCTATTTTCTCCACTCATTATTTATTGATTAATTTTTTATTAAATTATATATATATCACTCAATTATATACTATAATTTACATTTTATCGTCCATTATTATTAACTACGAATTTTAGGACGAATTTATCCATAGGTTACCACCCTTTTCTAGCCAGTAAAGGCTGATGCTTTTTCTTATTTCTAAAGAAAAGCCACCACCCTAAACGGGAATCTAACCGACGACTACTGGCACCGAGAGTTAAGTGCTCACGCCTTAACCCTCACGGCCACCGGGCCTCCGCAACAAGATTATAGAATTGTTCTAATATTCCAAAGATATTTCTACTGAACAATAAACGAGATTTGTCTGTAATAATGAAATTACTAGGACGAAATAGCCTCCTTTGCGAAGCTCGTTTAGTAAAATAGATAATTTTCCTTCTCGATTTGTCGAAAAGTCGCATAAACTTGCCAAATATCATCAAAGGTAAAGCCAATTTTTGAATAGCCTGTTCAAATAGACACTTTGCAAATATTTAATTTCGCATGCGCAAAATTTGAGGGATATAATCACTAACAGTTCCGTCAATTGCTTTTCATGAAATGAAAAGTTTTATTCTTATTCCGGGACACAAGTCCCCTAGGAATAATTTTGAAATTACCAAATAATTGTGAATTTTATATATAAACTTAAAAACTAATAAATGCTATCAGTATATAGTGTACAGCTTGAATATAGACTAGGGGTTGGGTAAAACATGATACGTGAAACACTATAAAAACTTACCATGACTCGTTTAAGGCTTTGAGAGTTCTGGCAAGGGAGACAGTTTTTATTGCTTGGCCATACTTAGCCAATGGTAAGGCTGAATTCGTTTTAAACTTCATAGTGATAAGGTTATAACAGGGAGAATTTTTATCGCCAATTTTCTGCACAGGGAATATAGGGCACGCTCTTTTCCTTCCAAGCAAACCACATATTTGAACATGGAACGCAGTTTAAATTGTTATCTGCCGTAGGTTTGACTAAGTATTGATATTTATATCTTTAACGTCCATAATAATTAACTCAAAATTTTAGGACGGGTTATCGATAGGTTATCACCTTTTTCTAACCAGGATAGGGCTGATGCCTTCCTTTTAGCACTTTCCTCCGAAGGAAAGTAGCTATTGAGTTTGGACTCATGACGGAATTTTTGAAAAATATCTTCAAATCTTTATCGATCCTACCTAGTAGACACCGAAAATAACCCCCGTTAAAATTTATATCTATATATATATATATATATATATATATATATATATATATATATATATATGTGTGTGTGTGTGTGTGTGTCTGTTAACACGATAGCGGCCAGAGTTCAATTAGCAAACGATTGAACGAGTTCGTTAACCACCAAAGTCGGTCTACCGGAAGGGGGGGTTTACACCGAACCCAAAACACTAATTTGACCATGTCAGCCGTAATATTTGTTATATTTCAACGAAACTTGGTATTCGTTGTGGTAATATAGAGAGAAAAGTGAGATATAAAAATGAACTAAATCGGTTCATTAGGAGGGGGGGGGGGGTTACTCCGGACCAAAAATACCAATTCGCCACTACCAGCCGTGATTTTTGGTATATTTCGACGAAACTCGGTATTCGTAGTGGTAATCTACAGGTAAATATGTGTTGTAAAAATAAACTAAATCGGTTCATTAGAAGGGGGGGGGGGTTTACTCCGGACCCAAATTACTAATATACTCATACCGGTCGTAATTTCTTCTGTTTTATTACGAAACGCGGTATACGTCGTGGGTAACTCATGAGAAAGAAGTGTTGTAAAAATGAGCTGAATCGGTCAATCGGAAAGGGGGGGGGTTACTTTGTAATATATTTCAATAGAAAAGCCCGTCAGACGTAGGTTCACAAAGCCGCCGCAAGGAGCGCTTTCTACCACTAGAGTGACTGTATCCTGTTCCTGCGTTAGATCAAAATACGATAATATGAGGTTTTTTTTGTATTTAATACGTAGTGTAGTAGGTACCATGCGTAAACATAACTCTGGAAGCAAATTAATAATTGATCAGTTACTCATTACAAAATTAAAAGAGAACTATTCATGTTTTTATTTTATTTCTGTAGGATATTTTAAGCAAATTGTTCTGGAAAGTAGTCTGCACTATCCAAATTCTGAGGAAAGTGCTTAGTTATGCAGCTCCTGAGTGATGGACGTTTTTCAATAGAAAAGCCACCACCCCTATTGGGAATCGAATCCATGACACTTGGCACGGAATGTTAAGTGCTCACGGCCTCTTAACACCCACGGCCATCGGACCTCCTAAGTTTCGATAAACATTAAACTCTATATCCCTTGGTTGACCTTTCAAAGCCTTCCCTGGTCATAAATGAAACATAATCAGTTTGTACAGAGTTCCACGAAGCGTGTTGTTCATTGAAATGGTAATACAAATGGCGGAACCGTCGGGAATATTTCCCTCGGAATTTCGCGCATGCGGAATTTGAACTTTTCCGTCTAACTGAACGAGCTATAGTACTTACCTATATTTTGAGGAAGATGGGGCTGCTTGGAGTACCACTTCTTCAGGATTTCAACCTCTTCATCGTAGTTAGACTTCTTCATCTGGAATGAAAATATTCAATTCTAAATCAAAGTATTGAATGAAGTTTATAGTCCAAGAGCTGGTAACGCACTATTCATGAAGTGCTTTATGCACCTTGAAACTTTGCTATAATGTACCTCTTGGGTAGATAAGAAGGTAAATATGTTTTTCCAGGACATACCATGGTGCACAGGGTACTGCGCATAGGGGAGAAGTGCAAAACAATATTGCCGAAAAATAATGTTTTATTCAGAAGCCAACTATTATTAATGTAAAACAAATTGCAAATTAAGGGGGTTAAAATGTAAATAAAAAAACAAAGCAAAGTGCCTAGTTTTTTTTAAATATTAAAGGAAGTGTTTTATTCACACTGCTGTACAAGATCATGCGAGCAAGAACCAATGAAAGTGCAGAGAACAACCACAACTGCGCGGTGCTCTCACTCACTCTTTCACAGTGTATTACAGTCTATCATAAGCAACATTTATTTTTATGTTTCCTGATAATTAAACCCCACAAAACTGTCTGCCATTTTGTAATTATTTTATTATAACTATGTGGCCGCTATCGTGATATTAGACGCATACACACACGCGCACAACTTAATCGATCCTACTTAATATATACCGAAAATAATTTCCGTTAAATTGTATTTATACTTATAAATGTATTAATGTGTATGTGTGTGTATATATATATATATATATATATATATATATATATATATATATTCATAAATATATTTTAATGGAAATCATTGGTATATATTAGGTAGGATCGAAGAACCTTTTTAAAAATTCTTACATCAGTGAAACCTCAATAATTACATCTCTTCATAGTGGGCTAATAGCCACGGTCCTTTGGATTTCACTAAAACAGATTTAAGTCAATATATTTATGTGTTAACACACAATAGAACAATTTCATAAATAAGAGAATAACTAAAAGTTATAGTTTACAAAGAAAATTACTTACGCCGAAGACATGTAAAGATTCGCAAGTCGATATAATACTGCCAACAGCTGTATTGCAGAAGGAATATTTATCTGGTGGTTCAGTTAAAATAATTAACATATAATCGACTAAATAAATTGAATGACATTAAAAAAAATAAGAAACGTTAAAAATTGTAATAAATAATTAGCTGAAGAAATAAAAAAAGTTCATTGTATAACAGGTGTTTCTATTCTTGACATTTGACAATTGTTGGTGGACTAGTTTTCCCAGAGGGGAATGTCTCGATCTGTCACTTTTGACATTTCAATCAAATCACATTTGTATTTATTTTTTATTCCAACGTAAACTCCAGCGTTTTGTTTACTAGAAAGATAAAAATAACTGTCTTTGTCATTACAGTCTTCGCTTAATTTTGCGTTCTCATATTTTTGCAAGATTCCCTTATTGATCCTAACACTCTGAGACTATTGGCCAAAATGGAACCTTCTTGGGATGCTGAAGCAACTTTTGGCTAAAAAGTCCGACTCGCAGGAACTGCGTCATCTTAGCGCGGTTCCGTTCTTATTCCTGGTATCGTTTGGAATTCTTGAAATAGAAACAGTTATTATTTTGGTTAGACCTTACGTGAAATACTTTTATGGCCCCAGACTTGTGACAGATCTGTGGCCATAAACAAGAGTTCTCAGCTCCTACCTTACCTGAAAAAATTACTCCTCCGTCTTTTCAACGTTCGCTCTAGTAAAACACTATTACCAAAAAGTTTCAGATTATCTTGTCTTCTTTTACAATAATATTAATTTTACAGACCATTAATATTATTTTAACGCACTATTAAAAAGTGACTCGTGAAAGCGATATAAAAAACGTGTACCTGCAAGCAAATGAACTCGAAAAGGGTCTTTATCGCGCGAATTTTGCCCCAAAAGCCACGATCCGGTGGACGGATTCTGCTGGTTGACGAATTTGACCTTTCAAATTAGACGAATGATTTTTGTACCAAAATTTAATAAAAATTGTACCGTTTTTGAGCCTGGGAGAGAGGGAACAGACAAATTCGAACCACCTATATATTCATACTCTATAGGTTCCGAAACGTAAAATTTTCTAGTCGGCACTTCCGGATTGCTTCTTAAGGTCAGCCTTATAAGCGGGGTTCCTCCCTATGGAGGGAGGGAGGAACTGCGCTAATGACGTGGTTAGGATTGTAAACATAGGAAATTTGGAACATGAAAATAGTTTTTTTAATTTTTCTCAAAATTACTTTTAAGTGAAATTCGTCGTTTTCCCCTCTGGCCCTTCAACTATTTATCTTCTCTCCCTATTTGTTAATAGTTTTGCATTAGTTTCTGTCACTATCTTTACCCTTATATAGCTGTTCACTGTATATCCTTTGTATATATTCTATCATGTTAGAGTAAATTGTATTTTTACTGTATTTTGTTGTGATACAATGGTGCATTGTTTTCAGTCTGTTTTCTATCGGATTATGCCACGACTAAATTAGAATATTTGATATTGAAGACGAGAAAGTTTAAAATAAAATCTCCTTCGTAAAATCAATAGGATAATTGTTTCCTTAGTCATCGGCGGAAGAATTAAAATTCTAAATGGTAATCTTGCTTCCTTGCCGGTTAAAAATGTAAGAATCAAGCAATGACAAATAATTATGGAGACATCTTGGAATCATTGCTGAATGATTCAGGGGTATATTAATTGGAAGGATGCCTGGTTGATTCCATCTAATTACTGGGATGTTCCAATAATCACTGCTTCAAGATTTCTGAATACATCATCATCAGGAGAACATCAAGATTCCTGGATTCGCAGAGAGCTGCAGATAGTGGACAGTGGCTCTTTGTCTTTGAGTCAATCAGAACTAAAACCAATCAGAGGTAATAGAACAAATGTATTATCAATAGTTTTCAATGGTAAAAGTGAAGTTTCACATCCTCCAAACCGATTTCTTTAACACCTTTCACAACAATGTATTTCGATGCACTAAACAAGAATACGTTAAAAAAAACCTTCGCATTTAACTAGGAAAGAAGTTATTAAGCACTAAAGTTCACTGTTAGGAAGGTTATAAAACATATTTGTAAACACGCGCATGCGCATATATGTAACATTGGGAAACAGAACTCTCATTTGAAATGTTCATAAACCATTTATTCAAAAAGATTGTTAATTTTAAGGGCATCCTCACCAGTCGTCACCTGTCGCTTAAGGGCATACGTCCTATGCGTTTCCGCTCGCTCAAAAAGATAACAAAACCCCAGTCAATCCAACTCGCGAATTCTATTAATTTTAGCGAGTTGGATTGACTGGGGTCTTGTTATCTTCTTGAGCGAGCGGAAACGCATAGCAAGTATGCCTTAAAGTCGTCAGTTATGCCTTAAAGTAATCACAAATTTAGTTGTTTACATTAGTACTCATAACCCGCATAACAGTGAACTTTAGTGCTTAATAACTTCTTTCCTAGTTAAATGCGAAGTTTTTTTTTTTTTTTTTTTAACGTATTCGTGTTTAGTGCATCAAAATACGTTATTGTACAAAATTTGAAAGAAATCGGTTTGGAGGGCGTGAAACTTCACTTTTACCGTTTTCAATTTGTCTCAGTTATATATAAAACAGCTCAATGCGATGATCCTGTAGCTGTGATGTTTCACTGTGGAGTACTAGTTGTTCCCTGCGCACAGTGGGGCCAAACGACATTTCGTGTTTCAAAAAAGGCTACAGCCTCCAAATCTTAACCGATTTCAAAGATTTTTGATTAAATGAAAGCTAATAAAATTTAGAACAACTTTGTCTAGCCATATGTTAGTTTTTATATCCACTGTTTAATAAATTCTGTGTAAATAATTCACGAGCGTTTACATTTGAACATAAAATAATATTTTAATTTTCATCTAACTTAATATCAGCACTGATCAGTCAGATTTCTTCCAAGTTTAATCAGGATTTTAATGTTTAATTTTAAAGATACCAGTGCAGATATTAAGTTAGATGCAAAATAACATATTCTTTTATGTAAAAGTTCGTGAATAATTTACAAGCAATTTAATAAAAAGACGAAATACTAAACAAAAATCTGGCTACACAAAGTTGCTTTAAATTTGATTAGCTTTCATTTTTAAAAAAATCATTGAAATCCCTTAACATTTGGAGGCTGTAGACTTTTTTGAAACACGAAATGTCGTTTGGCCCTACTGCGCGGCGTGCCTCCTTTGTGCATCTAGTAAAGCGAAAATAAATTAGAAACCAAATAACTAATATTAAAATCTAATAACACAAATCTGTAACTGTTCGGATTCACCGTTTCGAACCCGTGACCTCCGAACTGCGAGTCCTATGACAATCTCCGAATCAAGACCTACCTGTGTGCTGAGTTTAGTCAAAATCGGTCAAACTGTCTGGATTTGTGTAAGGAACAAACGTACAGACAAACAGCTGATAGATGATTTTGACTTAGCGTATGACACTTCCCGGATCAAGACCTACCTGTTGCAGTGTTTAGTCAAAATCGGTCAAACTGTCTGGATTTGTGTAAGGAACAAACGTACAGACAAACAGCTGATAGATGATTTTGACTTAGCGTATGACACTTCCCGGATCAAGACCTACCTGTGTGCAGTGTTTAGTCAAAATCGGTCAAACTGTCTGGATTTGTGTAAGGAACAAACGTACAGACAAACAGCTGATAGATGATTTTGACTTAGCGTATGACACTTCCCGGATCAAGACCTACCTGTGCACCAAGGTTAGTCAAAATCGGTCAAACGGTGTGGATTTGCATAAGGAACAAACAGACAGACAAACATCTGATTTTATATATAAATATATATATATATAAATATATATATATATATATATATATATATATATATATATATATATATATATATATAGATTGGATTAAATTTGAAAACTTACTCTAATTCTAATTATTCTATCTAATTTGATAAGGTAGATTGAAATATATCATACACTTTACCTATGAATAAAAGCAGAGATATGACTCGGTAATATGTAGGTGTATATATCATACACTTTACCTATGAATAAAAGCAGAGATATGACTCGGTAATATGTAGGTGTATATATCATACACTTTACCTATGAATAAAAGCAGAGATATGACTCGGTAATATGTAGGTGTATATATCATACACTTTACCTATGAATAAAAGCAGAGATATGACTCGGTAATATGTAGGTGTATATATCATACACTTTACCTATGAATAAAAGCAGAGATATGACTCGGTAATATGTAGGTGTATATATCATACACTTTACCTATGAATAAAAGCAGAGATATGACTCGGTAATATGTAGGTGTATATTTCATACACTTTACCTATGAATAAAAGCAGAGATATGACTCGGTAATATGTAGGTGTATATTTCATACACTTTACCTATGAATAAAAGCAGAGATATGACTCGGTAATATGTAGGTGTATATTTCATACACTTTACCTATGAATAAAAGCAGAGATATGACTCGGTAATATGAAGGTGTATATTTCATACACTTTACCTATGAATAAAAGCAGAGATATGAGTCGGTCTACCAAAACAATATAATGATTTCTATAGAATACGAAATTATGACAAAGCTATTTGTAAGTGTGGAAAATATCTAATTTTATTACCTAATTAAAATGGTAATATGAAATTATACATGCACACTTGCAAAATAAATAAAAAATTAACATTTTCATCGTGCACAAATTTTTAGCTACTGCCATTACATACAATGGTTAAATGTGGGCCTAATATTTTTAGCTACTGCCATTACATACAATGGTTAAATGTGGGCCTAATATTTTTAGCTACTGCCATTACATACAATGGTTAAATGTGGGCCTAATATTTTTAGCTACTGCCATTACATACAATGGTTAAATGTGGGCCTAATATTTTTAGCTACTGCCATTACATACAATGGTTAAATGTGGGCCTAATATTTTTAGCTACTGCCATTACATACAATGGTTAAATGTGGGCCTAATATTTTTAGCTACTGCCATTACATACAATGGTTAAATGTGGGCCTAATATTTTTAGCTACTGCCATTACATACAATGGTTAAATGTGGGCCTAATATTTTTAGCTACTGCCATTACATACAATGGTTAAATGTGGGCCTAATATTTTTAGCTACTGCCATTACATACAATAGTTAAATGTGGGCCTAACATTTTTAGCTACTGCCATTACATACAATGGTTAAATCTGGGCCTAATATTTTTAGCTTCTGCCATTGCATACAATGGTTAAATGTGGGCCTAACATTTTTAGCTACTGCCATTACATACAATGGTTAAATGTGGGCCTAATATTTTTAGCTACTGCCATTACATACAATGGTTAAATGTGGGCCTAACATTTTTAGCTACTGCCATTACATACAATGGTTAAATGTGGGCCTAATATTTTTAGCTACTGCCATTACATACAATGGTTAAATGTGGGCCTAATATTTTTAGCTTCTGCCATTGCATACAATGGTTAAATGTGGGCCTAACATTTTTAGCTACTGCCATTACATACAATGGTTAAATGTGGGCCTAATATTTTTAGCTACTGCCATTACATACAATAGTTAAATGTGGGCCTAACATTTTTAGCTTCTGCCATTGCATACAATGGTTAAATGTGGGCCTAACATTTTTAGCTACTGCCATTACATACAATGGTTAAATGTGGGCCTAACATTTTTAGCTACTGCCATTACATACAATAGTTAAATGTGGGCCTAACATTTTTAGCTACTGCCATTACATACAATGGTTAAATGTGGGCCTAATATTTTTAGCTACTGCCATTACATACAATGGTTAAATGTGGGCCTAATATTTTTAGCTACTGCCATTACATACAATGGTTAAATGTGGGCCTAACATTTTTAGCTACTGCCATTACATACAATGGTTAAATGTGGGCCTAATATTTTTAGCTTCTGCCATTACATACAATGGTTAAATGTGGGCCTAATATTTTTAGCTACTGCCATTACATACAATGGTTAAATGTGGGCCTAATATTTTTAGCTACTGCCATTACATACAATGGTTAAATGTGGGCCTAATATTTTTAGCTTCTGCCATTGCATACAATGGTTAAATGTGGGCCTAACATTTTTAGCTACTGCCATTACATACAATGGTTAAATGTGGGCCTAATATTTTTAGCTACTGCCATTACATACAATAGTTAAATGTGGGCCTAACATTTTTAGCTACTGCCATTACATACAATGGTTAAATGTGGGCCTAATATTTTTAGCTTCTGCCATTGCATACAATGGTTAAATGTGGGCCTAACATTTTTAGCTACTGCCATTACATACAATGGTTAAATGTGGGCCTAATATTTTTAGCTACTGCCATTACATACAATAGTTAAATGTGGGCCTAACATTTTTAGCTACTGCCATTACATACAATGGTTAAATGTGGGCCTAATATTTTTAGCTTCTGCCATTGCATACAATGGTTAAATGTGGGCCTAACATTTTTAGCTACTGCCATTACATACAATGGTTAAATGTGGGCCTAATATTTTTAGCTACTGCCATTACATACAATAGTTAAATGTGGGCCTAACATTTTTAGCTACTGCCATTACATACAATGGTTAAATGTGGGCCTAATATTTTTAGCTACTGCCATTACATACAATGGTTAAATGTGGGCCTAATATTTTTAGCTTCTGCCATTGCATACAATGGTTAAATGTGGGCCTAACATTTTTAGCTACTGCCATTACATACAATGGTTAAATGTGGGCCTAATATTTTTAGCTACTGCCATTACATACAATAGTTAAATGTGGGCCTAACATTTTTAGCTTCTGCCATTGCATACAATGGTTAAATGTGGGCCTAACATTTTTAGCTACTGCCATTACATACAATGGTTAAATGTGGGCCTAATATTTTTAGCTACTGCCATTACATACAATAGTTAAATGTGGGCCTAACATTTTTAGCTACTGCCATTACATACAATGGTTAAATGTGGGCCTAATATTTTTAGCTACTGCCATTACATACAATGGTTAAATGTGGGCCTAATATTTTTAGCTACTGCCATTACATACAATGGTTAAATGTGGGCCTAACATTTTTAGCTACTGCCATTACATACAATGGTTAAATGTGGGCCTAATATTTTTAGCTTCTGCCATTACATACAATGGTTAAATGTGGGCCTAATATTTTTAGCTACTGCCATTACATACAATGGTTAAATGTGGGCCTAATATTTTTAGCTACTGCCATTACATACAATGGTTAAATGTGGGCCTAATATTTTTAGCTACTGCCATTACATACAATGGTTAAATGTGGGTCTAATATTTTTTCATTCTTCCCCGAGCCCGTTCAATTTCATGAAAATGTATAGTCTTCATTTGTTTCCCCATGTTTACGTTGAAGAATATATAGTCCCTTTCCATGGGATCTGGTACATCTTCCAGGTTGTAGCTCAGGGGTGTGTGAATGAGTGAGTGGAGATGTGTGTGGAATGTGAGGGGTCATAAAGGAAAGATTAGTAGATAATATAGCTACATATAATTAACAATAAATTCTTACGTTATGAATAATAATGAATAATTGCCTCTTGTGAATGGGTGATGAAGTTGATGGGTTGGTACTTGATGGGTTCCTTGAGATGAAGTTGATGAGTTGGTACTTGATGGGTTCCTTGAGATGAAGTTGATGGGTTGGTACTTGATGGGTTCCTTGAGATGAAGTTGATGGGATGGTACTTGATGGGTTCCTTGAGATGAAGTTGATGGGTTGGTACTTGATGGGTTGCTTGAGATGAAGTTGATGGATTGGTATTTAATGGGTTGCTTGAGATGAAGTTGATGGGTTGGTACTTAATGGGTTGCTTGAGATGAAGTTGATGGGTTGGTCCTTGATGTGTTCCTTGAGATGAAGTTAATGGGTTGGTATTTAATGGGTTGCTTGAGATGAAGTTGATGGGTTGGTACTTGATGGGTTCCTTGAGATGAAGTTGATGGGTTGGTACTTGATGGGTTCCTTGAGATGAAGTTAATGGGTTGGTATTTGATGGGTTCCTTGAGATGAATTTGATGGGTTGGTACTTGATGGGTTCCTTGAGATTCTGATTTGGCATGTTGGCTGGCTACTCCTCGACTCCTTGCTTTGAGTTTCTTGGTTTTCTACTCCATATTACTGTAGTTAACTTTCAGAGAGACAAACTTGGAGCTGGTGTCCATTAACTTGAATACTAGTAACGTCTATTTTTGACATGAACATGTCATATCTCCATGGCAAGGAGGTACTACTAAGTACGTGTGATGATGGCTTAACGTACATGTTGTGATGACTGGCCGTACGAGCGATGATAACTGAACACCCCACTCAAAACTATCAATTAATTGAATAACCAGAAACCAATGAACAGAAAAATTAACTTTTTTCACACACTTCCTTCGTATGACAGGAGCTGGAGAGCTTCACTGAAATACACAAGAGTTATGTATTTCAGATCATTTTTGTTGACGGTAGAGCACTAAAAACCATGTTCCGGTGGATGGAGTCAGCTGGTTAACGAACATGATGTTTCAAATTAGACGAAGGATTTTTGTACCGAATTTAATCAAAATCGGATCATTTTTGAGCCAGTGAGAGAGCGAACATATATATATATATATATATATATATATATATATATATATATATATATTGTTTTAAATTGCATCGCTGGGTATCACATGTATGTATGGAACGGCTTCTTTCTCCAGCGGTGTCGCTCCTCTCTCCATCGCAATATTTCGTCGGGTTCATCTCCGACTTCTTCAGGCTGCTATGTGTCGTCCTCGGTGGTTATCAAGGGAATGAATGATTCATTCCCTTGATATATATATATATATATATATATATATATATATATATATATGTTGGGGACGAGGTTAGCTAAGTGGTAGAGCACTGGACTAATATGCTGGATTTTTTTAAAAGTTGAATCGCCTAGCCGCTACAACTTATTAAATAATAAATAAAGAAATAATATGCTGGAGGACCTGAGTCAAATCCCGAGCAAGCACTAAAGACTTTTTCTTCTAGTGTTCATGGGTTGGATTTGGCCTCCCTGACCGTTCCTAGGCCAACCCAGCCTTTAATAAATTTATAAATGGGTACCTTTCTGCTAATGACCCTAGCTGTCGAAGCAGCTAAGGGGAAAATCAGGCGGCCGGAGCATAGTACTGACCACACTATCTCCCTAGTGTGCCGTATGGTCAAGAATCAGATACCTGTATAGTATCTGCCCTTTAGGGCCGTCGTGACCTGTTACGGGCCTGTTTTTGTTATATATATATATATATATATATATATATATATATATATATATCCTCATTGCTTTTTTAAATTCTAACATGAACAATCACCAGGCATGGCTGGTCTCGTGGCTGGTGATTGTCCAGGCATGGCTGGTCTCGTGGCTGGTGATTGTCCAGACATGGCTGTTCTCGTGGCTGGTGATTGTCCAGACATGGCTGGTCTCGTGGCTGGTGATTGTTAATATTAGATTTTAAAAAAACTTTTAATTTATTTTTTGTTTGTTTTTGACGAAATTTTAAATGACGACTACTTTGTATAAGTAATGTTTGTCTGTGATGAGAGGCCAAGTTGCCAGAAACTAGTCGACATGAATAAAATGGTTTAAAAGAAGTGTTGAAGCAATCTATTGACCTATAAGGCCTTATTAAAAGAAGAGGAAGAATACATGTGGAAGAGGTCAAGTTACGAGAGATTATATATATATTTAGATGTGTGTGTTTCTTAAAAGTGTCAATACCTATTAAAATAAAATCTTGAGGAAAAGGGATATTTTTTGGCATTATTTCAGAACCATTTTTGTAGGTAATTTAGTAAGCTTTCGGCTGGTTCCTTTCACTTACCAGGATTTTACACCCGTTTTCGTGGTAGATAGAAAATACGGAACCCCTCTTTTTTTTACGGGTGATAGTCTGCAGGTGGCAATATTTAATCTAGATCAAAAAACTAAAATTATTTTGAAAGAAGAAGATTAAATCCACTGAAGAACGTAGGATTTTTAAGAAATATTAATGTTTTTTTTTTTTCGAAAATGGTGAACAATTTTTCATTTTCTTTTAAAAAGTCCATATAAAATCGTAATAATTGAATGAGTGGAGAAATTCCTAAGTACCTACTTTTATAGCTAATATCATTAGTAACCTGTAGTTAACATTTGAAGTCGATGGGGTGACAATTGAAAGCGCAAGCGTCCCACCCGATTTGAAAAAAGTCCGACTCGCAGGAACTGCAGCATCTTAGCGCGGTTCCGTTCATGTCCCTAGTGCCATTTGATAAGCTTAGAAAAGAAATAAACTTATTTTTTTTTATATATCTCGTGAAAATTGTCAAAATCCTCTCGAATATCTCGAATAAAAGTGATATTAAGGCGTCAGGGACACCGACAGTAACTAACTTTTACACAGATGCGGAAATTACACAATCCGGCTCTCATTCTAAAGCAAAGCTCTATAAATCAATACAAAATATGCCTAATAAAGCCTTTCTAGAGGGTACAGAAGCATGGGCATATATGAGGGGGGGGGCTGATGGGGCTGCAGCCCCGTCCCGAAATTTTGAATTAATGATGAAAACTTCTCGTAAAACCCTTAAAAATAAATTAAATAAGATCACTTAGTTCATAAAACATATTTTATTTTACGTGTAATAGCGTTTTAGTTGCCTAAAGCTATTCCAAGCTCTAAATATTTAGTAGTCCATACCCTGGAAATGGTCTTAGCCCCCCCGAAATTGTTTTTATATACGTCCATGTACAGAACCTTTTTTGTAGAGCATTTAGTAAGCTTTCGAATGGTAATCTTCCGCTTCACAAGATTGTCAACGGTTTTCGAGATACTAACGAAAGTATACAAAGTTACCAAAACTTTTTTTGTCTGTTAATAAAATATTTTATTCTAACTCTTCCTTTACCCTAAACGTAACAAAAATTTCAACATATTAGTGTTGAACACGCAGAAAATGTTTCAACTGTATCCCATAATTCTAAGTACCAAAATCAAAGACAAACAACCCTCCCTAGGAAGGACGCTAGGCAGTTGAAAAGCTAAATCTTGGAAATCCATATCTCTAACATTAAATTGATTTCTTATTTTTCTTAACCTGTTTTATTTTCAAATACATTATCCAACTCTAAGCAATTAAAAAATAACAAGGAATAAAAATATAAAATTTTAGGCACTTTCAACACTTGTTCACACTGAGTAAAACAATATAAACAGATCTAAGGTGTTACACGGTAGCTGGTGAAAGATGAATGAGGTCTCGTATTGCAATTCTCTGTATGCAGGGTCTACTTCCAGGTAGTCAGTCATATACTTTTACTGCCCTTTACCGTTACTCAGAAAGCTCTTTGTGTTTACAAACAAAGGACTCGGTATAGACCACCCGTATTAACCCAAAAGTGATTATATCAAGCTTGATAAACTTCCTGAATTAAATTAAGGAATTTAAGAGTGCTTAAAATAGGTTCTTGATCTAGTCAAAAAATTCAAGGAGAATTACACCACGAATAGAAAATTTCGGCCAAACAGAAGGAAAATAACAATAACAAGGATAGTTAAACTTCGTTTTCAAAGATTGTTAGTTGTAACACAAAAACGGTCACTCATGATTCTAATAAATTAACTGTGAAGGGTGATTACACAAATATTCCTGTTGAGGCTTTAAAGCTTCAACTCAAAAAACATATTAACCCACAGGTAATATCTAGATATTGGTACGGCATCTTCGAATTCTAACAAACAAAATATTGCTTCTAATTATACGTATCCTGTTTACTGACAAATACATTTGACTACTATAAGAAATTACAAAAATGACGAGCAGTGAAAAAAAAAAAACTGCGGGAAACACACAAATAGATCCGTTTAAATAAACGAAACTAACTAACTAAGTTTTAAGCACTTATTTCTCCTAATGTGACGACCCCATCAAACATTTCTTCAAAACATTTTTCCACGATTTCCTAACCCTTTTTGAGATATTAATGAAAATATACGAAGAGGGCCTAATAGATATTCATACGGGATCTGAGAATCCCAAGGTTCCGCAAAAATAAAATATTCTAATTATACGTATCCTGTTTTTTTTTTTTTTTTTTTTTTTTTTTTTTTACGGCGCATCTACTTCTAGGTCATTAGCGCCCGTATCCTGTGTTATTGGCAAATACATTTGACTACTATAAGCAATAGCAAACAATAGGGAATATGCCAAAGAACTCGGATTAGGAGCCTCGACAGTTTCAAGACATTTGAGGGAAATCGGCAAATCCAAAACTGACATTTCGTAAGGTACAGCCTGATATATTTCTAACAATGAATTGTTTTTCTTATTTTAATTAATCTGTTTTATTGTCAAATACATTATCCAACTATAAGAAATGAAAAAATAGGAATAAAAACAGACCAAAAGAACCGTATGAAATAAACGAAATCAATTACTTCAAAGTTTAAGCACTTATTTCATCCGATTGACATCGCTTATTCAAAACTTTCCTCAAAACCTTTTTTGTAGACCATTTAGTAAGCTTTCGAATGGTAACCTTTCGCTTCCCAAGATTTTCAATCGTTTTCAAGATATTAATGGAAGTATACGAAGTTCCCAAAATTTTCATTATTTCTAGCAACAGAAAATTGGTCTCATTTTTCCTATCCTGTTTTACATACAAATACATTTTCCCAACATAAGAAATTACAAAAATAAAAAGCAATAAAAAACCAAGGGAAAGAGACAAAAATTACAAAAAGAACGACAAAAACCCGTTCATAAGAAAAAAACAGACGTATTTGAAGATTTAAGCACTTATTTCTCCGATTGACATAACCTACTCAAAAATAGTTTTAGAATCTTTTTTGTAGAAAATTTAGTAAGCTTTCAAATAGTTTCTATCTACTTACCACGATTTCCCAACCGTGTTCGAGATATTAATGAAAGTATACAAAGTTCCCAAAACTTTTCATGTCTGTTAATAAAATATTTTATTCTAACCCTTCCTTAACTCCAAACGTAACATAACTTTCAACATATTAGTTTTAATGAAAGAAGAACATGCAGATAATGTTTCAACTGAATCCCGTGATTCTAAGTACCCAAACCAAAAACGGTATTCAAAAACTATTTTTCCAATTTTCTCGAAAACGGTTAAAGCTATCGCCTTCAAAATGGTTTCATTCGTTTTCCTAGCCCATGAAGCATATAAAAAGAGTCCTTACAAGCTTATGAACTCAAAAACGTAAGCGTTACGATTTTTTTTGCGCGAATTTCGCCCCAAACGCCATCTTCCAGTGGGCGGATTTTGCTGGTTAACGAACTTGACCTTTCAAATTGGACGCCAGATTTTTGTACCAAATTTCATCAAAATCGGACCATTCGTCTTCTAGCTAGAGAGCGAACAGACAAATATATATATATATATATATATATATAAATAAATATATACATATATATATATATACAAATTTGAACCACCGTTATTTTCGGTTTCTAGGGGTTCTGAAACGCGAAATTTTCTAGTCGGCACTTCCGGATTGTTTCATTGTATCAACCTTATAAGCGGGGTTCCTCCCTATGGGGGAGGGAGGAACCGCGCTAAAAAAAAAAACAGTTTTGAGAAAACCTAATTTTATCAATTTTAAATGCCGAAAAGTTTATTTTTTTTCATATTTTCTTGTAATAAAGATTAAAAAAACTGTTTTTTAATTTTGAAATACAGTAGAACTTGGATAATTCGAACCCCTAGGGACCGATAAAAAAGTTCGAATTATCCAAAATTCGAATTACAAAAGTTTTTGAAAGTAAAGGGCTAAACAAGATTTTTCGCGTTTTTTAATTTTAAAAAATACATTTTATTTAAAGAACAACCATTTCATGAATTGATGATTAGTTACATAAGTAATAAATAATTTATTAAAAAATAAAAGCCTATTGTTTTGAAAAAAAGTCATTTTCATGGGCAAGAATTTTTCGACATCTAAAATGAACAACTCACTGAAGTGCATTGTACACCAGAAATTCAAGGCACAAACAATAAAACAGATCCAGGCACTGACTGACTTATAATTGAATAAGAAATGAAGATGGGAGGGATGGTGGGAGGAAATTCTAGGATAAAACGACAGGATATAACTATAACAGCCCCTGGAAGGGAGGAAGCGCGACCCACTGAAGTGCACTGTACACCAGAAATTCAAGGCACAAACAATAAAACAGATCCAGGCACTGACTGACTTATAATTGAATAAGAAATGAAGATGGGAGGGATGGTGGGAGGGAATTCTAGGATAAAACGACAGGATATAACTATAACAGCCCCTGGAAGGGAGGAAGCGCGACCCACTGAAGTGCACTGTACACCAGAAATTCAAGGCACAAACAATAAAACGGATCCGGGCACTGACTGACTTATAATTGAATAAGAAATGAAGATGGGAGGGATGGTGGGAGGGAATTCTAGGATAAAACGACAGGATATAACTATAACAACCCCTGGAAGGGAGGAAGCGCGACCCACTGAAGTGCACTGTACACCAGAAATTCAAGGCACAAACAATAAAACGGATCCAGGCACTGACTGACTTATAATTGAATAAGAAATGAAGATGGGAGGGATGGTGGGAGGGAATTCTAGGATAAAACGACAGGATATAACTATAACAACCCCTGGAAGGGAGGAAGCGCGACCCACTGAAGTGCACTGTACACCAGAAATTCAAGGCACAAACAATAAAACAGATCTAGGCACTGACTGACTTATAATTGAATAAGAAATGAAGATGGGAGGGATGGTGGGAGGGAATTCTAGGATAAAACGACAGGATATAACTATAACAGCCCCTGGAAGGGAGGAAGCGCGACCCACTGAAGTGCATTGTACACCAGAAATTCAAGGCACAAACAATAAAACAGATCTAGGCACTGACTGACTTATAATTGAATAAGAAATGAAGATGGGAGGGATGGTGGGAGGGAATTCTAGGATAAAACGACAGGATATAACTATAACAGCCCCTGGAAGGGAGGAAGCGCGATCCAATACTTTGCAGAACTCCTAGAGTCCAAGAACTAGACTATGAGACCGCCGCGCTTCTTGTCCCGGAACCCCTACATCCGTATCTTACTATCCTTCTTACCCGTGGGCAGAATATTTTCACAAGATTTAAGATCGGCCGCCTCTCTGTCCACTTCCCAGTGGAGGCACAGACTCGTAAAAAATTCGAATTATCCAAAATTTTATTCGAATTAACCACGATTTTTTTACATTGTTTATGCCCTGAATTCTAGGGACCGAGAGAAATATTCGAATTAAAGACGATTTCGAATTATGGAAGTTCGAATTATCCATGTTCCACTGTATATCGCGACTTTAGTTGAAAAATGGAATTGTTGACAAATTTAAAAACTGTTCCGGCACATAAACACTCTTTGATATCATTTTCTATTAGTTAAGGATGCATTTAAGCCCATAAAAAAAATGTTGCAAGGTTACCCGTTAAGTATATCATGAATTAAATTTTCATAAATCTTACGCGTATTTCATTAATTATTGAATCTCATTGTACGGTTGTTTATTTTTTAATTTTAACCTGAAATATTGATTACAGGTAGAAGAAGAAATTGTAAAATCTAAGTACCACACATAAAACAGATGGATCTGAGTATAGCTCATAATTTCAACGATGAAAACAAGATAATCATGGTTCTTGGTAGCTTCATGATTCTAAACGCCTCTTCAGCATATTCCTTCATCTTCAATATTTTATTTACTGCATTAAAGTTTTGCTTGTTCGTATTTTTATTTATTATGGCGTTATACACGTTGTACATTGCAAGAAATGATAAAGTTACAATGATACGAGCCTTCCATTCGTTATGTCTGCTCATGGTGGCTGTGGTATTTCTGGCCGAACGGTATATAACCAACAAGTACATCAATGAAGCATGCGCATTGATTAAAAGAGGGGTATTTAAGTATTTGACAGAAGAGCCACTTGAATCTCAGAAAATATTAAAAATAAGAGCAAAACAGATAAGATTTGGTGTTTCCGCTCTTACAAAGTTTCTCACAACTTGTGGAATGGTCTACATATTTCTTCTACCTCTTCTACAGAGAATCACCACAAAAGATAAAGCAGAAATATTAGTCAACCCTTACCTACCTCTTCCGTTTTACATGCCTTTCAATACAAGAACATATCTAGGATATTCCATAGCGTTCTTTACAAATTCTCTCTTCTACGTCTTCTTCTTCCTTGCGGTCCTCTGCGCTGTCATAATATACATCAGCTGTGCAGTACAGCTGATAGCTCATATAGAAGTTTTAAATGTTTCTCTAATGAACATCGAAAGAAGGGCGATCAGGAAACTTGTTGGACGGAATTTTATGGAAGATGAATTATTTCATGAAGACCTTTATAGGAAGTCAGCATTTCAAAGATGCTTATATGCTTGTCTTAGAGAAAATATTCAACACCACCAGGCCATATTGAGGTAAGCATTAGCTAATTTTATATTGCAATGCATAAGACAGGCACAACAAATTTAAAAAAAAATTAGTCTTTTCCAAAGACGCTACTGACATGGAACGCAGTTTAAATTGTTATCAGCCGTAGGTTTGACTAAGTATTGATATTGATATATGATATATCTTTAACGTCCATTATAATTAACTCAAAATTTTAGGACGGGTTATCGATAGGTTACCACCTTTTTCTAACCAGGATAGGGCTGATGCCTTCCTTTTTAGCACTTTCCTCCGAAGGAAAGTAGCTCTTGAGGTTGGACTCATGACGGAATTTTTGAAAAATTTCTTCAAATCTTTATCGATCCTACCTAGTAGACACCGAAAATAACCCCCGTTAAAATTTATATATATATATATATATATATATATATATATATATATATATATGTCTGTTAACACGATAGCGGCCAGAGTTCTTGTTTTTTCGTCACGAAACTTGGTATATAACATTCAATTAGCAAACGATTGAACGAGTTCGTTAACCACCAAAGTCGGTCCACCGGAAGGGGGGGGTTTACACCGAACCCAAAACACTAATTTGACCATGTCAGCCGTAATATTTGTTATATTTCAACGAAACTTGGTATTCGTTGTGGTAATATAGAGAGAAAAGTGAGATATAAAAATGAACTAAATCGGTTCATTAGGAGGGGGGGGGGGTTTACTCCGGACCAAAAATACCAATTCGCCACTACCAGCCGTGATTTTTGGAATATTTCGACGAAACTCAGTATTCGTAGTGGTAATCTACAGGTAAATATGTGTTGTAAAAATAAACTAAATCGTTTCATTAGAAGGGGGGGGGTTTACTCCGGACCCAAATTACTAATATACTCATACCGGTCGTAATTTCTGCTGTTTTGTTACGAAACGCGGTATACTTCGTGGGTAACTCATGAGAAAGAAGTGTTGTAAAAATGAGCTGAATCGGTCAATCGGAAAGGGGGGGGGGTTACTTTGTAATATATTTCAATAGAAAAGCCCGCCAGACGTAGGTTCACAAAGCCGCCGCAAGGAGCGCTTTCTACCACTAGAGTGACTGTATCCTGTTCCTGCGTTAGATCAAAATACGATAATATGAGGTTTTTTGTATTTATTACGTAGTGTAGTAGGTACCATGCGTAAACATAACTCTGGAAGCAAATTAATAATTGATCAGTTACTCATTACAAAATTAAAAGAGAACTATTCATGTTTTTATTTTATTTCTGTAGGATACTTTAAGCAAATTGTTCTGGAAAGTAGTCTGCACTACCCAAATCCTAAGGAAAGTGCTTAGTTATGCAGCTCCTGAGTGACGGACGTTTTTCAATAGAAAAGCCACCACCCCTATTGGGAATCGAATCCAGGACACTTGGCACGGAATGTTAAGTGCTCACGGCCTCTTAACACCCACGGCCACCGGACCTCCTAAGTTTCGATAAACATTAAACTCTATATCCCTTGGTTGACCTTTCAAAGCCTTCCCTGGTCATAAATGAAACATAATCAGTTTGTACAGAGTTCCACGAAGCGTGTTGTTCATTGAAATGGTAATACAAATGGCGGAACCGTCGGGAATATTTCCCTCGGAATTTCGCTCATGTGGAATTTGAACTTTTCCGTCTAACTGAACGAGCTATAGTACTTACCTATATTTTGAGGAAGGTGGGGCTGCTTGGAGTACCACTTCTTCAGGATTTCAACCTCTTCATCGTAGTTAGACTTCTTCATCTGGAATGAAAATATTCAATTCTAAATCAAAGTATTGAATGAAGTTTATAGTCCAAGAGCTGGTAACGCACTATTCATGAAGTGCTTTATGCACCTTGAAACTTTGCTATTATATACCTCTTGGGTAGATAAGAAGGTAAATATGTGTTTCCTGGACATACCTTGGTGCACAGGGTACTGCGCATAGGGGAAAAGTGCAAAACAATATTGCCGAAAATTAATGTTTTATTCAGAAGCCAACTATTATTAATGTAAAACAAATTGCAAATTAAGGGGGTTAAAATGTAAATAAAAAAACAAAGCAAAGTACCTAGTTTTTTTTAAATATTAAAGGAAGTGTTTTATTCACACTGCTGTACAAGATCATGTGAGCAAGAACCAATGAAAGTGCAGAGAACAACCACAACTGCGCGGTGCTCTCACTCACTCTTTCACAGTGTATTACAGTCTATCATATGCAACATTTATTTTTATGTTTCCTGATAATTAAACCCCACAAAAGTGTCTACCCTTTTGTAATTATTTTATTATAACTATGTGGCCGCTATCGTGATATTAGACGCATACACACACGCGCACAACTTAATCGATCCTACTTAATATATACCGAAAATAATTTCCGTTAAATTGTATTTATACTTATAAATGTATTAATGTGTGTGTATATATATATATATATATCTATATATATATATATATTCATAAATACATTTTAATGGAAATCATTGGTATATATTAGGTAGGATCGAAGAACCTTTTTAAAAATTCTTACATCAGTGAAACCTCAATAATTACATCTCTTCATAGTGGGCTAATAGCCAAGGTCCTTTGGATTTCACTAAAACAGATTTAAGCCAATGTATTTATGTGTTAACACACAATAGAACAATTTCATAAGTATGAGAATAACTAAAAGTTATAGTTTACAAAGAAATATTGCAATGCATAAGACAGGCACAACAAATTTAAAAAAAAATTAGTCTTTTCCAAAGACGCTACTGACTTTTCATAAGACACTGTGGGGTAGATTTTACCCCATACTTTGAACAAGTAAAAAAAAACACTGAAATTCCAATATATTCATTTGATTTATTGGTAAAACTGAAGGAGAGCGTCCTCAGCTACGATTTTCTTCAAAGTTTGCACTGTAACGTATTTTGATGCACTAAACACGAATCCGTTGAAAAAAAAAAACCCCGCTCTCAACTAGGAAAGAAGTTATTAAGCAGTAAAGTTCACTGTTATGGAGGTTATAAAACACGGGGTAAACAGCTTATAAGTAAACACGCGCATGCGTGATAGTCCTTAATGACGAAGTGTAATTGAAATTTAGACTCACCTGTTGTAGCTGACTTGGTCGTAAACTGTCGCTTTTGGGCATACGTGCTATGCGTTTCCGCTCGCTCAAGAAGACATCAAAACCCCTAGTCAATCCAACTCGCAGAAATGAAAAGAATTCTATGCCCAAAAGTCGTCCAAGGCATTCTTCCCTAACCTTCATAACAGTGAACTTTTTTTTCAAATAACTTCTTTCCTAGTTGAGAGCGGGGTTTTTTTTTTCAACGGATTCGTGTTTAGTGCATCAAAATACGTTATAGTGCAAACTTTGAAGAAAATCGTAGCTGAGGACGCACTCCTTCAGATTTACCGATTTATTATACAACAACAATGCACAGAAAAGGAACATCAAGAAATAGAATAGAACAGAATAATATTTCTTGGCTTATAACATGGTATAGCCAAGGAATCTGGCCGCCCGTTTGGTGTTAGTAGATGTTAATGGACGCCACATAGATCACTAATAATAATAATACTCTACATAAGAAAATAACAGACATATACATATACGTATAAAATACTTAAAAATACACAATATTAAAATATGTATATATACAGTTTATGCATATAAAAAGTCAAGTTCATGATTCTACATGTAGCAGAACAATAACAATACACTTCTCTCTTCTAATAGTGAATTATTACTAAGTAATTATTACAATATTAATAATAGATTCCCTTTTTGAATAAAAATAATAAAGAAGTAATAAAATAAACACTATATACTTATAACTACCTATCATACATAACACAACATTAATACTCTCCTAAATAGAAATATAATGAAAATAAATATTCTAAATTTAATCTTGGGTCTTAGCTCGATGGATGGATGGATTGGGTGTTTAAGGGCAGAAAACATCTAGGTCCTCACCGCCCTGAAGTGTAGTGCTAGAGAGTCGTGTATATGCCGTGAGAGGGATTGTAATTTTGTGTTTAGGACAGTGCATGACAATCAACTGTAATTTTTATGACCTCTACTCTTTTTTTTTTTTTTTTTTTTTTTTTTTTTTTTAACCTATGTCATTGCTTACGACTAACTTGTTACTTAGATACTAATAGAACTATTTGCACTAAAACTAATACTAACATACAGTATAGCACTATTAATACAGTTAAGAGACTTTTATATAATTTTTTTTTTTTATGCATATACATATATATATGTATATCTTTTTTATATGTATATATCTATTTTTTCTGAGTAATGTTGTATATATCCTTTTTTTTAATGCATATATATATATATATATATATATATATATATATATATATATATATATATATATATATATATATCTTAGCTCGAATATATCTTAAATTGCACAAACTTTTAATAGAAAGAAGAAAATTGAATTTAATTGATCTAAACTATTGATAAGAAGGATATTCTCTAACATCAAGAAATAAATTCAAACAGTAATAAACATTTACACTATTAATTAAAATTCACAAAATAGCTAGGAAATCCTAAAACTCAATATTGTTCATACACCAAATAATTATTCTAAAAAAAATATTACTAAACTGATAATATTTTTCAAAAACAATAAACTAGAATGATCAAAAGCCAAAACAAAATAGGAAATTCATGAAAATACAATTTTCTGTCCTATTGAGACTCGTTAACATTGAACCAGAGATGGACATAACTTTCAATAACTTTCGTAATATCATCTTAATACGAATAAATTCATAATTTATTTGCGAATATTATTGTGAATAAATTTTTATTCACAAATTATAATGTGAATAAATTTGTATTCGTATATTTTAATGTGATTTTTTGTGTAATCACTTGATTTTTTGTAAATATTCACATTTTTTGTGATTATTTACAATTTTTTCTGTGAATTTATTTGTATTCGCAGAAAAATTTGCGAATAAAATTTTATTTGTATTTTTATATTTAATATATGTGAATAAAAATAAATTCGTATTCACACTTATGAATACGAATTTATTTATATTCGTATTCACAAATATATGAAGTACCAATTTATTTATATTCGTATTCACAAATATATGAAGTACGAATAAATTCGTATTTTTATTTATAAATAAAATTATGCCCATCTCTGCATTGAAGATATTTTAGTGATCGGTGTACATGGCCCTACAACACTGAAAACATACCGTTTTCATCTTACTGTCACAAAATGAACATCTCACGGGTTTGTCCAAGTTAACGAAAGATGTTGAAGGTCCATCAGGACATGATTCATCTTCCGAAACAACAAGTATCAGTGTCTTCAGTGGTTTTGGCATGTTCTCCAGTTGGGCACTAACTGTCACATGTGCTTTCACCAGTTGGTAGTCCAAATCAAGGGAAACATCTTTTCTGGGAAGTTTTTAGGCTATTTTGTCACTTGAAAACCCATAACATGAAAGTAATCGACCGTGGGGTAAAAAATACCCCATACAAAACTCGCGACCTTCTCATGCAGCTATTAGCTGACAACTGGCGTTGTTTAAACTAGATCAAACCAGATAATGCACTTCTGTATATTTAGAAAGAAGGAGGGAGTCTCTAAGATTTACAGAATATAAGAAACACGCCATAGAACAAAGTGTGGGGTATATTTCACCCCACGGTGTCAATCCAGGGTTAAGAGGGAACCTACAGCCTTGAAGTCCTGCCAGAACCAGTTAGGGAGTAACCTGGACAGGAAATCTTTGTCAGCCCGCACCAGTGAGGGAGTAGTGATGAAGTGGTTATATAGTTCAATTTAGAAAATGCCACGAAAATACAATGAACTCAAGAATATTCTACAGTAAACTTCTTAAAATAAAATGTATAAAACCTTTAAATATATCTATCTATAAATATAAAACCTACAGCCTCAACCTGAGGAGGAGAACCTTTTCATTTTATTTTCATTAATATGTTTTTTATGTTTTTCTCTCAGAAACAAATGTAAATACTATAATTTTGTGAGATTCATTCGAATTTCTACACATCAAATTTCAAGATACAACAGAACTTCAGAACTATTTTCGTGGTATTCGAACTACTAACTCTGTTTTTGTAGCAGTTTAATCGCCTCAGCTGAGATAAGCTAATAATAACAATTTCTTAAATGTCTAGAGTTGATTTTCGCAAAGATTTTGAACAGTATTACATCTGAGATCAATATAATTTAAATTGTTGTTAGTGTCTTCGTTCATGGATTGAATTCGGCCTACCTGACCGTTTCTTGGCCAACCCAGCCTTTGATTAATTTATCAATGGCTACCTTGGTGCTAATGACTGTAGCAGTCGAAGCAGCAAGGGGAAAATTAGGCGACCGGAGCATAGTACTGACCACACTATCTCTACAGTATCTGTCCCTCAGGGCCGTCGAGGCCTCTTGCGGGACTGAAAAGTAAAACAATGCTTACTGTTTCAGGTTTAGAAACGCTGTCAGCCCTTTCTTAGAAGCAGTAAATGGAGCAGGTTTAATGTTCTTCTCAATAATAATGGCATCTTCTTTATTTCTTATTTTGGAGGTATTCATAATAGTCTAATGTAGTCTTGTATTAACATTAAATTTTCTATTACAAATGTGTTTGCATAACAGAAGTAATTTTTTTGTGGTATGATTTTAGGAACCCAGTATTAATGTAGCAGTACTCATGATCCTAATAGCAGAGCTGGTGTGTTATTTTCTTGTCTGTTTCATCGGAGAGATTATTACAGAGAAGGTTCTATCCTAATTTCACATAATTAGTACTCTCGAATTTATTGAAAATCTTAAATAAATAGTATCAACGTCCAAGGGTCAGAATTGGGGTCCCAAGCCATCCCTAGACCTACCCAGTCATTAATGGGTAGCTTTAAAAGTGACAACAAAGAGGTTGTCACATAGTTGATAATTCACATGCTTGTACCATATCTACTCTCCTAACTCGCACAACAGTTACGGGACATATCTCGAATACGGTTGGGAAATCGTGCTAAGTGGAAGGTGATCAATCGAAAGCTTACTAAATCCCCTACAATTTTTGATGGGGCGATTTCAATCCGAGAAATAAGTGCTTAAAACTTTAAAATTGTTAATTTTGTTCTTTTCGTCGGGATTTTGTCACTGTTTGCATAACGTTTTAATTGGTTATTGTTTTTTTTAATTGAATTTAATAGTTAAATTAGTATTTTAATAAAGTAAGGTATGAAAATGAGAAACGTTGGTGCAGTCATGTCCGCTTAGAATACTATCAGTTTCCAGTTGTGACGCCTTCAATCTTCCTAATCTTTGAGATGACATTTTATATTTTTCCCGACAGATCAAAACCTACCAATAACTACTTCTACACCTTTGTTAATGTCACAAGGGATAAGAACGGATTCGCGCTAAGATGACGCAGTTCCTACGAGACGGACTTTTTTTTTAAAGCCATCGGACACTTAAAAAAACACTGGATTGAATTCTGCATCTTTTGAAACAAGTACCTTTAAAATCTAGGTACATGTCAAAATTACTTATTATGAAAAAAAAACATTATTTTTATTTATTTATGTAGTGCTTCATTTCATGGACAATAAGCACACTAAGGTAAGTCTTCCAAGAAACCAGGGAGAACGTGAAAATTGTATTATTTTACAATTAAAATAAGAGTAAAAGTAAAAGTAAAAGTAAAATAAGGGTAAAAATAAAATGATTAAAATAAATTTCAATTTTCAACTATAATGAATAATAACTTATTCATGGAATAAAAATGTAGTTCAGTAACCTGTCTTCGGGGCCTTCATATGAGATCGTATAATCCTTTAGTTTGTAGATATGTCAAGATACTGTCTATGTACTGGCTACCTTCAGCGAGAAGTTCACACATGTTGAATGGAATAGTTGAGTCTTGTCGTCTAATGCAGTCTGTTAGAATATGTTTTATTGTCAGTTCAGTATTACAAATTTCACATAATGGTCTCTCTTGTCTTGTCATGAGGTACTCGTGAGTAAGTCTTGTATGGCCAATCCTAAGTCGAGCCAATACAACCTCCTCCCTTCTATTGGCCCGATAACTGGATGGCCAGTCTTTGACCGTATGTTTTATCGTCCGTAATTTGTTGTCCGTAAGTATCGTCCAAGAGTGTTCCCAGTTTTCCAAAATAAATGTCTTCACAGATCTGTTTATGTCTTCATGTGGAATTGGTCCGTTATCCATGTCTGTTTGTTTTGCAGCTAGTTTTGCGTGGGTGTCTGCAATCGGATTTTTCCCTAGTCCTTCATGACCAGGTAGCCAGTACAATGTTACATGTTTGTATAGAGAGTGTATTGTCCTAAGTATTTTTGAGAGTATATGATGATATGTGTATTTGTCCTGTAGTGCTTGAAGTGAACTCAGTGAGTCAGTGTAAATAACAACGTCTCGTCTGTCTGAAGTTGGTATGTTCTCCAAGCCAATAAGTATGCCGTAGAGCTCAGCTGTAAATGTACTGCAGAAATCATTTAGTCTTTTAGTTATTATGTGATCTTCTATAACAGCTGCTGCTCCCACACCTTTATTGGACTTTGACCCATCAGTGAAGATGGAGAGTTTCTGGCTGTTTTGGACAGTGAAAGTCTTAAACATTTCCTTATAAATTAATTTTGATGTTGGACTTAATTTATTAAATTTTGAAAGGGTAATGTCAACATTATAACTGCTTGATAACCAAGGAGGGAAAGGGGTAGTGCCAAATGTCAGTATCTCCGTTTCGTCGAATTGTGAAATATTATCCAGTTCTCTATATCTTACACTGAAAGGTCTCTGGGCTCGGGGTTTGGTTCTGTATAAGTCGTTATAAGGATTATCGATACTCATATGAAGGCATTCGGAGTCACACATGGCTCTGGATTTATGCATTTGAGTTATAAGAAGAATTTTACGGCGGTACTCGAGAGGAGGTTCGCCGGACTCAGCATACAGGCTTACCACAGGGCTACTCCTGAAAGCTCCAAGAGACAGGCGAAGGCCAGTGTTGTGAATAGTGTTTAACATGTTTAGTGTGCTTGGTCTGGCTGATGCGTAGGCAACACTTCCATAATCTATAATGGATCTTGTAAATGTTCGATAAAATTGGAGCATTGTTTTCCTGTCTGCTCCCCATTTTGTGCAACTGATGACTTTTAACACATTTAAAGAGTTTTTACATTTGATCACAATATTTTTTAAATGTGGGATCCACGTCAATCGTTTATCGAACGTCAAACCTAGAAATTTCAGTGTAGTGGTGTGTGGTATTAGCTGTGAATTGAGTGTAACTTGTGGAACAGGTTGAAGGTTTTTCTTTGTGAACAGGATACATTGGGATTTTTCTCTTGATAGGATAAGACCATGTTTGTCACTCCAATGTTCTAGACGGTTAATAGAATTTTGTATGAATAATTCTGCCTCCCTAAGAGTCTTTGATTTTTTAAAAATAAGGAGGTCGTCGACATACAAGCAGTAGGATACTTCTGGAAGTATATGATCCCTGATAGAATCAATACCTATTTTAAAAAGTGTCGTGCTCAGCACACATCCCTGAGGAACCCCATTTTGTTGTGTGAAGGTGTCAGAGAATATATCACCTTGTCTAACACGAAACCGCCTTTCAGAAAGAAATTCTGACACAACGTTAAGAATTTTCCCTTGAATCCCCCATTTTACCATTTCAGAGATTATAGACCATCGCCAAACACAGTCGAACGCTTTCTGAATGTCAAACGAAACGGCTAGTACACATTCTCTATTTATAAATGCATTTAATATTTCACTCTCCAGCCTTAAGATGTGGTCCATTGTAGAATGATTTTTTTTGAAGCCACATTGAAAACCGGATAGTAAATTATTTCTTTCAAGAAACCAAACTAGACGTTTGTTTAACATTCGCTCGAATATTTTACTAACACAACTGGTCAAGGCGATGGGTCTGTAGCTCCCTGGTTTGGTCTTGTCTTTATGGGGTTTCAACACTGGAATCACTATTGACTCTCTCCAACAATCGGGAAAAATACCCTTGTCATACACATTGTTTAGAATTTTCAATAAATGAAGCATTCCAGAATTGGGTAGATTTTTAAGCATCGTGTAATATATTCCGTCTTGTCCAGGAGAGGTATTTTTTGTACATTTCAGTGCGTTTTGTAGTTCGTCAATGGTGAAGTCTTCGTTTAGTGGATGTTGTTGTTTGATGTTTATTGTTATTAATGGAGTTTCAGTATTATTTCTGTGCAGTAGAAAATCTCTAGTATAATTGGAGTCACTGGATATTTCAGAGAAGTGGCGTCCTAAAATGTTAACTATGTCTGTCTTGTCAGTGAAAATTGTATTGTCTGATTGAATTCCTGCTATGGGCTGTCTGTATTTTTTGTGTTGTATTTTACCTATTGTTTGCCATATTAGTTCAGGTGGTGTATGTCTGTTCAGGGAATTTAAAAAATCTATCCAACAACGTTTTTTATTTTCTTTCATGATCCTTCGGGAGATTGATTTCGCCTTTTTATATTGGATAAGGTTTTCAGTTGATGGGAAATGTGAGAATTTTCTGAGAGCTTTTCGACGTTCTCTCACAGCCTGACTGCAGTCTTGGTTCCACCAGGGTACAGGTGCTCTTTTGGTGTTTGTACTGGTTTTAGGAATAGACATCTCAGAAGCCTCTTTGATTAGTTCATTAAAGACTTCGATTGTTGAAATGTTAGCAATTTTATTATTTATAAGGTTTTGAAATTTTGGCCAGTTCGCCTTGTTGAAATTATATTTTGGTGGTTTTTGAAAAATTTCATGCTGACTTTGGCTATATAATACAACTGGGAAGTGATCGCTATTATAGTTGTCTTTACAGACATCTACAGTGAAGCGAGTGAAGACATCAGGCGTGCTAGCAGCAATGTCGATGTACCATGGCGAGGGCAAAGGTGAGTGGGGCTAGAGCAATTGAATGCTATAAAATCCCACTTTTCTAAGCATTCAGACACTCTTCTACCTCTGCTGTTGATCCTGGATGACCCCCAGTGTATGTGCTCAGCGTTTACATCACCCGTTACTACTATAGGAGGTGGTAGCTGAGTGAATAATTCATCAAGAAGATGAATATTAATTGATTCATTTGGTGGAATGTAAAGGCTGCAAATGGTGATTCTATAAGGGATGTGTACTGATGCAGCGACTGCTTGGAGTGTTGTTCGTAGGTTGATTGATTCACTGTAAACAGATTCCTTAACTGATATAGACACACCTCCAGAAGCTTTACCGCCAAGAGTATAATCTCTTTTGTATGTAGTGAAGCCTCGAAGATAAAGTTTTGAATTGGGAGATGAGTGTGTTTCTTGAAGTGATATAATGAGTGGGGCCTTCTCCTGAATCATGTGCTTCAGATCAGTTAAGTGTTGATGAAACCCATTAATATTCCATGATATAAGGTTCATTTATAGTAAGGTTAAGACAAGAGAACCTAGGGATTATAGCCTGAAGAATATTTACTATATATATAATTGATTTATATTTTAAAATTCTAAAATCATACGAAAATGTTTTGGTTGGGATAGTTCTCTTAGATACAGATAATTTGGAGTAATATTTAATGAAATCGAAATTTTTTAAAAGATAAAAGGCCATTTATTTTTTTATAGAAATATCACTTTTTCTTTCCCGACCTTTTTTGCGTCCAGCGAGTAAGGCAGACAGAATATCATTATCTAGGGGATTGGATGGACTTTTGGTACCCGGACTGCCGGGTACATAACAAAACATTATGCATGCTTAAAAATAAAAAAAAAATCCTGCTTATTCAAAATAAAACGAGACTAATGAATAACAAAACTAAATGAGGGATAACTTATGTCGTTGCCAGGGCCGCCACATCTCAGAGCCGGGCCTAGGACCAGATCACGGGCCCCACTTCTCAGAGCCGGGCCTGGGACCAGATCACGGGCCCCCACTTCTCAGAGCCAGAATGAAAATTTAAGTACTTTGCTATAGGACTTTGGGCATTTTAAAATTATTTTCATCTTCAGTTTTGAGCAAAATGGGAATAAAAGCCGACAATCGGTGCTGCAAAGGTCACTTTCGGTACTTTTTTCCAATTAGCGAGGATCGGTCCGGGCCCCCACGGTGCCCGGGCCCGGGACAACTGTACCCGGTTGTCCCACCCATGTGGCGGCCCTGGTCTTTGCACCCCAAGAACCTATCTTCCAATATTTCCCTGGAAGAGCCTCCATTTTATGGCTAAACTTTGTATTTTCTTAAATGACTATTGTTTCCAAAACATTTTGGCCTAAAACTAACAAGTTGTGAATGAAAAAAGTCCGTCACGCAGGAGCTGCATAACTAAGCACTTTCCTCAGAATTTTTTTAGTGTAGACTACATTACTGAATAATTTGCTGTAAATAACCTATATAAATAAAAATAAAAACGTGAATAGTTCTGCTCATTTACATTTCTTATGAGGCCTGTTCAATTATTAATTTTGTAAATAATTTGCTTCCAGAGTTATGCTAATACATGATACTGTACTACTTAATAAATACACAAAAACTTCACATTCCGTCTTTTGATCTGACGCAGGAACAGGATACAGTCCCCACAGTGGGAGATAGCGCTCCTTGTAGAGCCTTTGCGAACCTACCTCTAGCTGGCTAATTGTAATGAAACAGACTTTAAAGTAAACCCTCCTTTCCAATAGACCGATTTACTTCATTTTTACAACACTTCTTTCTCATGAGATACCCACGACGTATACCGCATTTCGTTACAATACAGCAGAAATTACGACCGTTATGAGTATATTAGTACTTTAGGTCCGGAGTAAACCCCCCCTCCAAATAACCCGATTTAGTTTATTTTTACAACCCATTTTTCTCTATTGATTACCACCACGAATACCAAGTTTCGTTGAAATGTAACAACAATTACGGCTGGCAGTGGCAAATTGGTATTGTGGGTCCGGTGTAAACCCCCCCTTCTAATGAACCGATTTAGTTTATTTTTACAACGGAATTCTCTCTTTAGATCAAAATAACGAATACCGAGTTTTGTTGAAATATAACAAAAACTACGGCTGGTATGGTCAAATTAGTTTTTTGGGTCCGGGGTAAACCCCCCCTCCCGGTGGACCGATTTTGGTGGTTAACGAACTCGTTCAATCGTTTGCTATTTGAACGCTATATACCACGTTTCATGAAGGAAAAACAAAAACTCTGGCCGCTATCGTGTTAACAGGCACATATATATATATATATATATATATATATATATATATATATATATATATATATGCATATATATATATATATATATATATAGATATATATAAATTTTAACGGGGGTCATTTTCGGTGTCTACTAGGTAGGATCGATAAAGATTCGAAGAAATTTTTCAAAAATTCCGTCATGAGTCCAACCTCAATAGCTACTTTCCTTCGGAGGAAAGTGCTAAAAAGCAAAGAGCTATGACAATCATCGCTTGTCCAAACAACACACAACAAAAAAGTCCGACTTGCAGGAACTGCATCATCTTAGCGCAGTTCTGTTCATATCGCTAATGTCATTTGGAAAGGTTGAAAGAGAAGCAGGTATAATTTTGGTTAGACCTTTCATGAAATAATTTATTACCCCAAATAGGTCACGGTTGCAAGGGTACATACGTCACTACCTGAGTTAGAAAAATGACTCCCTGACCTTGTGAAGGTTCGCTCTAGAAACACACTGCTTACTGTTTATTATTTTCTTTTATCATAATACTAATTTTACAGATAAATGAAATTAAAACTTGATTTAAACAAAGACAAAACCCCGTTTAAAAGAACAAAACAAACACATTTGAAGTTTTAAGCACTTTTTCTCCGATTGACATCACCTAATCGAAAATTACTTCAGAATCTTTTTTGTAAATCATTTAGTATGCTTTCGAATGGTAACCTTCCGCTTACCAAGATTTCCTAAAAGTTGTGAATGAAAAAAGCAAGGATCTATGATAATCATTGCTTGTCCATTCGTAAAAAGGAAGTTTGATGAAAATAAAAGATTTATAAAGGTCTAAAAAGTCTCATACAATACTTTCAATTAGTTCCTTATGACTTTCCCCCCCCCCAATAAATTGTTATTTTCTCTAACACTTTTTAATATTTATAGCAGAGGACTTCAGTCCTATTAATATCACATATTTAATAATTAATTTCATAATGATTGTTCTATTTGTAAATAATTTGTTTTAATTTGTAGAGTAATGCCACAGCCATCCATTTATATTCAACGCCTTGGCCGCATTGCGACGAGAAGTTCAAGTTTCTCCTGAAGATTATGGGGAATTACTTGAAAAAACCGATCATACTTAGATCTACAGGCTTCAGTAGTGACTGCTCCTTGGAAACATTTGGAAATGTAAATATATTATTGTGTAGATCCTAAGATGAAGATTAACATGTTGTAGGTAGTAACAGCTTTATTAAGTGCTCATACCACACTAGTATTTCTGAAGTAACACAACTCAAAATAAAACTCAACTGAAAATGTGTCACTCTTGCCTATGTAGGGGCCTCAGGATTAAGTCAGGAAGAGTGACATAAGTGCCCTCTGGCGAACAAGCTCTGAAGCTAGGTACATACAGTTTTGATGGTTCATAAAGATATATTTACCATGTCTTTCATAGTCATAACTATGACGATTGTCCTCTATGTAGAAGCTCTGAAGCAAGGTACATACAATTTAACTCGTAGGCTTCCACGGTCCGAGTCATTACAAATATTATAGTTTTCTGGTATTGACCGTGTCACAAACTTCTGTGCCGACGTTTCGCTAGTCATACTGCCAGCTTCCTCAGGGCTTAGTCTGAGAATGAGGATGTTCTTCTAGTTGTTCAGTATAAATACTCGTCTTTGTATTCATCCGCGGGTGTAATCTGCTCTTCCATGTATCTGATTGGTTGGTCCCTGTCTTGCTTGAACCTGGTTGGTGGATTCCATCTGGACCGTTGACTGGTTGAATTTCGTTTCTTCTTTTTTCCTTCGGCTTAATCACCGGATGCCATAATTTGCTGAGCCTATACCCATCTTCTTTGTTAAAATTTTCCGGGCAGCGTACTATCTCTATGGCTTCCCTAATGATCGGTTCTTGGTAGTTCTCTATTTTCGCCAGAATACTTACTTTGTCGAACTGGATTGCATGATTTGTGTTGTAGAAGTTTTCTGCTACAGTTGATTTTTCAGTATTGCCATTCTTAACCGTATTCACATGTTCAGAGATTCTTGTACATACCAATCTACCTGTTTGCCCAATGTACTCCTTTCCGCAGGAGCACGGAATACTATAGACACCTGGTGATCTTAACTTCAGATTATCCTTGGGGTTATTTATTATTTGACTTATCTTGCAGTCAGTGGTGTAAACTGTTTTGATGTTATGTTTCTTTAGGATCTTTGTAATCTTCTCTGTGGTTCCTTTCACGTAGGGGAGAATTAATTTTTTCCCATTTGGGTCTTCCTGTACTCCCTTTTTCGTTGCATTCATATTTCTTTTGGCTTTGGTGGTGTGTCTCTTTATAACCTCGTCCGTGTACCCGTTTTTTCTTAATGCTGATTTCAGGTGTCTTTCTTCTTTTCTGAGAAGGGTTGGTTGGGAAATCCTGATAGCTCTGGTCATGAGGGTAGTAATCAAAGTGTTCTTCTGGGCTGGGTGGTGATGAGAAGCTGCGTTTAGGTATCTATCTGTGTGAGTCGGTTTTCTGTAAACCGAATGTTCTAGACGGTCTCCAATCTTCTCTACTTTCACATCCAGGAACGGCAATACCCCGTCTTCTTCAATTTCGTGCATCTTGTTAATGTGTTGAAAAAATGTTCTAGTTTCTTCTTCCCATGAGCACTGAGGAAGCTGGCAGTATGACTAGCGAAACGTCGGCAAAGAAGTTTGTGACACGGTCAATACCAGAATATTTGTATAATACAGTTTTGATGGTTGATAAAGAGATATTTACCAATGTCTTTCATAGTCATAACTATGACGCACAGTGGTCAAAAACCGCCCAAATGCGCTCAAAACTCAATAACATGTGATATTGTTGATTTAGAAACCTGAAATTAAATATTTCAAGTAGGACACGATTTTTCACTCGGATCACTTCAGACATTTGTTGGAGTCAACACTGACTTCAGTACTGCAAAAAAAATCCATCTTCGATTTGCTTCGAATGTTTACATAGAGATAACGCGCGTCTGTCTTACCGAGTTCGTTCACCTCTAGCACCGAAATAGGCAAACGTATGCAGCCAATTTCGGTCTGGGCTCTTTCTATACATGTCCACTGAAAATGTAAGCCCGAAATTAGAGAGACGCAAAAAGTATAAGACAAAAAGAAATTTGATAAGTGTTTTTTTTTTACTTTTTAAGTATCGCCGTCCACGTCGACGATTCTAAAAATAAAAAAATATTTTTTTTGCCCTTCGAACATCCCATTAAAACAAGAAAAAAATGCGTCAATCTTATTGGTCTGAACAAGTAGAGTTGCAGGAACGATTTTGGTCCATGAGGATTTGGGAATTTTCTTCGTTTCTTGTACTTCCATGATTAACCACCGTCCTGCAATCAACGGTGGGGGCCTGAAACTCAAGAAATGACACTCTCAGGAGGTCTTTAACATATATTTAAGACCAAAATGTTCGGAGAAAATACTTCAAAAAATCAAGTTTTGAGTGCTTTTTGAATATTTTTGACCACTGTGTGAATAAAACCGATTTTTGAGTTGTGTCACTTTAGAAATACTAGTGCGATATATTTTATTTTCAAGTTACATTTTGTGCCGCATGTCACGCACCAGGTTATTACATTATGTTACAGAAACGTTTCGGCTATAAGCCATTTTCAATCTGTCTATCTGTAAAATATAATGGATCATACTGGTTAGGATATTAGATTTCAAATAATAAACATAAAATTCAGAATATACAAATGTATCAACAGCTGACCTGTATTCTGCATTATTTCTTATATTGTAATCTTCAGATATTGTTTATATATATATATATATATATATATATATATATATATATATATATATATATATACTTGTTTTTTGTAGCCAATAGGTCATAAAAACACTCCTTTCACTTCCTGTATTTTATTATTTTCACCCTAACCGGTTTCGAGCTATTCTGCTCCTCCTCAAAGGGTATTTCCTAAAATTATTTGTACATTATACATGTATAATTTGATTGTAAGAATTACATTTTTACAACATTGTGTGTATACTTACATTCGATGGTCATTTCCCATCACGTACATTTATATAAAGTATTTTTAATATTGCATAGCAATATGCGTCTCAGGGTTATGAAACACTAGTATCCTAACCTTCCTCCCCGTAAACCTGTCTACAGTCCCCGTCATTTCTATTCTGCAATACAAGGTTCTGAAAGATTTTATTTAAGTATTTGAAATACACAAGGCTTATAAAAACATAAGATTTTCAAAGAAAAAAGTAAACGATAAACAAAAGGTGGAATATGATCCACATATATTTCCATTTGACAATGACTTATGGTGGGAGAAATGGTATGAAGGTAATAATATAATAAAGAAAAGGAAACGGGATGACGCAATAACTAATACGGACAATACGTGTAAGAAACAAAAATGGAACGGGACAGAAATGGACAGCAATAAAAAGGACAATAAAAGAAAACGAACAGAGGAGGACAGAGAACAAAATAAGACTAACAACAACAAAAAATTAAAACAAACCAGGATGGACAAATTCATTATTACAGAACCGAAACAACTAACGGACGTAGGTAACAGTAATATACATATTTGGGAACAACGGACAACTAAGGACAAAAACAATTCTATAGAAAAAGACAACAATAGTGCAAAATGGTATAGTTTCACATATAATCCGACAATAGAACTTAAACTAAAATCAATTTGTAATAAAGCAGCGAATGTAACATGGAGATATAATAGTAAAATAGAAAATAATTTTAGTAATATCAAAATAAAAAGGGACAAACTTTTGACTAAATATAACGTTTATTTGCTCGAATGTGGGGACTGTAGCGCAAAATATATAGGAGAATCCGAACAAATTCTCAAAAAGCGTATCATGCAGCATGCAAAAAGTGTAGACGATCATTCACAATGTCAAACGGCCCTCTCAGAACACGCCACAAAAAATTCCCACTCATTCAATTTTCAGGAAGCAAAAATTTTGGATAAAGAACCAAACAGCCTCAAAAGAAAGATTAAAGAAAACCTTTATATTGTAGAAAGACAGGAACAGGTGGTAAATAAAAAAAAGGACATCAAATACTTAAATAAAATCTTTCAGAACCTTGTATTGCAGAATAGAAATGACGGGGACTGTAGACAGGTTTACGGGGAGGAAGGTTAGGATACTAGTGTTTCATAACCCTGAGACGCATATTGCTATGCAATATTAAAAATACTTTATATAAATGTACGTGATGGGAAATGACCATCGAATGTAAGTATACACACAATGTTGTAAAAATGTAATTCTTACAATCAAATTATACATGTATAATGTACAAATAATTTTAGGAAATACCCTTTGAGGAGGAGCAGAATAGCTCGAAACCGGTTAGGGTGAAAATAATAAAATACAGGAAGTGAAAGGAGTGTTTTTATGACCTATTGGCTACAAAAAACAAGTATATTGAAGTTTAAGGTCAACAATGGAAGAAAAAGTGTATATATATATATATATATATATATATATATATATATATATATATCATGGAATTTTTGAAAAATGTCTTCAAATCTTTATCGACCCGATACCGAAAATGACCCCCGTTAAAATGTATATATATATATATATATATATATATATATATATATATATATATATATATATAATAAATAAATAAATAAAGCCTGAATTGCATGAGAAACAATACAAACAAAAAAAAAAACTATTTCCAAAAAAATAACCAAAATAAAAAACGTAATAAAAATTTAAATTATTTTCCTTTTAAATTACTATTTACAATATTTACAAATACATGTTTCTCATGCAGGCCTCCCCTTGATGGGGGTAATGGTCTAACTTCCCTGGCGACCAACCCAACTAGGAAGTGGAGTTCCCTGTTTCTTCCAACACTGCTTTCCATTTGTCTTTGTTCCTGGCAACGTTCATCCAATTCGGACCAGCAACGGACTTGAAGACATCACTCCAACGCCTACATGGTCTTCCTCGTCTCCTCCTTAAGTTAAGCGGAATCCATTCCGTAGCCTTGAGGGTCCACCTGCTATCCTGCAATCTGGCAAGATGACCAGCCCATTTCCACTTAGTTTTCTTTATATGCAGGCCTATATCTGTCACTCCAGATTCTTGCCGCATAAATGAACCCCTGACTTTATCCCGTCTCCTGTAGTTCATCATGCTTCTAAGGACGGAGTTTTGCCACACTACTAGCTTGGATTCTTGCTCCTTGGTCAGTGCGCATGTTTGGCAGCCGTAACTCACAGAAGGGAGAACACAGCTTTCGAACACCATCTTCTTGTTATTCAGGCTAAAGTTACCCTTCATTACTTCCTTTAGTGACCAATACTTCTGCCAACCTCTAGTAATTCTCCTTTGCATTTCTTTAGCTCCACGATTATTAAAGGATATGAGTTGTCCCAAGTAAACAAATTCATCTACATACTGTAGAGCGATCCCGTTGAGGCTTATCTCCTTCTTTAAGCTATTGGTCATTAACACGGTCTTAGTGTAATTTGGGATTAGTCCTACTTCAGCACTATGGTTTATGAGATCGTTCACCATTATTCTTAGTTCTTCAGCCTTTTCTGAGATCAACACGATGTCATCATCAAACTTCAAATTGCTCAGTTTCCTACCATCAATTTTGACACCCATGTTGAACCAATCAAATGCTCGGAAAACCTTTTCAAATAATATAATAAATGTATATGTATATATATATATATATATATATATATATATATATATATATATATACATATATATATGTGTGTGTGTGTGTGTGAGTCTGTTAACACGATAGTCGCCAGAGTATTTGTTTTTTTCGTCTCTAACACCACCGGGAGGGGGGTTTACCCCGGACCCACAACACTAATTTCAACATGCCCGCCGTAGTTTTTGTTATATTTCAACGAAACTCGGTATTCGTATTGGTCATCTAACGAGAAAAATGCGTTGTAAAAATAAAGTAAATCCGTTTATTAGGAGGGGAGGGGGTTTACTCTGGAGCAAAATTACTAATTTGCTCATACCGGTCGGTAATTTCTGTTGTTTTGTAACGAAACTCGGAATACGTTTTGGTTATCTAATTAGAAAGAAGAGTTTTAAAAATGAACTAAACACGTCTATCGGAATGGGGGTTTACTTTGTACTGTTTGAATAGAATTTTCCAGCGACACATAAGTTGGCAAAGCTGCCGCTGGGAGTGCCTCTGTCTTGTTATTACTTCTCACTTCTGCCGCTAGGGGTGCTTTATTCCGTTCACCAAAATGTGCAGTTTTGGTGTATTTATTAATTAGTTTAGTACCATACACATACACAAAACTCTGCAAGGAAATTAATTAAAAAAATAATAATTGAAATGATTTGATTGAGTTGCTCATTACAAATGTAAAAGGACACAACTATCAGGAAATTATTCAGTAATGCAGTCTACAATACCCAAATTCTGAGGAAAGTGGATAGTTATGCAGCTCCTGCGTGACGGACTTTTTTTATGGCACACAGACAGATCACCTATGGTACAGCATGGAATCATGGGCGTATATAAGGAGGGGGGCTGAGGGGGCTGCAGCCCCCCCCCCCCGAAATTTTGATTTGATGGTAAAAACTTGTCGTAAAACCCTTAAAAAATAAATTAAATAAGATCACTTAGTTAAAAAAAAAAAAATTATTTTACGTCTAACAGTGTTTTAATTGCCTAAGCCTATTCCAAGCTCTATTTTTTAGTATTCCATACCCCGGAAATGGTCTCAGCCCCCCCCCCCGAAATTTTCCCAGCCCCTCCACGAAATTTTCCCAGCCCCTGCCCGAGTTTTTCCCAGCCCCTCCCGAAATTATTTTCTATATATGCCAATGCATGGAATTTTTTCAACGTGCGATAGAATGAAAAACCTAAACCTGTAGACCTTAGTTTTAAGGTCTACAGGTAAGGGTTTTAACCCTTATCAAAAAGTTGTTTACATTTTACCTAATGATTCTGTTTTATATTTCAGATGATTGCCGTGGGATACAAGTTGGTCAATGTTCTTCGATGATTACCAATACTTTAGAGAAATCATCAAGCATTTTTTAAATTTAAATATAATTATTTTAATTTTGATAAGGATATTCCTGTGTGTTTTTAAGCTCTCAATTAACCAGATTATTTGTTCAAAGTATACAATTATTTTTGTTCAGTTATGTTTAATTTATTTTCCTTATGTATGTTGTATTACTCTTTATATTGAATAAAATAGTTGTAGTTTATGTAAATTTCTATGTAGAAATGGCAAATCAGTTGCAATAAAATTTCTGTTTTCCTAAAAGAAAATATAATTAAAATTCATTTATTACTAAATACTTTTTTTGTGTTATTATTAGTTAAAGGCTGCATCATTACCTGTTTAATTATATTTAAACAAGTAATTATAAATTATAAATTTATTATATATCAGAAGGGCGGTAAAAAAGTCCCGCAGGAACTGCGTCATCTAAGTGCGGTTCCGTTCATATCTCTTGTGTCATTGGTAAAGGAATTGATTGATGGGTTCAGAAACACTAATCCCAATATGGAGACCCGGTGGCCGTGAGAGTTAAGGCGTGAGCACTTAGCACACCTTGCCAAAGGGTCGTGGGTTCGATTCCCGCTAGGGGTGGTGGCTTTTCTTTAGAAAAAAGAAAAGGCATCAGCCCTATCCTGGATAGAAAAGCGTGGTAATCTGTAGATAACCGGTCCTAAAATTCGTAGTTAATAATAAATGGACATTAAAATTTAATAAATAAACTATTCCCAATATGTTTCTTATTAGCACTTTCCTCCGAAGGAAAGTAGCTATTGAGATTGGACTCATGACGGACATTTTGAAAAATTTCTTCAAATCTTTATCGATCCTACCTAGTAGACACCGAAAATGACCCCCGTTAAAACATATATATATATATATATATATATATATATATATATATATATATATATATATGTGTGTGTGTCTGTTAACACGACAGCGGCCAGAGTTTTTGTTTTTTCGTCACGAAACTTGGTATATAGCATTCAATTAGCAAACGATTGAACGAGTTCGTTAACCACTAAAGTCGGTCCACCGGAAGGGGGGTTTACCCCGAACCCAAAACACTAATTTGACTATGTCAGCCGTAATATTTGTTATATTTCAACGAAACTTGGTATTCGTAGTGGTAATATAGAGAGAAAAGTGAAATATAAAAATGAACTAAATCGGTTAATTAGAAGGGGGGTTTACTCCGGACCCACAATACCAATTCGCCACTACCAGCCGTGATGTTTGGTATATTTCGACGAAACTCGATATTCGTAGTGGTAATCCACAGGTAAATATGTGTTGTAAAAATAAACTAAATCGGTTCATTAGGAGGGGGGGGGGTTACTCCGGACCCACAATACCAATTCGCCACTACCAGCCGTGATTTTTGGTATTTCGACGAAACTCGGTATTCGTATTGGTAATCTACAGGTAATTATGTGTTGTAAAAATAAACTAAATCGGTTCATTAGAAGAGGGGGTATACTCCGGACCCAAATTCCTAATATACTCATACCGGTTGTAATTTCTGCTGTATTGTAACGAAACGCGGTATACGTCGTAGGTGACTCATGAGAAAGAAGTGTTGTAAAAATGAGCTGAATCGGTCAATCGGAAAGCGGGGGTTTAATTTCTAATATATTTCAATAGAAAAGCCCGCCAGATGTAGGTTCACAAAGCCGCCGCAAGGAGCGCTTTCTACCACTAGAGTGACTGTATCCTGGTCCTGCATTAGATCAAAATACGATAATATGAGGTTTTTTTTGTATTTATTACGTACTGTAATATGTACCATGTGTAAACATAACTCTGGAAGCAAATTAATAATTGATCTGTTACTCATTACAAATTTAAAAGAGAACTATTCATGTTTTTATTTTATTTATGTAGGATATTTTAAGCAAATTGTTCTGGAAAGCAGTCTACACTACCCAAATTCTGAGGAAAGTGCTTAGTTTTGCAGCTCCTGCGTGACGGACTTTTTCTCCCTATGAAGGGAGGGAGGAACCGCGCTAAAAGTTAATCTGGAGGCCTAAATACCTAAGTGAAACCAAATAATTCTTTTACTTTTTTATGAAGTTAATATTTTCTTTGATTTCGTCTTTAGACATATTATTTTCTTTATCTATAATCCTTATAAATTAATTAATCCTTTAGAAAAATAAAATTAAAAATGATATCCCAAATAACTGGTTCTTAGTGTATTTCTGTGATAACACTCATTTCCACTGATAAATTCATCGTTATGTCACGTGTTATGTAAATTATGAATCATGTATGTTTACAAATGAAGTCATGCTACTTGTAGTAATAATCCCTAATAAACGGCTGCAGCCGTGTGTGTGTGTGTGTGTGTGTGTGTGTAAGCAGGGAAAATGTGTTTCCTGTTTACAAATTCTCTGCAAACAGTATATCATCATACTTCCTATTGGATTATTCATTAGCTATCTTAGTGAGAATAATAAGCAATATTGATTTTCTCTGTTTAAACTAGAATATATGTATATATATATATATATATATATATATATATATATATATATATATATATATATACACACACACACACACACACACACACACATATGTGTGTATAAATATGTACGAGAAATTCTAATTCCTTAATCCTTCAAACCTTCAAATATTATTTCATCCTTGAAAATTAAAAATTGTTAATTATTCCATTACTGGTTCACTTCCTAAGAGTAAAACAAGTTATGTGGATAATCAAATGAATGTACTTTCAAAGCAATATATTAATGCGTTTTTGATCAAACTGGTATAATATAAATTTTTTATTTCATTCAAAAATGACAGACGAGTTAAATATTTCGCAATAGTATTTCTAAAGTGACAGAACTCAAAAATCTGTGTTTTTCAGTTATGACTATGAAAGACATGGTAAATATCTCTATATCAACCATCAAAACTGTATCCTAGCTTCAGAGCTTCTACACTAGAGGACACTGTATCTACCTAGCTTCAGAGCTTCTACACCAGAGGACACTGCATCTACCTAGCTTCAGAGCTTCTACACCAGAGGACACTGTATCTACCTAGCTTCAGAGCTTCTACACCAGAGGACACTGTATCTACCTAGCTTCAGAGCCTTTGAGAGAGGACACTTGTGTCTCTCTTTCTGTCTTAATGCTATTCCCCCTACATAGTCAAGAGTGACACATTTTCAGTTTTATTTTGAGTTGTGTCACTTTAAAAATACTACTGCATTTAAACTATGTTATGTAAATTTTTTTTTTTAAATAAATGGGAGACCTAGGAAATTGAGCCTATTTTGTTATTAAGAAATCTTGGTAAGTGGATGTTTGTCCCTTGGAAAGATAAATACATTTTCTAAAAAAAGAGCATGAGAGGTATATTTTTGTAAGTATATCTCAGTGGGAATGTTTGAATTTTGGAAAATCGGGTTATATCGAGACAGAATATACTTATGAATCACTTTTTCCTTGGATTTTTAAATTCTTTCAAGAGTAAAATGAGCTCATCAATGTAACTACTCATAAGAAATTCGAAAAATGTTAGATTTTTTGTTGAAATTCAGTGTTAAATTAGCAATTGTTGTTTGTTCGCTCTTTCTCGCGCTCAAAAATGGTCCGATTTTTATAAAATTTTGTACAAAAGTCTTTCGTCTAATTTGAAAGTTCAAATTCGTTAACCAGCAAAATCCGTCCATCGGAACATGGTTTTTGGAGAGGATGTTGCGCGAAAAAAATCGTAACGCTTACGTTTAGTTAGTTAAGTTCCGCTTATTATTATTTTATTTCTCCTTTTTCCCAGCTTTGAAGATATTCTACAAATAGAAAAGCCGCCCACGAAAATTCAATGAGAAATCACATCGCAACTACAGCATCTTAAGATCATGATTTGGGATTGGCTGGCCGTAACCTTGACCCACACATACACACGCAAAAATTTTAACTACGGTTATTTCCGTCATCTCTGGGTTCTGAAATGTTGACTTACCTCGTCTGCAATTCTCGATTGTGTCATTACGCCATTACTGGGCTTCCATCCTAAGGAAACAGAGAGGCAACGCGCTAACAAAAATAACTATGTAAAATTTGAAAAAGATTCGCTCCTCCACCCTCCTCTCTTGTTAACCGTAAGACACCTGAAAAGTTTAGTTAGTTCTAGGGATAACTATATACGAGACAAGACGGACTCCCAATGCCATAACCTAGACCTGCTTATCTAACACCTGTACCGGTAACCTATAATACAATAATACACTGATAAGATAACACTCGCCCTTTTTGGCTATTACAACATGAGGAAAGTTACAACAAACTAATTGAGATATTTTCAACATTTCCATCAATGGAAGAATAAATATTTTTTGTTTAAAAAGTGTTTTATAGATCAGGAATTTGTCAAAAATATTTATTGTGTAAAAAGAAATCATATTAGTGTATTGTTTTTTTTTTTTTTTTTTTTTTTTTTTTTTTTTTTTTTTTTTTTTTTTTTTTTTTTTTTTTACGGCGCTTCAACAAACAGGCCATTACCGCCGACATCCAAGGTACAGTGAGGAATTTTCCCAGCGAGCCGTGGGATGAGAAAATTCCTTCCGGAGGTGGGGATCGAACCCACCATCTTCCGCTTATGAATCTAAGGACCTAGCCACCAGACCACGGGGAGACCCCTCATATTAGTGAATTTCTTAAATTTATATTGGGAGGGGAATGCGTTGCCAGCTTATCTATAGGGAGCTTGTGACATCGAACTATAATCAAGAAATCCTGCAATGCGAGGTACCGACGTGGAATGTCGACGTTTTGTAACACATGGTCTGGAAAAAACAGATTGTTCTCCTGGCGGGTATTTCACATTTAACCTTTTGGCCGCAACATTCAATACACGGGCGTTGTGCAGGCCACTCAGAATTTATTTGGCCAGTGGTCCATGGGCATATATAGGAAATAATTTCGGTGGGGGGTACTAGTACATTTCCGCGGTACGGAATACTAACAATTTAGAACTTGGAATAGTTTTAGACAGCTAAAACGCTATTATGCTTAAAACAAATATTTTGTATGAACTAATTGATCTTGTTTAATTTATTTTTAAGGGTTTTATGACACTTTTTTAACAACAAATCAAAATTTTGGGGGGGGGCTGCAATCCCCCCCTTATATACGCCCATGTAATGGTGCAATGTGTTTTTCCGATGGAGGGCATTTCATATTTCTTTCGTATAGAGGAGACGGTAGCAAAAATATATCACTTATTATCTAGTAATGGACTGGAGGAACTACTAGAATAACAAGAAAACCGGGTCTCCCGTGGTCTAGTGGCTAGCGTCTTGGACTCATAAGCGGGAGATGGTGGGTTCGATTCCCATCCGGCGGCTCGTTGGGAAAATACCTCGCTGCACCCTGGATGTCGGTCCTAATGGCCTAGATGTTGATGCGCCGTTTAATAAAAAAAAAAATAAATAAATAAGAAAACCCCGAAGGTTTTGATAGAGGCCAGGAGGTTTGATAAAAGGCCAGGAGGTTTGATAAAGGCCAGGAGGTTTGATAAAGGCCAGGAGGTTTGATAAAGGCCAGGAGGTTTGATAAAGGCCAGGAGGTTTGATAAAGGCCAGGAGGTTTGATAAAGGCCAGGAGGTTTGATAAACGGCCAGGAGGTTTGATAAAAGCCAGGATGTTTGATAAAAGACCAGGAGGTTTGATAAAAGACCAGGAGGTTTGATAAAAAGCCAGGAGGTTTGATAAAAGGCCAGGAGGTTTCATAAAGGCCAGGAGGTTTCATAAAAGTCCAGGAGGTTTGATAAAAGCCAGGATGTTTGATAAAAGACCAGGAGGTTTGATAGAGGCCAGGAGGTTTGATAAAGGTCAGGAGGTTTGATAAAAGGCCAGGAGATTTGATACAGGCCAGGAGGTTTGATAAAGGTCAGGAGGTTTGATAAAAGTCCAGGAGGTTTGATAAAAGCCAGGATGTTTGATAAAAGACCAGGAGGTTTGATAGAGGCCAGGAGGTTTGATAAAGGTCAGGAGGTTTGATAAAAGGCCAGGAGATTTGATACAGGCCAGGAGGTTTGATAAAGGCCAGGAGGTTTCATAAAAGTCCAGGAGGTTTGATAAAAGCCAGGATGTTTGATAAAAGACCAGGAGGTTTGATAGAGGCCAGGAGGTTTGATAAAGGTCAGGAGGTTTGATAAAAGGCCAGGAGATTTGATACAGGCCAGGAGGTTTGATAAAAGGCCAGGAGATTTGATACAGGCCAGGAGGTTTGATAAAGGTCAGGAGGTTTGATAAAAGGCCAGGAGATTTGATACAGGCCAGGAGGTTTGATAAAGGTCAGGAGGTTTGATAAAAGTCCAGGAGGTTTGATAAAAGCCAGGATGTTTGATAAAAGACCAGGAGGTTTGATAAAAGACCAGGAGGTTTGATAAAAAGCCAGGAGGTTTGATAAAAAGCCAGGAGGTTTGATAAAAGGACAGTAGGTTTGATAAAAGTCCTAGACACGAAGCACGAGAGAGGGAAGTCCCCCACCATGATTCTCTCCGAATATAGTAATCACTAAACCTGACGCACAGTGGGGCAGAATCCCGAACAGCTGGCCAAAACTCCAAATCTGTATAAATCGATCTGAAATTTCTTACTTTGGGTTTTTAGGGGCCGCTGATTACGAATCAGGGGCCAAAATTAGAAAATTCAAAATGGTAGATTCAATATGGCCATATTAGACGTAAAAAAGCTTTAAATGTGAAGAATAATTATTACTTATTGATACAATTTGTTGAATAGGGTTGTTCAAAGTCGTTTATTGCGAATTTAATGAAATACAAATATCCTATTTTTGAGGAGTTCCTGGTTTCCCTGAGAGCTTGATAAGTGGTTATAACCTCTCTATGGACACTTTAATTGGCTTTTCACGACTCTTTATTTATCTTGGTGACCTTGTCCCATGTGATGATTTGATGTCTATACTGCTGCGTTTGTCTGTATGTGATGATTTGATGTCTATACTGCTGCGTTTGGTTCTAGGTGCAGAGCTGATATCCTCTTTTTGAGGAGTTCCTGGTTTCCCTGAGAGCTTGATAAGTGGTTATAACCTCTCTATGGACACTTTAATTGGCTTTTCACGACTCTTTATTTATCTTGGTGACCTTGTCCCATGTGATGATTTGATGTCTATACTGCTGCGTTTGTCTGTATGTGATGATTTGATGTCTATACTGCTGCGTTTGGTTCTAGGTGCAGAGCTGATATCCTCTTTTTGAGGAGTTCCTGGTTTCCCTGAGAGCTGGATGAGTGGTTATAACCTCTCTACGCTTCCTTTGTCTGTATGTGATGATTTGATGTCTATACTGCTGCGTTTGGTTCTAGGTGCAGAGCTGATATCCTCTTTTTGAGGAGTTCCTGGTTTCCCTGAGAGCTGGATGAGTGGTTATAACCTCTCTATGCTTCCTTTGTCTGTATGTGATGATTTGATGTCTATACTGCTGCGTTTGGTCCTAGGTGCAGAGCTGATATCCTATTTTTGAGGAGTTCCTGGTTTCCCTGAGAGCTTGATAAGTGGTTATAACCTCTCTATGGACACTTTAATTGGCTTTCCACGACTCTTTATTTATCTTGGTGACCTTGTCCCATTTGGTGATAACGGGATGATGTCCGACGTGTAGTGACTGCAGAGGCACTTCCCTTTGCAAGATATGACAGCAATCCTTCAGTGTCAGGGGCATAAACGGTGTCTGTAAGAGGCATCAAGTTTGCGGAGGAGTTCTATGGTCTCCCTAAGTCTCTGGAGCTCCTAGCTGGGGTCCTGAGTATTTCTGGTGGTCATATCTGGTTAAGAGTCCCACTGTTTCTTGTTACAGGACATAACCCAAAGCGGATATCTATAGGTTGTCATCTTTCCTAAACATCCTTGGAATTCATTCAAACCGGCCCTGATATGAAGAATTTTGAAGATATGATCTGCTACGGGTGGTACTTAAACCCTCATCTCACACATGTTAATCCAGATCGTTATCCACAAGACCACGGTGAGACCCAACATAAATATAATATGATATCCGTCCTATAAGGGACGACATTTCAGATTTCAATTGTCATAGACAATGGTGAAATTTATTTATTTGATTTTATTAGCCAATGTCCGCTTTTGGCTGATATGCCATTCGGCATCGAGCCTCCTAATAATGATCAGTTGTAGAAAGCTGGGGATCCAGATGGGACGAATGGCAATGTGGTCCCCATTCATGATATCATCTTGAGAGAGCGGGCAAGTGTCGTCTTCTGCCAAGCCAAAGCGGTGTAGGTGCGCCTGGAGATAGTCGTGGCCAGTCAACCACCAACCAGATGGTTGGCCCATTTTATTTCAATGTGACGTTAGACGGCAGCATTAATTAGGTACTTGGCAGAGGCGAGACTTGCGTCCATTTTCGGTTGATGCATTTATGTCCCCTTCTTACTAAGATCGTCTGCTTTTTCATTTCCTATTATACCAACGTGGCTTGGAATCCATTGAAGTCTGACAGCCCATTCCATATAGTGGAAGCTTGAGATTATTCCTCGGTAGAGGAAGAGGTATGCACAGTCAGTGGGGGAGTTTTCTGCTATTGATATTATTTCTGCTGGTATGGCTTGCATGGAGCGAGTGCCTCGGCAGCTTATCGTACCACCATCATAATTACTGGCATGTGTCCCAACTCCTCGGCTTATTTCAAATATATTTTAGAAGGCTCCAGTTCCCGCCTTAGTAGGGGCTAATTTAGATCCGTCAGTGTAGATGTGCAATCACTCTGTTTCCGAATACAGGGTGTGAATAGTTTCAAGTGCCGATCTTTGTAGTTCTTCTGGGATTGCGAGCTGCTTAGGCATGTCGAAGTGAAGTAGTGACAGTCGTTTAGAAGGTGTGAGAAGTTGTAAAGCTGTGGAAAGTTATGAATGAAGCGAGACTCGGTACCTTGATGTTGTACTTTCTTCTTAATTTCTCAGCGAGTCCTATGGGGGTTAGCTGAGTTGTTAATCTCTGAGGGGCAGATCTGTAGTTGGTCCAGTACAATAGTGAAATGAAAAAGCTTTGTTAAAGCTAGTTTTTATTTATTTTTTTAAATTTTATTCTACGGATTATGAAACATTAACATTTCAAGCTAGGGCTTCCGGATGGCGTAGTCACGTCGGATGGAGGGTAAGAAGTATTTTTGTAAAGAACGCTAAGAAAATAATAAACGCTCTGACATTTTTGGTTACCTTGAAGTGAAATGTTCTAAGTTTACGCAGCTGTTCCGGGGGAAGGTTTTTCCAATCTGCAGGTGTTGAGATAACAGCCGAACGGTTCTCGGCTGTATTCGGGTATGTTCGTTATGTTTACTTTCCTCCTGATATATATAGTAGACAGAACATGATTAATTAATCATCAGCAATGCTTACTACTTCTTTGCTTCCAGTCCTCTGCCTCCTTGCAGGAGCAAGATCCAACGAGGTTATAATCCAGATGTTCGAATGGAGGTTCGACGATGTAGCTAAAGAGTGTGAAGAATTTCTCCCTGCTCATGGCTACACTGCTGTACAGGTTTGCCAACATAACCTTTATCCTATTTTTTAAAATTTAATGAGGGGGAGGGGTAGTAAATGAAAGTATTGAATTGGAACACAAGAAATACAAGTTCAAAAATGTATGGTGATTAAAAGAAGAACTCCAGGACCTTAGAGTCTCTGTATACATTTCTTATCCCTGATGAAATTTGGATAGCTTAGAACAGAATCTAATCAGTGGCGACTAAAGAGGGGAGGGGAAATCCGTATATATCGAGCATGAAAGATGCATTGTATAAAAATAATACTAAAGGAATTCTTACCATTACAAGTGGGTGTTACACCGGATCCAGATTGTTTATTTGTAGGTAGAGTATTATATCGTTCACAAGTTATGGGGAACATTTATAATGAAAATAAGCAGTATCGGTGGCTTAGAAGTGGGGGGAGGGGGTTACTCCGGGATCAGATTATTTATTTGAAGATTGCGGCTGCAATTTTTCTTATATGATTACTTGGGAAAATGGATAGTAAATATAAGCAAAATCGGTGACATCACTAGAATGACAGTCCAACATTTTTGATCTATGTAAAATTCAATTGACGACATTGTAAAATGTAAAAATTGACTTACGACATTCTGATTTGAACCAAAGTTCTTAAACTATACCTGCCTGCGTTTCTACCAAAAACTATACCTGCCTGCGTTTCTACCAAAAACTATACCTGCCTGCGTTTCTACCAAAAAGGCTACTTGTCTCTTAGACAGCATGAGAAGTTAGGTCAGCTAAGAACAAAGCCAGTACCTTCTTAATGCATATTCAAGTAGATTTCAATAACTTGTGTTTTTTTAATTAAAAAATATATAATAATTATAAATGATTTTGTTAATATCTGCTCTTCTGTGCCAGCTTTCACCTGTACATGAATGTGCTGAAATAAGTGGTAGACCATGGTATGAGAGATACCAACCGGTCTCTTACAGACTCATCAGCAGATCTGGAAACGAAGAACAACTCAAGCAGATGGTGGAAACATGCAACAATCACGGAATCAAGTCAGTATAATTTCTGCAAATAAATTATTTCTTTAGTAGACAAGATATTAGGAACCTTGAGGTCAAGGGGTCTTACTAACAAACTCAATGTTTTGAGGTACATCATCCGGTTTATGATTAATATGCAAAAGAATTGGAGAATCCACACATAGGCCCCTTAATTTCCTTATGGACTCAATATTACAAAAGTGACAGGTGGTAGCAACTGCCAAGAAAACCACTTGGATCTCTTTACCAACCAAAAGATTATGGTGTTCAAAACCCATTCCTGTATCTAACTCATTTTTTTCCAAAATGTTCCTTTGAGCCCTTGACTTCTGGGACTCTCATATATTTGGAGTATGAGCAAAATAATTTGGGGGAATCTTAAATGACGGAGAATGCCCTTCGGTCATGAGTGGCAAGACGTGAGCACTCTGTGCCTAAAGTCTTGGATTAATTTCAATAAATAATCCCTTATTATAAAGACTACATTGATATAAACTAAGCGAGTAATTCATTTGATACGGTGGCTCGGGTCGTGGGTTCGATTCCCACTATGGGGTGGTGGCTTTTCTTTAGAAAAAAGATAAGTCATCAGCTCTATCCTGGCTAGAAAAGGGTCGAAACCTATAGATAACCCATCCTAAAATTCTTAGTTAATAATAATGGACGTTAAAATTTAAATAAATACTTCTAAAATATTGAAATAATAAAATACCATTACAGTGTACATTCCTAATTCTCAAGACTGATCTATTAATTTCAGTTGGCTTTTGTTCTAGAACACAACACAATTTCACCCTTTTTCTGCCTCCTAAATTTCGAAGTGTGGCCTAATGTGCCATTTCAAATTTTAAAATTAGTAAAATTGAAAGAAATATAAAAAAAAAAAAAATTGAAGAAATTCGGATCTGTTCGAACCAACATGACACTTGAAATACAGCAAGCCTAACTAAATTCCTTGGTTAATAATGCTTTTCCTCGGTTACCGAAGTGGGAGAAGTGAAAGGTAGGAGATAATCAAACTCTGATGCATTGTCGGGTCCAGCACACGGGGAGACATCTTTACTCCGACTATGCGTCGGACCTGGCAGTCAACGTGTTAATTACTTTCTTTTAAATTACTCCAAATTGTGAGCTATTAGCAATGTTCTGAATCCTAAGTTGTCCTTTTTAGAAGATTGCTGGGTTTATACTGTTTGCAGGGTTTACGTTGACATTGTCCTGAACCACATGACTGCAACTCTACCATCAGGAACTAAAGGTACAGGAGGTTCATATCCAGATACCGCTAACAAGAAGTATCCGGACGTACCTTATGGACCTGGAGACTTCCATCAGACTTGCAGTATCAATGATTGGAACAATGCTTGGCAGGTGAGAACTCAGCGGTCGAATTCCTTCTACGGTGTAACATATGCGAGGCTGACATGCAAATAAAAATATATCTATGAAAATACACAATCACATAAATGTGTGAGTTTTCTTTAAAAAAAAAATCTGATTAAAAAAAGTCATGTGAAAAAGTTCTATAATAACACACAGTTAAGAAGAGTATAGGAAAATCTTTTCGGAAATTTTCAATAGATGCATCAATGTGATTTTTTTTTTTTTTAATTTATTTATATCCTTGATTTTTATTTTCATAGATCAGAAATTGTGAGTTGGTAGGACTTCATGATTTGAATCAGAATTCTGAATATGTCCGAGGAAAGATGGTCGACTACCTCAACACTCTTGTTGATATGGGTGTTGCAGGATTCAGGTATGTATGTCACCATCAAATACTTCTATATCTGTTCTGTTGTAAAAATATTGTGTCTTTTAACATTATTAGCGAACAAGAATATTTTTTTTTGTCTCGAAGAAAGAATAATAATAATCCATCATGATAACGTATTCACTTGTTCCTTCTTCATAAGAATCAATTGCTGCGTGTTGGCAGAGACGTTCAGGAGTAGCCCAATTTATTAATGGTTCTTTATGTTAAAAGGAATAATTGTTGTGTGCAATGTATTTATATATATACAATTCCTTTGCCATTCGTGGCCAATAGAAGACATCTTTGGGGGGGGGGGACAAATACCCTCCCCACCTTTCTGTATGGGCGATTACCTTTGTTGCAGAAATATATGAATATACATCAGATAAAAATATAAGAAAGTTAACACTCTCCGCTTACAAAGATGTTAAACATATTTAAGCTAGCACTCGATTTTGGGGAGAGCAGGAGCATAATAATTAATGGTTAAAGTGTAATAAAAAAAAAAAATGTTTAAGCCTTCTACTCAAATTCAGGAACATAAATATGCTTTAGGTCCACCCGACAAACCAATTTAATGTACTGTATAACATATAGTCTACTTTTTCGTACACGGCCAACGTGCATGCGCGGACACATTTTTGCGCCACTTTTTTGTAACGCTTAGGTCCACCCGACAAACCTATGTAATGTACTCTATAACATACAGTCTTCTTTTTCGTACATGGCCACTGCGCATGCCCAAACGTCACTGTGCATGCGCAAACACGAGCTGACGTTTTTTTTTCCAGTTTAGTCACTGCTAAAGCATATTTATGCTAAAAAGTCTCTATCTGATTTTAAAACTTGTGTTAAAATAGTCTACCTGGAAGGCAATAAGTTGGAAGGAATAGTTATTTAACGAAAATAGGAATACTTGGAGAATGGGCGCTAATGGCCAAGTTGTAGATGCGCCGTAAAAAAAAAAAAAAAAAAAAAAAAAAAAAAAAAAAAAAAAAAAAAAAAAAAAAAAAAAACTTGGAGAATGATGCACCTTAGGATAGGCCTAGTTCAAGGTTGACTCACACGTGTGTGAAATTCACCAGCTAAAATCGAATTTATGAATATATAGAGCAGAAGCACAACAGACGAAATAGTCTTCTTAATAGAATATACCTCCCTGGACAGAGGCATGTGCAAGAGAGACTTATAACAAATTGTGAGCAAAAACCAAGTCTATTGTCTGACTGGGGACTGCCGAGTCCCTCCTCTGACACTGCACTCGGAAATGAAACACTCGGAAATGTATGCCATTGGGCCATTTGGAAATGACAGTGTTTAAGTGGCCTAAAAATTATATTAATAGGTAAGGAAATAAATTTAAAATAATGTTAAATACCGAACAGACTTGAACAAACTTTTTTCTTACAGTGTGACAATTCGTTCATTTTTCAACACGTCTCCATTATCTTCAGTTAGCTCCTGCTGGTAATTCCCATAAGCATAGAAAATATAGCTTAGATGGACTGTAAATGTATAGATGGCAACCCTGGTCCTTGCAGTGCGGCTGGCGGTTCCTTGGTGGGCTTGGGGCACCTCGTGGGGGCTCCCATCCAGGAACTAGATATACCAAGTATTTGGTACGTAGAATTTTAGGCGCTAATAACCTAGTTGTTGAGTACTTATTTAAACAAAAAAAAAAGATATATATATAAAACTTATTTATTTAATCTCAGTCTGCCTACTGTAGATTAAATACAAATTTCTCTATCTAAAACGTTTTCCCCCTATAATTATAACAATAAATGATAATTAACCCTTGATTGGTCACCTGCATATTACTTCATTACTGGTCACCTCGGGTCATAATATTTCTATATGAAAAATGGGAAGTAATAGCTGCTTTGTGTTTATAATTTATAGTAAAATGTATTTGAATGATATTTAAATTGTTTTTTTCCTTTTTCAATGCTTTTAAATAAAAATAATTGAACTTGACATTTAGTAGTATATGATATGTGAATATGAAAACGCATATATAAAGGAAGTACATCTATTCCATATTAAAAGATGCAAAATTATGAATAATTTATATTTGATTCAATTAGGACAAATGATTCTCATGTAAATTTTACACACACAATTATTACACTCAGTACAAAAATTTGAATATTTTGAGTCTTTGGTACTCGGGCACACAGAACACCTTTTCCTTTCATTCTCCCTGCTGGTGGCTGCTTCATCAGTCACTGGCAGAACAACGATTCCCAGATGTTCTAAATAAGAATTGAGCCTTGTTTTCAATGTCCTTGGTAAGGTTTGGCGTACTGGCCTGGCAGTTAGATGACTTAAGAGAAGTTGATGCCCGAGGTCAAAAATATACAACGGCTCATTTTGAAATTGATGTTTTTTTTGTAATTGGTTATGTTTAAAAACTATCTATTAATTGATGCCCGTAACCTTCATTAAATGAAGAACAGCTAGGGGCCATCTATTAGTTCTTCGTCAATCTCACAATAACAGAGTAACACAAGTGGTCACCTCGGGTCAAAACGGGTAAAATAAAAGGAACAATTATCAATAGCACTGTCAAATATAAACTGGAGTAAAGGAGGAGAGAAATTAGTTGGTAAGGAAAAGATTCAAGCATGTACTTGCAGGATTTGACATTAATCTACAGGAAAAAAGAGTGTCGGGTCACTATGACCCAACATCACCACTCAAGGGTTAATATTTGTGTATTTTTCCTCTTCATAAACTAAATCTGCCTTTTTTCTCATGCAGAGTGGACGCTGCAAAGCATGTGAATGTAGAAGACCTGGCTAATATCTACGGACGAGTACACAATCTAAATACGAAATGGTTTCCACAAGGATCTAGGCCATTTTTCTACCAGGAAATTGCAGGAAATCCTGGTAAAGCCTTTTTTCTTTAATTCACAAAATTTTCAAACATATTAAATATTAAATTTAATTTCAAGATTATATTCGGTGAGCAGGAGGTGAACCTGATAGCTAACTTTGTTTCATTCAATGTGTTTTGATAAATGGTAGAGCTTAATATTTAGTAGATTAAGCTAGGATAATTTCGATTTTCTATACACATTTTTGAAAATAACAAACATTTCAGATTCCGATGTGATTAAACCAAAAGATTACACTGGAATTGGTGCTGCTATGGACTTTAAGTACGGATTTGAGTTAGCAAGAGCGTTTACTGGTGGCAACCAGCTTAAGTGGTTCAAGACTTTTGGTAAGTGAAAATAAATTTCTTCATTAATTTAGACTAAATCTAAAACATTTTACATTTTAAAATGTAGGCGCTACAAAATCCAGGTGTGCAGCGATGAGGAAGTAGCAATTTGTTTCTTAATGTTGAGAAAATAAAAATTGAATTTTTCATATAACTTTTGTTTTATTTTGTTAAATATGTACCTACTTGTGATTCTAAGTTATTTCAATAATTTATTTTAAAGGTTCTTTTCAGTATGGTGGGGATTAGAAGGTCATTTGAGTTTTTTCTAAGAAAAGGGGATAAAATGTTGTTCAAAAACATAGTAATATTGTAAATACAAACAGAACATCAATGTGGTAATATGATAATTCCATGTAAAACTAAAATCATTCTATTTATGAACCCTTGAGCCATCCTTTTCTATTTCAGCAATTTATCTTTAAAAAGCAGCTTATGTATAGTTGTTATAGTTATGTTGACAGGCAAATATTGTGAATACCTATCGTCTTCAGATATTTCATTCTTTTAGAAAGAGCAATTTTCATTGGGAGGGGGGAACCATTTCTAACTTACCACTGCCTCCGTAATTGGTTTCCTTCTAATGATAGAGATTTTGACTTACTGATCAGCACTAACGCCCGTTGAAACTTTTATAGATATCTGGAACCTTAATGTGCCATATTTTTTGTACAATTTTATATTTGCCTCTTGAATTTTACTTTAAATGTGTCGAGCAAGCTATTTAAATGAAACAGAAAGAACAATTATCCACATAATTCTCTTATTTTTCAGGAGAATCATGGGGCCTGCTCCCTTGGGGAAAATCAGTGGTGTTTGTGGATAACCATGATACACAAAGAGATGGAATCTTGGGACGCCAGGCACTCACATACAAACAAAGCAAACAATATAAGGTAAATAGAACTGATAATTGAAGGGCTCAGTGCCAAAGGTGACTTACCCACATTTTTAACGAATGTGAGTTATTCACTTTTCCTGATAGAGAATTTTAAGTTTTATAATTGATAGAAATGGCCAGCCTTTACACCTCATTGATTAGTACTGACTTCCGTTAGTTTGTTTTGGAACTTACTGCAAAGCTAAATCATGTGAGAGGCAGACTTGACCAACCCACACTAGGTATGGCTTTGTTAATGGTAAGCAACAACATGAGTGATATAGTTGAAGCTTCTGATGGATGTGGAAGTTCCTGTCTACATGGTCGTATACAAGGGGGGGTGCTGAGGTGGCTGCACCCCCCCCCCCCCCCCGAAATTTTGATTTGATGGTAAAAACTTGTCGTAAAAAGCCTTAAAAATAAATTAAATAAGAAGACAAGGTATAGTTGGGATTCGGCTAGGAGAAAAACGTCAGCCTTTCAGGAAGAAATCTGTATTTGGACGTTTCGGCTGCACATTGGCAGCCTTCTTCAGCTAAAAAATACAACTTATAAGTAAAAAAATAAATATACAACTTGTAAGTAAAAAACAGGCAGAAATGAGTGTAGTATATACATAAAGACAATAAATTTTCACCAATCTTATTTTTAAACAATGAAAATACGGTAGTTGGAAAGTAAACAGCATCTAGAAAGTAGTAAGTAAACAGTACAAAAAACTAATCAGTACAAAAAAGGAACATTTATCATATAGTGAGAAAAAACAATCTATTCTATAAGTGAATACAATTTATAGTAATTAATATATAGATACGTACCACTAGAGAATGTCTAGGGGGGAGGGAGGAAGACCTCGAGAACAACTTAGGTAACCATGGTTGAATGTATGAGGGACAGCAACTACACAGGGGGTTTTATAGTTTTGACTGGGGGAGGGGTGAGGAAGCGGTATGTCGGTGAAGATGAAAGAAGTGCAATTGCTAGGTTGTAAAAGCGGGTTGTAAAGGTGTTAAGAGTTTTGGGACACACAAGTAGAAGAAGGTTTCGGACTACATTGATTTTCATGTGGTAAGGATGGGAGGAGTGGAAGTTGAGTAACACCTTTACAACCCGCTTTTACAACCTAGCAATTGCACTTCTTTCATCTTCACCGACATACCGCTTCCTCACCCCTCCCCCAGTCACAACTATAAAACCCCCTGTGTAGTTGCTGCCCTTCATACATTCAACCATGGTTACCTAAGTTGCTCTCGAGGTCTTCCTCCCTCCCCCCTAGGCATTCTCTAGTGGTACGTTTCTATATATTAATTACTATAAATTGTATTCACTTATAGAATAGATTTTTTTTTCTCACTATATGAAAAATGTTCCTTTTTTGTACTGATTAGTTTTTTTTACTGTTTACTTACTACTTTCTACATGCTGTTTACTTTCCAACTACCGTATTTTCATTGTTTAAAAATAAGATTGGTTAAAATTTATTGTCTTTATGTATATACTACACTCATTTCTGCCTGTTTTTACTTACAAGTTGTATATTTATTTTTTTACTTATAAGTTGTATTTTTTAGCTGAAGAAGGCTGCCAATGTGCAGCCGAAACGTCCAAATACAGATTTCTTCCTGAAAGTCTGACGTTTTTCTCCTAGCCGAATCCCAACTATACCTTGTCTTCGTATCTCTGCAATGGCTAACTATCTCCATCTTCACTATAAATTAAATAAGATCTCTTAGTTCATAAAAAATATTTTATTTTACGTGTAATAAAACTAAAGCTATTCCAAGCTCTAAATTTTAAGTATTCCATACCCCGGAAATGGTCTCAGCCCCCCCCCCGAAATTTTCCCAGCCCCTCCTGAAATTATTTTCTATATACGCCCATGCCTGTCTATGAACCGTCAAGGAATGTTCATGAAGCACGCTTGTGGAGGACAAAACCGCAATATTAAGATTGGACTGTTCCTGTCCCACATACTACAGAACTCGCCTAATCTGGGAATCATTGTTTTGTTAAATGATTGATACAAAAATCCAAGCCAAGGCGTGCTAATGGCCTCAGTAGCATATGCACGAAAACAAACAAACAAAACAAAAACAAGCAAAGATGGAATAGTTGGGATTCGGCTAAAAAAAACCTCAATACGATTTTTGTAAAAAAATCTATATTCAGGATGTGTTTTTTACAAAAATCGTATTGAGGTTTTTTTTAGCCGAATTCCAACTATTCCATCTTTACTTATCACCTCAACTGCTAACTATCTAATCTTCATGGAAAAAAAAAAACAAAAATTATTGGTAAATAATCATAGAAATCTAAAGAAAAATAATTTTTCATTAATTATTAATCTCCGGATATGTGACCACTATTGTTTAAGTGTGCGTTATTTTTTATTCATGTAAGAGCCAAACATGACTATACTTTTTGTTTTTCATTATCATGTCTAACTATAAACTTTTTATTATTATTGTATATTCATAAGAATTTTGTGTATCTAATGAATAAAGACCAATTAAAATCGTTTCTGTCTCCAACACCAATTTTTTCCAATGTCTTCTAAACTTTAACCTTAATTTTCTCAGTTTGTTCTAATTGTGGGTTAGTCACCTTTGGCACTGAGCCCATCAATTATGATTTTTAGTTAAATAATTTAATTATATATATATATATATATATATATATATATATTGTAATGATATTTTACATTACATATTTAAAAGTTTTAAATTCGAATAACCGTTAAAGGTAAAAAAGGCGGGAAAAGACGAATACAAGGTTTGCGGAAAATAAAAAACAAATAAGTTTTTTCTTATATTTAACTTTCATCAAAAAATTAAAAGTTCTAAATTAAAAACTAACACAGAAAATTCGGAAAATCCAATAAAGCTCATTGATATGTTGAGTTCAGTGTGATAAACAATTATTATTTGTTATATTGGTCTAGCAGTCGTTACAGGCAGTCTGTGAAAAGGTGGCTCCAGGTTCACATGAGAGTCGGTTACAAGAGTCTGTTACAAGTGAGTCGGTGAAAAGGTGGCTCCAGGTTCACATGAGAGTCGGTTACAAGAGACAGTTACAGTTTGTTGTACAGTGGTTCAGTCTTTTTGAAAGCAGTGCAGGCTGTTGAGTTAAAAGGAAGCTGTTTTTGTAACGAGGATCCTGTTCTCTGAGGTTGGTTCCAGATTTGGCTTTTATATCAGGTAATGCTTGTTTGTCTAATTCGAAATTTAACTTATCTATGAGTTTTTTCTTATGTAAAATGGTTTTTGTGTTACTTTACTGAAAATCGAACCCTAACCCTGAGATAAAGAGTTTCTAACATAAATAAAAAATTTTTTTATTTTTTAATAATATAACATTTTGGCGCCCAACGTAGGGCTAAGTAAAGAAATAATAAATAAATTAAAATGGCGGAAAATAGTATTTTAAATATTTCGAATGGAAGCCAGAACGCGTCTGGTGATGACGTCATCCAATGCGAGGAAGTTGAACTCTCGGAAACGGCCGATGTTGCGAGTGGCGAGTTACTACAACCAATGGATAATACTATGGAACCAATGGCTAATACTATGGGCGAGGTCCTGCAAATATTACTAAGCCAAATTAACGATATAAAAACAGGACAAGCCAGCCAAATTAACCAATTCAACGATTTTAAAACAGAACAAGTCAGACAGATTAGCGATTTAAAAACATCATTCGATAATTTTGAAAAGAAAATATCTAAAGATATAGACATTAATATCGAGTTGCTAAAACAAGGAATAAATGGGCATGATAAAAAATCAGAAAATTCTATTAATGATGTAGATCAGAAACAAAAAATAAACGCAACAAATATTGCTGATATAAAAAATGACTGTTTTAAACATGAAGAAAACATTTCCGAAATAGTACAGTTATGCAATGATAAATGTGATGATGACATTCTTAATAAAAATAATGAGAAAAATGATAACAATTTAATTGAATTTAGTGATAATTTAAGTGAATTAATAAAAGACAATTTGAATTATGATTGTAGTATTAATGATAAAAAATTTGAAGAAAATAAAATATTTGTTGAAACTAAAGATGAAAGTGAGTATGTTTGTTTAGTGAATGAAGATGGTAAAAGTAAAGAAATATTATTGAGTAATTTGAATAATAATAATGAGAAAATAAATCAAATAATTAAAAATAAAATAACTAATGATAATTTAAAAAATGAAATAAGTACAGACGTTATGGAGAAGATTTTGAAACAAAATATCATTAAAAAATTAGTTGATGATCCTATAATTAATTTTAAAATAATGAGTTATAATAATAATAATAATAATGGTAATAATCATTAAATGGTGTCTATAAACTCTTTACATCCATTATTGCATCAAAAATTCAAGATCATTTGAATCAATATGAGTTACTAGCCCCAGAGCAGCTCGGCTGTAAACGTGGCTCTAAGGGATGTAAAGAGTTGTTGGTTTTAGATACATTTATCGCTTCTCAGGTCTCGGCGAAACAGCGAAATCTCTCGATGGCGTGGATAGACTACAAGAAGGCATTTGATTCAGTTCCTCACTCCTGGTTGGTCGAAGTATTAAATATCTACAAGATTGCTGAAAATGTAACGGATCTGCTGTCACGTATGATGGCTACGTGGAAAACAAAGCTCAGCTTTAGAAAGGGCACTAATAGGATTGAAAGTGAACCAATGAAGATACAACGAGGAATATATCAAGGCGATAGCCTTAGTCCTTTATGGTTTTGTTTGTCCCTCAATCCAATGAGCCAGTTACTTCGTGACAGTGGATTTGGTTACCAGCTAACTGTAAATAATCCCGACACCAGGATAAGCCACAGTCTATTTATGGATGACCTTAAGTTGTACGCAAAGAATCCTGTCCAGCTACAAAGCATGACGGATATTGTTCAAGATTTTAGTAGCACCATCGGCATGACGTTTGGTATTGACAAGTGTGCCGTACTGCATGTTTCTAAAGGGCAATCAGTTTTGACCAATAACATTGCGTTAGCTGATGGTGATACTATCCGTGAACTCGATGAGGATGAGTCGTACAGGTATCTTGGCGTACAACAACATCTGAAAATAGCCAAAAGAGAAGTAAAAGAGGAACTGAAGGCTGTGCTTCTTAAACGCTTGCGTCTGATTTTAAAAAGCTATCTACATGGCAGGCAGAAAATAAAGGCAATTAATACATGGGCAATATCATCACTGATTTACAGCTTCGGAGTCATCAAATGGTCGGATACATCGTTACAAGAACTGGATCGTCTCATACGAACAGAGATGACTAAGGCACGTATGCACCACCCCAAAACGTCAATTGAAAGGCTGTATTTACCCAGGAATAAAGGAGGACGAGGTCTCGCAAATATTCAAGACTTATGTCGCTCCCAGGAAATTAACCTGAGGAGCTACACAATGGCAAGCGAGAATCGTCTTTTCAAGGAAATGGTCAAACTGGACGAAAATTATACAGCCTTAAAATTGAAAACAAGCAACTGGCCGGAAATTACGACAGAATCGGATCGCCTTGGCTCGTGGCTAAAGAAAGCATTACACGGGCGATACCATAATCGGTTATTTGATCCGGAGGTGGTGCTCTCATGGTCGGTAGCGTGGTTGACTTCTGGAAGGCTATTCCCCGAAACAGAGGGGTTTGTAATAGCCATCCAGGATCAAGTAATAGCAACAAGATCCTATCGACGTCACGTTTTGAAGGATGTCAACATCTCTGACAAATGTAGACTTTGTAACAAAACGTATGAGTCGATTCAGCACATTACGGGGGGCTGTGAGATTCTTGCGGGATCCGATTATCTTCAGCGGCACAATAACGTGGCCAAAATATATCATCAAGCACTCGCAGAAAAATATGGTATGTTGGATGGTGTGGTCCCTTATTACCGCTACGTCCCAAATAGACTTTTGGAGAAAGGTACAATTAAAATGTATTGGGACGAAGCAATGTTAACGGACCGTACTGTCCATCACAATAAACCAGACATTCTTATCATTGACAAGGGAAGTAAGACAGCCGATATTATTGATTTCGCAATCCCCAATGATGAGAATGTCCGGAAATCATATGCCGAGAAACTGCGCAAGTATCAGGAGTTGGCCATAGAGCTGAAAGACTTGTATAAATTGGATTCCGCAAGGATTACAGCCGTCATAATCTCGACCAACGGGCTCATTCCAAAAACGACGATTGCCGCAAATAACTATTTGAAACTGCCGGAGGATCTAATTAAAAGTGCCCAACAAGCGGTACTGCTTGATACCGCCAGAACGGTTCGGAAATTTTTAAATGAACGCCCGTAAAAAATCAACAAAAAAAAATCAATAAAAACAATTCTTTCGGTTGGCAACGGCCCCCGAAAGAATTTATCCCAGGTGACTGAGGAGAAAACCCCCAATGGTAATAATCAAAATAATATAATGAATAAAAATGTTAACAACAATAATCACCTGAAAAATTTGGACATCAAATTTGGAAATAAAGTAAAATTTCTTTTTGAATATCAATGTCAAAATGGGATAGAAAAAATCGCAAAATTAAATCGGCCACCACGTAAGAGAATAAAACAAATCCTTAGGAATAATTCGGACAGATGCAGAAAAAGATCTTAATGATAAATAGTGGATCCAGGACAATTTTTAAATGTAGTACTAGTTTAGAATTTATATCTGTTACAAAAATTAGTTTAGTATAAGATTTAATTGATAATAATAATATTTAAAAATTTATCATACATTTAATAATCATATTACTTTAGGATAAGATAGTTTTGATAATGATAATGTTTAAAAATGAACAATGAAAAATGATAATTTAAATTGAGAAATGATAATGAATAAAAATTATGTAAAAAAAAAATAAGTTATTGAAAATTTGAATAAATAATAACAGGCTGACCAATAGTTCTAATCTCGATAACCAAATTTTAAATTTTAAATTCTATTTTTTATTTTAAAACCGAGCATAAATCATTTTTTTTATTATTTTTTTTTTTTTGACAGAAGTGCAAATGTAATGATATTTTACATTACATATTTAAAAGTTTTAAATTCGAATAACCGTTAAAGGTAAAAAAGGCGGGAAAAGACGAATACAAGGTTTGCGGAAAATAAAAAAACAAATAAGTTTTTTCTTATATTTAACTTTCATCAAAAAATTAAAAGTTCTAAATTAAAAACACAGAAAATTCGGAAAATCCAATAAAGCTCATTGATATGTTGAGTTCAGTGTGATAAACAATTATTATTTGTTATATTGGTCTAGCAGTCGTTACAGGCAGTCTGTGAAAAGGTGGCTCCAGGTTCACATGAGAGTCGGTTACAAGAGTCTGTTACAAGTGAGTCGGTGAAAAGGTGGCTCCAGGTTCACATGAGAGTCGGTTACAAGAGACAGTTACAGTTTGTTGTAAAGTGGTTCAGTCTTTTTGAAAGCAGTGCAGGCTGTTGAGTTAAAAGGAAGCTGTTTTTGTAACGAGGATCCTGTTCTCTGAGGTTGGTTCCAGATTTGGCTTTTATATCAGGTAATGCTTGTTTGTCTAATTCGAAATTTAACTTATCTATGAGTTTTTTCTTATGTAAAATGGTTTTTGTGTTACTTTACTGAAAATCGAACCCTAACCCTGAGATAAAGAGTTTCTAACATAAATAAAAAAAATTTTTATTTTTTATTAATATAACAATATATATATATATATATATATATATATATATATATATATATATATATATATATGGTGAACCCAAAATAAATAGCCAAACTTGGGGAATCGATGCAGGGTGAAAAAAGAAAGAAAAGTCCTTTGGCATATCTCTCGTTTTTGCTTCATTTCAGATAAAAACTAAAATACATTATGAAAAGGTAGTCCCTCATAAGGCATACTATATAGAAATCGTTAAAATTATATGTTCTATCCCCCACCCCCTGCACCTGCATCTTGTTTAGTACCCCTCCCCCCCCCCCCCAAATATAGGAGTGAGTATGCCGCTGATTTTGTGTGGAGTAATGAAATAATAGGTCTCTATTTTTTGACCCCTTGACTTAACGTAGAGTCTTTCCATGCATTCATCGATACTAAACTGTTGATGTTCTTGGAGGAAGTCCTTTTGGCACAGAGATTGTGAAGCGGGTTCCAAGAATAAATTCAAAAATATTTCTTAATATTGTTATAAAAATATTTCAGATGGCTACCGGATTTATGCTGGCTTGGCCTCATGTGAATGCTAGAGTTATGTCAAGTTATGATTTCAACGATCGTGCTCAAGGACCACCAAACAATAACGGAGAGATTTCGCGTGTTGTACGAAATGCAGATTTATCTTGTTCGGGAGGATGGATCTGCGAGCACCGATGGAGACAGATTTACAGCATGGTTGAATTTTCTAAAATTGTTGGAGGTTTGTAGAAGTTTAATTAATTATATTCTTACACAAGCACTAGAGTAAACATCTATTCTTAATTTTCCAAGTTTTCTTATTTTTACAAGAAAATGTTTTCTTTAGTTGGTCACGATGTTTAGGGAGTTTCATTGCAATTCAGCAAAACTGTCAACAGTTTGTGGCCTTAAGGATTCGAGTCTGGAGTGAACCCGTCTAGATATGATCTGATTTTTCAGGGTAATGAATGAATACCCATTTGTCTATTATTGAAATGTTGTATGCCAAGTAATCTGGCTAAAGAACAAAAATTGTGGATACTGTCGAGTTAACAAAGAAATGTATATATATATATATATATATATATATATATATATATATATTCTATCTGCCTGATTTTCCCATTTGCAGGTACCTATTAAAGGCTGCACGAGCCTAGACATGATCTGGGAACCAAATCCAATTCCCAGCAAGATTCAAGTGCTCTACCACTCAGCCAAACTCGTCCTATACATATTATATTATTATTTACTTAAGACCCCATTAGGTATGGTTTGGGACCCCAAATCCAACCCCTGAACGATGACTCCAGAAAATTAAATCCTTAGTGCATGCTTCGGTTTTGAGCCTAGGACCTCAATAGCATGGGTCGAGTGCTCAACCATGGATCCAAACTCGACCCATACATATTATTATTACTATTTACATATAGCCTGCTAAGACCATGCAACGTACAATGGACGGTGTTTTGATTAGTTTAGTTTTCTTTAGACCCCAACGTGTTTGATTCTTTCTGAATCTACTCTGTTTCTGTCATCAAACACAGATGCTCCCACCCTTCTTTCTTATCTCCGTCTGACCAACTTGCCAACCCACAATTGTTTGCATGAATGCATCTCTATCTAAATTGTGTGTTTGCATGATTCCTGCTTATTGTATGTGCAGAAAACTAGTAATAATATGTTTTCTATATAGGTATTAATGAATAATTGTATTGCAGATGCTCCTGTGCAGAACTGGTGGGATAACGGGAACTATCAAATAGCTTTCTGTCGTGGGAACCTTGGTTGTGTTGTCTTTAATGGTGAACAGGGGGATCTTAACATAGATTTACAGGTGAGCTTTTTCATTTTTGCTTTCCGAACTTGTCATTGATGACTACTAGAGTCTCTGATTGCGTTGCTCGACTGCTCTCCCTGACATGCAACTCTCGCCAAGCAACAGACCCGTTTTCTTGCATCTAATGACTAAATGTAGGCGAGTTGCAAAGGCAAGTGTCTTTTGCAGGTTTATGTGGTCTGTAGTGTCTTTATTTAGGCGAGAGAAGGCCTAAAAATTCAGGGGCACCTCTCCTGCTTCACCAAGACCCAAAAGCGGGGTTAACAGCCCTCCTCAAACACCGCAAAGGCTCCAAAAGAAGCCAAAGAAGTTCTCCTGTCACTGTTAGAATTCCTAAAAAGGACACACAGCAAACCTGATACACCTCTGGGAATCACAAATTAGATCCCCTAGGTACTTTTCATGTCCTCAAGACTGCAGACGCCTTTTTCTTCACCCCTGAGGGCCTTAAACCGGGGGGGCCCAGTTGTACTTTAGATATTCTGCTGAGGCCCCAAAAGGTGAGTCAGTAGCAGGAAGAGACTACTAAGTTTTTTTTTTTTTTATTATTATTATTATTTAAATAAAATTTAAATAATATAAATAGTTTGCCTCTGGTAAACGAGTTTCAATAAAACAGCATTTGCTCTTTTCTTACCTGAATTTGTTCCTTTGGGTTTTTATATAATTTATTATTATAATCATATACAATCTTACAGATAGTAATAGTCTAATAGCATTGGAACACTAGAAATATTATATTCTTATTAACAAACATTAACATTGTTTCCTTTGCAGACTTCCCTGCCTGCTGGAGACTATTGTGATATAGTGACTGGAAAGAAAGTGGACGGGAAGTGTACAGGTAAAACAGTGACAGTGAGAAATGATGGTAAAGCATCGATTTCTATTCCATCAAATCAAGATGATGGCTTCTTGGCTATACACACTAAGGAAGGTTCAAGCACTTCGGTAAATCCAGCAGGCTTGAGCACTTCATCAGGTTCAAGCCCGTCAGCAGATTCAAAACCTTCAAGAGGTTCAAGTACTTCACCAGGTAGTTATCCTTCATAAACACTCCAACTATCTTTCTAATGAGACCATTAAGTAGAATTAGAGAATATTCAGGCATATTTTTTAAAATCCCTCCTGAACATATGCATCTGTCCTGAATGTTGTGTAGCCTAGAGTCTTCTTCACAAGACTCTGGCACTTAGTCGAGGTAAATCAAAGATAGCTTATAGTTCAGTTTGTTTAGAGATTTATTTTATTTTTCAAACAATAGAGAGAAGGAGCAAGAGTACGATTTAAGTTATGTTCTATTGAAATAAAATATTAGACATTATTCCTTAGTTCATTATTAAGACAGCGGGATGGCTAAACCCCAAATCACCCAAAAAATTGTAATTTTTTTTCTATTTTTTGATTTAATTTGTTTTCATTTACTTAAATTTGAATGTTCTTTATCATTAACGAAGAATTTTGGGATGGGTTATCTATAGGTTACCATGCTTTTCTAGCCAGGATAAGGCTGATGCCTTTTCTTTTTTCTAAAGAAAAGCCATCACCCCATCGTGGGAATCAAACCTTTGGCATGGACTGTTAAGTGCTCACACCTTAACACTCATGGCCCCCAGGCCTCCAACATGTGTTTTTATTTAATGTGAAAAAATAACTTACCCATTGGAAATTTTGGATAATTTCCTTCAATGGTGCCATTGGACATAGCAGTCGACGCACCATAATAAAAAAAAAAAAAAAATTTCCTTCAAAAACTTGTATTTTTACTATGACACACATGTGGTGATGAAACTCCTGCAAACATTCACAGACCGGTCTGAGCCCGGAATGATTCCAGAGTAAGGCACTCGAAACACTCCCTGAGACAACAGAGGAACGAATAAACCAGCCTGGAGGTTTGTAGCAGATTTAACTTTTTCTCCCAGCTTGCCAGGTAAGTCTCATGACGCACAAGCAGCGTTATGCCGCAGTCAAGGTGTTAATATGGTGTAAGGATATAACTTCTTTGGAATACTTTCCATGGTGAATTTTGAGAACTGTTTTTTTTTGGATTTTTTTTTTCTTCAAATAGAATAAATTTTGAAGGATATTTAAAAAAAATAATTTTACTGTTAATGATAATTAGGAAATTTAAATGTTTAAAGTACTTTTGTAGAGAAATTCGAATATCATATTTTTTGAATATTTTTTTATTTCTAGTCAAAAAGCCATTACTGGTGGGGCTTATGCTGCTTGGGCGTGGAAGTGACAATGGCAAATTGGTGGATGAGATCTTGTCAGAATTCAAATCAAATTAAAATGATAAATAAATGATTAAGATGCATCGATATTTTCTGTGTTTCTTTTTCCTTTTACCTTTCTCATAGAATAGAATAAATGACAGAGCTACCACTTGTTGAGATTTAGTTAAGTATCTGTGGGGACTGCCTCGACAATTAGGACAATTGTTCAAATTATTAGAAATTTGATCAAGTAGATGAGGCAAAAATACAGGAGATCATTGATAACAAATAAATTCATTGAAAGGCCTCTTTTGTAAGGTTCAGGAATTTAAAGTCATCAGATTTTTTACTACTGAGAAAACTTCTAAATCATATTAGCTTTAAATAATTGCCAATAGATCAAGTCAAGGTTTCTTTTGTGATTAGTTGGAAATTTTAACAGGATTTCTTCTATTGTTGGCGTAGACTGAATGTTTTTTTGGGCTGCAACAAGGGCTTACTTGTAAGCCAAAGTAATCATTATATTTCCAATTTTCTTGTTCATATGCTCTCTTTCCTGTAAATATAAACATCTTGAGAGTCTGTCCTTTCGTGTTATTTGTTAGTACAAAATTAATAATGCCCACCATAAGTCGTGTCTTGTTTTTAGCCTTTTGTTTCTTTTTAACTTGTTGATGTTCTGTTTCGAAAATGGCTGCTTCTTCAGCAATGTTGCACTGTTCCTGAGAAACTTATAACACTGGTCAGCAAGCAAAAAACTGTATGCGATTTTTTTGACTGTCTTCGGCATACTGAAACGAAAAAAAGAATTCGAAAAATCCCATTAAGTCTAGTTTTTTAGCAAAAATGTGTTTTCGAATAGCTATCAGTTCTGTTATTCAGCATTAAACCTCAAATTCTGTAGTTTATGGGACGTCAATATGCTAGCTGTCCACTGTTGGATGCTCAAGTGTGATACAGACAATTCTTGAGAAGAAAACATGCACAAAAAATATAAAAGAAAAGAAGAAATGGTTCCACAAGCAAACAATACATTTTTTAAAAATGTTGTGTTGAATTAAAAACAAAGTCTTTATTTTCTTACATAATAAAAATGATGGTGTTTTTGTACAGTTTTGTGTACTTTATGTGCCCATCCCTCATATTTTGCAAGAAAACTGTGATGGACAAAAATATTGGTAAACCGTGGATTCAGCACACCAAAAACCATAAAATTCAGCTAAAAGATTCCATGCAGCAAATCAAAAATGTTTTTTGGAGGCCTATGTAATGAATGGCATGTGTGGCTTGAATGGGTTCTTCTTCAGCCAATAAAGGTGCTGAAGCAGTCCAACCTGTGGCCCCTTCGGCTTTAAATGTTGCAAGAAACTTGATTAGCTGTTCTATACACAAATGCACTGGGGAAATGATGGAGGAGGTTAATCCCGAACAAGAAATGGGATTGTCTGGCATATCAAGATCCAATCTCTAGAACACTAGAAACATTTGTAAAATTCAGACTCGCAATTTGCCATGACTGATTACAAACCTATCTGCACTAAATTGGAGTAGCACAGGTGTTATTAAAATTCTGTAGTTCGAGGACCACTTCCTGAATTTTTTTCTTTTTCGCAGACTCCCTCTAAACCCCTGAATTAAATTCTGGCTAACAATTACATAGGATTTAGGATATAATAAATGTATCGACGGATATTTTAATATATTTATAGAGAACATTTTTATTAAAAGAATTGAAAATATAATTATATTGCTCAAAGACTCGAGTTTAAGAAACGCTGGAGCAGCACACGACAGTAGCTACTACGACCTCTGCCAGACAGACAATGATGGATAGTGCACTCCTGATGACAGAATCTTTCTCTCTGACTCCTAGAATCTTATAATTCACTACTGGGAAGCTCAACATCCCAGTAGTGAGAGGTCTAGATTAGACAGTAATAATAATTAAAAAAAAAAAAAACCTTAACCCAGGGTCTCCTCGTGGTCCAGTGGTGAGCACACTGGATTCTATTGTGAGGTAAAGGTCCCAGTTTGGAAGGCTGAATTTTCCGGCGATGGACGAAAACTATCGTAACCTCGATAGTAATTCTAGTCTTTCAAAAATAACATGGTCAGCTTCAAGGGCATACTTTCCTCAAAACCAAGCAGTCTGATTATCGTGGGTATTTCAAAATTAATATCGAGGTTTTAATGCATCAAAAAGTTTATTGCATTAAACTTACAGCTATAAAAGACACACTAAATAAAGAATTTTCAAACATTTAGTTTTTTACACCAAAACGATCAAAATTAGGGGGAAATTTGTCCAATGGATGGTGATGGAAAAATTGTGTGCACATGTTCCCTTGAGTCAACAAACAAAAATCAAATGTTTGAGTTGCTCTTTCATTTGACATATCATTTATAACTGCGGGTTTAATGCAATAAATATACGCTGAAAGGAAGAATCATCGTCACACAGGAAGTGGTGGGAATCATTGGAGTGGATTCAAATGCACACCACAATATCTGCTATAGAACCAATATCAAAAATAGAGGTGACTTACTATTGAACTTGATGTTAGCATATATTTTCTTTAATTTTAGGTGGTATTGGCATTAACCTTTTAGTTTATTGTTTAATAAATTAATGTTTATATATATATATATATATATATATATATATATATATATATATATATATATTTGTCTGTTCGCGATCTAGGTCAGCGAATAATGGTCCGATTTTGATGAAATTTAATTAACCAGAGGAATCCGTCCACCGGAACATGGTTTTTGGAGCGAAATACGCGCGAAAAAAATCGTTACGCTTACATCGTATGCTTGTAAGTAGGTACTTGTTTTATAGGCTTCTTGACCTACAAAAAACGAATGAAACCGGTTAAGGCAATAGCTTTAACCGTTTTCGAGAAAAGTGGAAAAAAAGTTGTTGAATCAAGTTTTTCGTTCGAAACATGGGATTCAGTTAAAATATTTTCTGCATGTTTGAAATTTATATAAACAAAGATTTTTAAATTTTGGTTACGTTTGGAGTTAAGAAAGGATTAGAATAAAAATTTTATTTATAGACATGAAAGGTTTTGGGAACTTCGTATATTTTCCCTATTTTTTATTTTTTTTATTATTATTATTATTTTTTTTTTTTATTTTTATTTATTTTATTTTTTTTACGGCGCATCGACAAATCTTGGCCATTAGCGCCAAGATAATGTTGCATATTTTCCCTAATATTTCGAAAACGGTTAGAAATCTTGGTAAGCGGAAGGTTACCATTCAAAAGCTTACTAAATGCTCTTCAAGAAAGATTCTGAAGGAATTTTCGATTAGGCGATGTCAATCGGAGAAATAAGTGCTTAAAGCTTCAAGTGTACGTTTTGTTCTTTTGAACGGGTTTTTGTCTTTGTTTAAATCACTTTTAATTTTTTTTTTTTAAATCGCATTTCTGTAAAATTAGTATTATGGTAAAAGAAAATACGAAGCAGTAAGTAGTGTGTTTTAGAGCGAACCTTGACAAGGCCAGGAAGTAATTTTTCTATGTCAGGTAGCGAGGTATGTACCCTTCCAACCGTGACCTATTTGTAGTCATAAATTATTTCATGAAAGGTCTAACCAAAATTATAACTGTTTCTCTTTCAACCTTTCCAAATGAGATTAGAGATATGAACGGAACCGCGCTAAGATGATGCAGTTCCTGCGAGTCGGACTTTTTCCAATGAAAATCCATCACCCCTAGAGGGAAAGGATGCTACGACCTTAGGGATAGAGTACGAACGTCATTACGAATCTAAAAAACGCCAAACTATTTACTTCCTGTAGTTAGATATATCTGAGTGTTTGCTGGGAAAACACTAATTTTCCCTGGTAAATATTTCATTATGTCGCCACAAATCTGCTTAGATTACGAATCTGACAAATTACTTGAAAGTGGCAGAATACGTTCACTATTTTCAGACATTTGGCACATCATACGTCATAAGTAGGGACCGGATGTTTAGGATAAAATAAGCATCCAATTAGGTTTTTGCAACAGTCATAATAGGTCTTTTTAGGTTTTTATTAAAAAATCCATTTTAGGTTTTTTTAGGCGATAAAAATGTTTCATTAGGTTCAAAAAAATAGGTCTTTTTAGGTTTTTATTTAAAAATCCATTTTTTTTATTATTTTTTTGGGGGGGGGGTGATAAATATGTTTCAACAGGTTTAAAAAATAAGTTCAAAGTTTCCCTGCTAAAGAGGTCTAACTTCTAAAGAACGCCAGGAAGAATTTCACTGCCTATAGAATAATACCTAACTATGTTAAAAACCAAATAATTAAATCTTGGAAAAATTTAAGAGGGAAAATATTAAACTAAAATAGGTATTAGCCCTTGTTACAGTAAATTCTCATATAGGTGCCCAGGTTTTCGACGGTGAAATTCTCCCTGGTGTCTTAGGGAAGTGTCTTAAAAGCGGAGAAAGATAAAGTGGCGACCTTTACGTCAAATGACATCATATATATGTATATATATATATATATATATATATATATATATATATATACATCTTATAGTATTTCTTATGTAGTATTTCTTATATAGTATTTCTTCGCATCTTTTAGCTCCACGCGAATCATATAAAATACCGATCAATATCATGTTTAGTAGAAACGAAAAAAATAGGTGAAAACCTAAGAATCCGGTCCCTAATCATAAGTCATCATCATACGTGGCATGACGTCCCGTCATAGGCGTATATAAGGGGGGCTGAGGGGACTGCCGCTCCCCCCCCCCCCGGTAAAAATGTGTCATAAACCCTTAAAAACAAATTAAATAAGATCACCATGTTCATAAAAAATATTTTATTTTGGGTGTAATAGCGTTTTAGTTGTTTAAAACTATTCCAAGTTCTAAATTGTTAGTATTCCATACCCCGGAAATGGTCTCAGCATCGTGAAATTTTCCCGGCCCCTCCCAAAATTATTTTCTATATTCGCCCATGCGTCTCGTCACCGAGACTGGGCCTCCTCTAAGAGCCTCCGCCAGTTAGCTCTGTCTTCTGCTGCAGCTCTCTAGTTCCAGTCATGTGATCCTCGGCCTTCCTGCTCGTCTTGTAGAGTCCAGGTCCTAGGTCATAACCTTTTTTGGTATTTCGTTGGCATCCATTCTGGCTACATGCCCTGCCTATCTTAGCATTCCAAGTTTGATGAAGGTAACAATGTCGAGGTCGGCAAATAGAGAGCTGAGTTCCCTATTTTTCCTTCTCCTCCATACTTCACCCATCTTTACTGACCTGTAGATTCTCCTGAGGATTCCTTGCTCAAACACACTCTGCATCTCATCACGTTTCGTCATCGCCCAAGCCTCTGAGCCATATGAAATAACTGCCCGTACTGGAGGGTCTTGTATATACTCAGCTTGGTCTTCTTTGAGAGAAATCTACTTCTAAGGTGGCGGCCAAGTCCATCCAATAAATTGGAGTTTTTCCAATCTTTATTTTAATGCCGTCCTGTAGAACGAGGAGAGTGAAACGAGCTCTGCTCCAACGACAACTCAGGTCGTTCGGGTTGCCGTAAATTGCTATAATCGTCTTGAAGTATGATCCAGTTAGTGAAATAAAATGAAGTGTTTCCCCGGGTGAATGGAAAACCTCTACCCTCCCGAATATGCGACTTCCCCATTATGCCAACCACGAAGTGTTTCCCCGGGTGAATGGAAAACCTCTACCCTCCCGAATATGCGACTTCCCCATTATGCCAACCACGAAGTGTTTCCCCGGGTGAATGGAAAACCTCTACCCTCCCGAATATGCGACTTCCCCATTATGCCAACCACGAAGTGTTTCCCCGGGTGAATGGAAAACCTCTACCCTCCCGAATATGCGACTTCCCCATTATGCCAACCACGAAAATTTCATTTCTTATTCATCCATTGATTAATTCTGCATGAATCTTCATATCAGATATTGACAGAGAAAAGGGATGGATTGAGTCGAAGTAAACATGAATCTATTATGTATTTGTCAAATACCACTCACTCACTCACTGACTCACTGACCTATCATCGCCCAGCCCAAACCACTCGACTGAAAAAATTTGAAATTTTGCATGGGCCCTCTCTATAGAACGAAGACACTCGCTAAGAAAGGATTTTTTGATATTTGAATTTTTAAGTATTTTTAGAGGGGATTAAAGTTTTAGTTGGTTAGAACATGCACACCTCGGCAGCATGCGTTGCTAGGACGATAACAGAACAGCTGTTACCGTACTGTATCTATTTCATAGTATTATTTTGAATTGAGGTTAATTTCAACTATGATGGCAGACCTTGAATTACTAGAAATAAACTGTGATTTTGTCCCCCATAGAGTTTACGCCCTGGTGATGGTCCATCGGTAATAATATCCCGGACCACGTGACACAAAATTTGAAATTTTTCACGGACAATCCGTTTAGAATGTAACCTTCAGGGGGGTTCGAATTACTAAGAAGTTCCTTATCGGCTCAAAAATGGTCCGATTTTGATGACATTTGGTACAAAAATCTAATTAATAAAACGGCTGCGATTAAAACTTAAAAGTTATTTTTATGGAAAGAATAAAGTAAAAGCCATAAACCCTTGGCATATCTTTCGTTAGTGTATAGTTTCGAAGTCCTGAAATACTCTGATACGCCATACGGGAATTGGATCGACTCATTTCTAAATCACGCTTGCACCAGCCAGCATGTTCAATGGCAAGCCTTCAGTTGCTAAGAAAAAAGGGTGGTCTTGGCATCGTTAGTATTGAAAAGTTATCAGGATCACTGAAAAGTATCCTAAAGCCTAGAATCAACAGTGCGAGGTTGCTCGCTTCGAACGCCTCATGACGTATGCTCGGTATGTCAATAACTGGGTTGCTAGTTATGAGCTGCTCGCTTCGAATGCCTCAAGACGTATGCTAGGGATGTCGATACCTGGGTTGCTCGCTATGAGCTGCTCGCTTCGAACGCCTCAGGACGTATGCTCGGGATGTCGATACCTGGGTTGCTCGCTTCGAACGCCTCAGGACGTATGCTCGGGATGTCGATAGCTGGGTTGCTCACTGTTCGATCCGATCCATGTGTTTGTCGGTAAAACAGACCTGCACAAAGGGTCCTCACTACGAGCTGTTCGTTGTATGAAGACGGATATTTGTTGCCTCGTATTGTATAGCCGCAAGTTTTCGCATCATTCCATGGACGTATATAAGGGGGGCTGCAGCCCCCCCCCCCCCCCCCCGAAATTTTTATTTGAACGTTAGAAATTTCATAAAACCCTTAAAAATAAATTAAATAAGATCATTTAGTTCATAAAACATATTCTATTTTGGTTGTAATAGCGTTTAAGTTGGCTAAAACTCTTCCAAGATCTAAATTGTTAGTATTCCATACACCGGAAATGGTCTCAGCCCCCCCGAAATTTTCCCAGCCCCCTCCGAAATTATTTTCTATATACGCCCATGCATCATTCAGAAAATGTACCCCAAATCGTTAAATTGAATGAACCATATTGATCATTCCAGGTTAGTTAACAAAGAACAACGTATGCCTGAATCTGAGGCTGTGGCGAGGCATGCTCGATGCCGCACTGTCAATAATAGGCATTAGGCATTAAATGAGTTCTAGTGAGAGCCACATTTTGAAGGAAATTGTTAAATTGGGCGAAAATTATACAGCCTTTAAATTGAAGATGATTAAAGAACTGAAGGCCCGGTGGCTGTGGGTGCTAAGGCGATTGTACTCCGTGCCTAAGGTCATGGGTTCGATTCCCACTAGGGGTGGTGGCTTTTCTTTAGAAAAAAGAAAAGGCATCAACCCTATCCTGGCTAGAAAATGGAGGTGACCTATAGATAACCTGTCCTAAAATTTTGAGTTAATTATAAATGGACGTAAAATTTTAAATAAATAAATTAACGAACTAAGGGCAGATTCTGATCGCGTTTTGGAATTGCAAACGAAAGAATTGGACGGGCGATATTGTAATAGTTTATATGATCTCGGTAAAAATTAAATTAAATAATTATAAAAATTACCTTCAGGGAACCTGAGATACCCCATCCCATAATAGTAATAAAACTTCTGACATTTTTGGTTGCCTTGCAGTGAAAATTACTAAGTTTACGCAGCTGTTCCGCGGGTTGTTTTTTTCCAATCTAATTGTTGAGATAAGAGCCGAACAATTCCGTATTCGAGTATGTTCGTTCTGTTTACTTTCCTCCTGATATATATAGTAGACAGGAATGGAGTAAGCAACCACCAGCAATGCTTACCTCTTTGCTTTCAGTCCTCTTCCTCCTTGGAGGAGCGAGATCCAACGAGGTTATAATCCAGATGTTCGAATGGAAGTTCGACGATATAGCTAAAGAGTGTGAAGAATTTCTCCCTGCTCATGGCTACACTGCTGTACAGGTTTGCCAACATAACCATTTCCTATTGTTTAAAATTTAATGGAGGGAGAGGGAGAGAAAATTAATTATTAAGGTGGAACACACGAAATTCCAGTTCCTAGATTTATGGAGATTTAAAGAAAAATTCTAGGACCTTCGAGCACATCTCAGAGCCGGGCCCAGGACCAGATCACGGGCCCCCACTGCTCAGAGCCGGGCCCCCACTTCTCCGAGCCAGATTGAAAATTCTAGAGTTTGCTATAGGACTTTGGACCTTCTTAATTTATTTTCATCTTGAGTTTTGAGCGAAATGAGAATAAAAGCCGACAATCGGTGCAGCAAAGGTCACTTTCGGTACTTGTAGTTTTGTAGTTGCCCCCCATGTGGCGGCCCTGCCTTCGAGTCTCAGTGTACATTTCTTACCCCTGATTTGATTTGGAAAGCTTGGAGTAGAAACACATCATAATAAGCAATCTACCTCGTTGGTATTTCTTCTGTAACTTTTAAAAAAGTCCGGCTCGCAGGAACTGCGCCATCTTAGCACGTCTCTATAACATTTTTATCTCTAGTGTCATTTTTAAAGCTTGGCATTTTTTTTAGCATAAATATGCTTTAGCTGTGGCTAAAGTGGAAAAAAAAAAGTTACAAAAAAGTGTCCGCTTTCGTTCGCGCATGCGCAGTGTTGCTCACGCATGAGTAGTGGCCGTGTACGAATAAGAAGACTATATGTTATACAGTACATTACATAGGTTTGTCGGGTGGACCTAAAGCATATTTATGTTCCTGAATTTGAGCAGAAGGCTCTAAACGAAATAATTTATATATATATATATATATATATATATATATATATATATATATATATTTCACTTCTTCATATTTCTTTCTATGTCAGGGGGTCCATCCAGGGGGGGAGTACACCATTCGTTCTGTTCAACTAATTTATTTGAAAACTTTGCCTGACATGTTTCGTGTTTTTTTAATATGCTTTGATATTTCGTGAGCCTACTGTAATGGCATCTAGAAGAAAAACGAGATTTAAGGCTCCCCAATGTAGAAGAAACTGTCAGTCTTAAAGGGCAATGTGCTCACTCCTCATCCTCATTATTAGGGAAAACTCTATTACAAACACGTTGCTCATTTAATTACTTTGTTTATTAAAATATTCATTTTATTTATTTTTGTTGATGCTATTTATTCATTTTAATGATAAATACAACATGACATACTCAACGACAGGTTTTTCAGCGACATTGAGAGCACCAGAAATCTCGTTTTTCTTCGATATATGTTTGAATAAGATATTGACTTTTCTACAAAAATAGCATGAAGCTTGCAATACAAATATTAACTGTTTATATCTCAAGCTTTTCAAATTACTCTCGGAATAAAAAGTTATGTATATGCGTTAAGTTTACGCAGTTCCTGCAAGTCAGACTTTTTATTTTTAATTAGAAATTATATAATAAATGATTTTGTTAATGTCTGTTCTTGTGTGATAGCTCTCACCTGTCCATGAATGCGCAGTAATCAGTGGTAGACCGTGGTATGAGAGATACCAAACTGTCTCTTACAGACTCATCAGCAGATCTGGACAAGAAGACCAACTCAAGCAGATGGTAGAAACATGCAACAATCACGGAATCAAGTCAGTATAAGTTACATAAAAATACATACATTTTTTCTATAGCAGAGGTGGTAGATTTGGGGTTGAAGCAGTATATTAATTTGGCGGAATCTTAAATGATCAAGGAGGCATGAGCACTCCATAGCTAAGGTCTTGGCTTCGATTCTCACAAGGGAGTTTTTCGTTTAAAAAAAAAGAAAAGACATCAACTGTATCCTGGCTAGAAAAGGGTCGTAACCTATAGATAACCCATACTAAAAATATGAATTTAATGATCAGTTTTTATGTTGGCAATGGAACTCTAAATATTGCAAAATGAAATAAGTAGTGTCTGATTGCTGTTGTGTCAGTGGTTGTTTCAACAAAAAACATATCCTTGGATAATAATCTTGCAAACTAGAGTTGCCAACAGCAAGAGTTCTTCTGGCAAAAATAATTTAATAATCAGAGTATTTTATATATTATAATATTGAAAATTGTATAATTTGTAGAGTATACGTTGACATTGTCCTGAACCACATGACTGCAGCTCTACCAGAAGGAACTAAAGGTACAGGAGGTTCATATCCAGATACTGCTGACAAGAAGTATCCGGACGTACCTTATGGACCTGGAGACTTCCATCAGACTTGCAGTATCAATGATTGGAACAATGCTTGGCAGGTGAGAACTCAGCGGCCGTATTGCTTCTACATCACACTCATTTTTTTTTTTTTTTTATGACACACCAACATCATGACCATTAGTGCCGACATCCACGGTGCATTTGGGAATTTTCTCATTTGGCCCTGTAATGAGAAAAATTCCTGCTACAGGTGGGACTCGAACCTCGATCTCCTGCATGAGAATCGAAGGTGGCCACTAGGCCAGGGTGAGACCCCCAGATTAAAATAATGTTTACAATTCAATTAATAATTTAGTATTGCGCAACAATATAAAACTTTATGGCTGAGGCAAAGAAAATTTAGAGTTTTATAAGATATTTTCTAAATTCTTTATTTTTTTGGGGGGGGGGGGGAATTATTGCTAGCTTTATGTCGATTAATTTTTTTTAAACAAATGCTTGTACCACATTAAAATCATTACAAACTCTTTAAATGAAATGTTTGACCAGTCGGAAAAAGATGAAATGACTTGGCAAGAAAAGTCTCTGATGAAGCTGAGCTCAAAGGAATTTCAGATGGAAACCAAGAAAAATGTAGAAAACGTCCAAAGATGAGAAGGGATTAGGAAAGTAGCCAAATTAAAATTCCTAGTCCGCACTTTGGCCCTGCTTTGTCGAGTCCACACCATCGGTGAGTTGACTCCCTATGGAGGGAGGGAACACCCTAAAGGGTGATCGTTTAATAAATTCCTCAGTTCAGAGCTCATTAAAATACAGGGAAAAATAAATAAATATCCATGATATTTAACTGACTGATATTTGCTATGACTGGACATGAATAAAGCAAAGAAAATGTTTAAACATTTGTAAAGAAGGTACAATATCGATAGAACCTAAGGTTACACATTATATGTAGCCAGTGCGCCTGGATATGAATAACAATATATATACATAAATTAACTAACACAAAAATGAACAGATCAAATGCCATAATACAACTAAGAATTCTTGGTATTCAGTTCTTAGAGCAAGAACTGAAATTCCTTTAAGATCACATTTTAAGACCAATTTAGAAACATTTTATATATGCTCCTAATTTTTCTTTTCTTTTTTTTATGTAAATCATTCAATTGTATTTCTATAGATCAGAAATTGTGAGTTGGTAGGACTTCATGATTTGAATCAGACTTCTGAATATGTCCGAGGAAAGATGGTGGACAGCCTCAACGTTCTTGTTGACTTGGGCGTTGCAGGATTCAGGTATGTATTTCACCATCAAATATTTCCATAATCTTGTCTTATAAACATATAAGAATATTTTATTTATTTATTTTTTTTTTTTTTACCTTGAAGAAAGAATAATAATAATAATCCATCATGGTAATATATTCACTTATTCCCTCTTGATCAAAATCATTAGAGGTACATTCACAGGTACATTCAAGAGTAGCCAAAAGTATTAATGGCTTTTTATGTTAAAGAGAATAATTTTAGTGAGCAGAACATTTATGAGTATATATATATATATATATATATATATATATATATATATATATATATATATACACACATTGTAGATTAAAAATGTTGATACCTGAAAAATATTTTTTGCAAAATTATAAATGTAAATGGTGATGATTGCATGTTCCTCTTTTTTTTTTTTTCCTAATAAATTAATATTTCTTCCTCTTCCCTTTGGTTTCATATGCAGAGTGGATGCTGCAAAGCACATGAATGTAGAAGATCTTGCTAATATCTACGGACGAGTGCACAATCTAAATACGAAATGGTTTCCAGAAGGATCTAGGCCATTTTTCTACCATGAAGTCGCTGGGAATCCAGGTAAAGACTCTTTTTGGGTGAATACCTGTTCTATAAGCCACAAATATTAAATTTTCATGTGTTTCTACAAGAAGAGTTAGCTTACCATGTGGAAATACTAATGAAGGAACTAACTTGAGGAGTTAGTTTCCTCGCCTCCTGCTATCCCCGTGGGATTCATTGATAGATTTATTTATTACAGGAATCTAATTACATTTGGGACTTGGGCAGAATGTAAAATTGGTAAAATCTGTTACATAGGATGTTTCTTCTTCAGATTGAAAATTATTCTTATTGCCCTTTTTTGAATTCTAAAAATATCATCTACTTCTGGTGTATTTCCAGAATACCTATATATTAAAATACTCCATAGTACGTTTTGATTCAATCCTCCAAATTTTATATTTTTGATAATTTTTTAATAATGTATGCCTTGCTCAAGATGCAGACACCCACTTATACTTCCGCGAATATAAATCCCAGAAAGTTAGTTGTCATTGTCATTTAAGGTCTCATACTTGGAATTTAAAAGGAGAAACCTGAAAGTTAAATAAACCATTTTTCGGAGAATTGAGTCTAAAAAAATTAATTTTTTTAGCAATTAGATGCCAGTGATTCGACTGATGGTTCGGATTGCGACTAACAGGCTTAAATAATTATCATGAGCGTAAATTGCTTAACTAAATCAAGGGACTAAGCTCCTTTTTGGCCTTCAATAGCTTTTAGGTCACTAAAAAAGGTTATAAATTTAGTTTATCAGAATAATCTCATTGAATGACTTCTAATAAGAGCATTTACACAATTTTGCACAAATTAGTATGGTTGAATGGAAAAATCTGAAATTTGATGAGATAAAACCTGGTTGTGTATCATAACGAATGAAATTTAATTTCAACAAGTTTTTGACTGAAAATAAAATGCCAAATACTTCTTGAAATGTCCAAGGAGAGAGGGTGAGGTTAATATATAACCAGTGAAGAATATTATGAAAATGTCAATGGAACACCAAGATTTATTGTATAAATTTCACATTTTCAGCAGCAGACCAACTTGATAATTTTATTTATTTATGGGGTTGAATAAATTCGACACCTTACTTTTTCGTGGCTAAATTTGAGCTAATTTAGATTATATGTTTTCCTTGTTTTGATAATGATAAATATTTCAGATAATGATGTAATTAAACCAAAGGATTATTACGGACTTGGTGCTGCTATGGACTTCAAGTACGGACAAGAGTTGTCAAGAGCTTTTACTGGTGGCAACCAGCTTAAGTGGTTCAAGTCTTTTGGTAAGTGAAAACATATTTACTTACTTATTTCGCCTAAATCTAAAGCTGCACTTTTCAAAAATCCTCTTTTTAGAAGGGTGGGGTTCCTAATTGCACTCCAAATAAAAAAAGTTTTTTTTTTTTTTTTAAAAAAAAAGGGGTAAAAAATGTCCAAAAACATTATGATGTAAAAACAAACTGAAAAACCAGTGTGACAATATGATGATACAATTTAAATAATAATGATTGAGTAATGAATCCTCTCTGTGGACCAGTGGTTAGCAAGCTCATCCAGGAGCCGTGGGATCCAGTCTCGTCTGTTGGAGGATGACTTTTGTCAGGGAAGACCTCGGAGAAAAAATAGTCTACTCCGCCAAGGGTGTTTATAAAGCGTTGCATCCTATAGATAGTCCGGTCTAATGGCCTAGAAGCAGATGTGTTATAGAAAAAAATAAATAAAATAATTGAAGGATCCTGCCAACAGCCACAGCTTGGTGAGTATACCAGGTCCCGTAGATCACCAAAGTTAAGCAGTGTCGACCGTGGCCAGCACTCGGATGAGTGACTGCCAGGGAAAATCACGACAGCTGGCATTATTACAGGCTGGCAACCTATTGACAGCTCAAGGCTAATAGACAGGAAGTTGACGTTAAGTTAGTTAGTTACCTTGGTAGACTAATTTTGTGAATCCATGTTGTCAGGGAATTTCCTAATACCACCTTGTGAAAGAGCAATCTAATTGTGGAAGAGGGGAAACCGTATCAAAATCAACCCCACTTAAATCCCAGAGCCCTCAAATTATTTGTTTATTTTTAATTATAGAGCCTTTGACTTACAGAAAAGCACTAACATCCGCACCAACTTTTGTAGAACTCTGTGGAAAATTTCATATCTTATCATATTATTTACAAAATTTTATATCTGCCTCTTGAATTTTATTTTAAAGGTGTTTAAGCTAGCTTTGTAAATCAAAGCAAAACCACAATTAACCCGGTGATTTTCTTATTTTTCAGGAGAATCATGGGGCCTGCTCCCTTGGGCAAAATCGGTGGTGTTTGTGGATAACCATGATACACAAAGAGATGGCCAGGTACTCACGTACAAAAAAAGCAAACAATACAAGGTAAATAAAACTAATAAGTATAATAATTTAATAAAATATATTAACTTATTATCTTATGTTAAAATAATATCCCTTATTCTTGTTATCTGTTCATGACTCATCCTACTATTGGAGAATCAAAGATAGCCTTTGCATATTTATACATGTGTTTTTGTGTCAATAGAAGTAATTTATATTGAGAGTCAACATTTTAGTGCATTTAAATAATAAAATGCACTAAAATTTTGACTCTCAAAATAAATTACTTCTATCGACAATCATATATATATAAATATGCAAAGGCTATCTATGATTCTCCACATTCAGTTCCTTTATAGGGATCTTATAGCATATCAGAACCTTGGAAGAGAAAGGGGGAATCAGAAAAATCTACCTTTTTTCTTTTGGTTTCCGATTCAAGATGATGTAGGTAACACAACGCTTCACCTCGGTTCTCTGGTTCGCCTTTAGTTCTCTCACAGTGTTAAGTTAAAGTGTAGTAGCATCATCTATGAAACATTCAATGTATGATTTTAAGGCCGAATCCCGGGTCTGAAACTCCCCTCCTAGCATTTTGTTACCCTTAAATCACTCGTATAAATTATAATTAAAACATTAAATTTCAATTGCATACTTTTTCAATCAGGTTTATGAATCAGCATTCCATAGAGTAAACATTCGCCTTTCCTATCCTGAATTACTTCTAGAACTTTGACTTTGATTTCCCAACATACGGATTTGGTGATTTGCCCTTTCTCCTCCAAGGTCCTGGTAAAATAATATAAAAATCCCATCATGGAAGTGTGAAAAGAGAACAGAACTCGCTAGGTTGGGCACAATAAAAACAAAATTATTAATAATGGAGCAAGACCGGCAGGAAACCAGAAAAAAAGATTTGCAAAAATAATTTTTAATATTTTATATAAAAACATTTCAGATGGCTACCGGATTTATGCTGGCTTGGCCTCATGTAAACGCTAGAGTTATGTCAAGTTATGATTTCAACGATCATGCTCAAGGACCACCAAACAATAACGGAGAGATTTCAAATGTTGTACGAAATGCAGATTTATCTTGTTCGGGAGGATGGATCTGTGAGCACCGATGGAGACAGATTTACAGCATGGTTGAATTTTCTAAAATTGTTGGAGGTTAGTAGAATTTTAACTAATAACACACACACAGATAAACATGAAACTAACTATTTAGGCGCCATTAGCTTGCTGCATTTGTGGTCACCTTGCCTCGCATATTAGGTGGCATTACGGCCATGAAACATAATTAATGCAAATTATTAAATGAAGTACTTAAAAAAACAGGCCGCTTTTTCTGATTTAAACCATACATAAGAAAATAAATGTGAGTGGATTCAAAATAGAAGAAATGGGAACTTCAAATAATACATTTTCTATAAAAGGATTAATAAATTATTATATTGCAGATGCTCCTGTGCAGAACTGGTGGGACAACGGGAACAATCAAATTGCTTTCTGTCGTGGGAACCTTGGTTGTGTTGCCTTCAATGGTGAACAGACAGATCTTAACATAGATTTACAGGTGAGTTTTTTCATGGTTATAGAGGTATCTGTTCGGCTTGCTCGACTGCTGTCTCACCTAGCAGCAGACCTGCTTGGTTGGATCTCAGTACTTAATACCCTTATTTCCGAGTTATCCAAAAGGATGGCACACGTACTTTAAATAAACTCCCACGATGGAGGGTTACTCCTACGTGGAAAACAGGAAGAGAGTTAGAAAGGCAAGTGCCCTTTTGTTGTGGTCTGCAGTCTCTTCTCTTTATAGGCTCTCCTCTCGCCCTGATGTGACCCACAACAGTTAACACCCCACAGAAACTCCAGATGAGGTTCCAGAGGCACTCCTGACGCCATGCTGAGACCCAGCAGCAAGGCAACTGTGCTTGAGACTAGTTTATTTCTATTTCTTAAGCTCTTAAGCTGGGGAAAAATTCATAAAAATGTTAATAGTTTGTCTCTGCAAAGGGAGTTTCAGTGAAAAATTGTTTGCTTCTTTTTACTTCAATTTTCTATTATAATAATATTTTATATTGCAGATAATAAGAATCTAATCATATTTTCACATTAGAAATCTTTTGTTCCTATGAACTGAATATTTTGTTTTGCAGACTTCCCTGCCTGCAGGAGACTATTGCGATGTAGTGACCGGAAAGAAAGTAGACGGGAAGTGTACAGGTAAAACAGTGTCGGTGAGAAATGATGGTAAAGCATCGATCACTATTCCATCAAATCAAGATGATGGCTTCTTAGCTATACACACTGCGGAAGGTTCAAGCACTTCAGCCGATTCAAGTCCTTCAGTAGGGCCTGCAGATTCAAGTTCTTCACCGGGTTCAAGTACCACGCCAGCTCCAGGTAGTTATCCTTCATAAATACTGCATCTATCAAAACTTTTTTTTTTTTTTTTTTCATTGAGTTGTAAAATCACTGTAGGATTTCATGTGTATCGCAATTAACAAAAAAATTAAATAAGGAATATAAATACGTAGATAAAGTAACTGAATAATATTTATTGATTATATGCTAATAATCTAATTTATTTTTTAAAGTTATTGTGATGTTTTGGCGAAGAGTCAAATTAATAACCCTATTATGACTGGAACACCATCGCTCGACATGTTTTGTGCTTTATATTTGCACCTCTTCAGGTAATTATTGTGTGGCTTGCTTGCTGTGAGTAGGAGATGATCCAATATCATCTCTAAACTCCCTGAAAGGTGCAAAATAATGCACAAAACATGTCGCACGGACGAAGAGAGGAAATTCCTATTACAATAGAGAGAATTTTATTGACCCTTTGTAAAAACAACACAAAATGTGTATAGGGAACTGGGCCATTTAATCAGGAACTATTCATTTATTAATACTTGTATTTCTCACTTTATTTTAAAAATATACAATGATTTTTAATAGATCTACGGATTATTACCAACTAACAGAATTATAAAAACAGCTATTTCATAAATACAAAATTATTATTTTATTTTTTCCTGGGAAATCCTAAATTCAGTAATGAAGAAATACATTTTTCACTAAGCAATTAGGGATTAGTTGGGATTTGGCTAAGAAAACATCAATACAATTTTTGTAAGAAATCTGTATTAACGACGTTTCGGCTACTCTTTGGTAGCCTTCGTCAGCTAAAATGACAAAACAAAGGAAATACAGAATTAATAAACAGGAAAAAGGTTTAGCAGTAAGATTTCATGTCATTTTAGTTGATGAAGGCTACCAAAGAGTAGCCGAAACATTCTTAATACAGATTTTTTACAAAAATCGTATTGATGTTTTCTGAGCTGAATCCCAACTAATCCCTGATTGCTTATCACCTCGACGGCTAACTAATACACGACAACTTCATGATACATTTTTAATTATTTGAATGCTTTCAAATGTGGCCAATTACTATTTCATTGCAAGGATAACAAATTCAAAAAGGAGGAACTTAATTCATTTATTTCTCAATTCCGTGTTTGATTTTCTGGATGTAGTTGAGTTTCAAGAAAACTCTAGAACTAAACTGCTTCACAGTCCGGTATCAGCTAATTTCCTGGCCCGGAACGAGCCTGTTAAATAGAAATAATCAAAGTCATAGGAAAAAACCCCATAAGTAGAATTAGGAAATTTAAATGTTTTAAGTAATATTGTGGAGAAACAGATCTTATAATGAAGAATTTGATAAATATTACAATAAGGAAAGTATTATGATTTATACAATTTTATATTTTCAGAAAAAAAGCCGATATTGGTGGCGCTGATGCTGATCGTGCAAGGAAATAACTACAGCAAGTTGGTGGATGAGATCTTGTCAGAATTCAAATCAAATTAAATAAAAAGAGTTGCATTGATATAATTTCCTTTTTCTTATTTCCTCTTGCAATTCTCATAGAATAAATATTTCAGGGCAACCACTTGTTGAGGTGACGTCACTTAAAATCATGTAGTACCTATCTGTGTAGTAGCAAACGCCTGTCTATATTGCAGCAAACACCTATCTATGTCGTAGCAACCAACTATCTATATTGTATCAAACACCTATCTATGTTGCAGCAAACACCGACCTACGTTGCACCAAAGACCAACCTATGTTGTAGCAAACACCTATCTATGTTGCAGCAAACACCTATCTACGTTGCACCAAAGACCAATCTATGTTGTAGCAAACACCTATCTATGTTGCAGCAAACACCTACCTATGTTGCAGCAAAGACCAACCTATGTTGTAGCAAACACCTATCTATGTTGCAGCAAACACCTATCTACGTTGCACCAAAGACCAACCTATGTTGTAGCAAACATCAACTTATAATATAGCAAACACCAATCTATGTTGCAGCAAACATCTATGTATGTTGTAGCAAATAGTTCTATTGAGAACGCCCTGAACTCTGGCTGGAGTATTGGGATTTTGCTCTAGACTAATTTTACTCTAAACGGCCTCAAAGTTCATTATAATATAGCCTTCATCAGTGCTGTACAACAAGTTGGACAGAATTATTACTAACACACACACACGCACACGCACACACACACATATATATACAAAAAATATTCAAAAAACTGAGAAAAAATTATACAATAAGTGTGTGCTATAGCTATAGCTGAAATTAGAGGTAGATCAATACTGGTTTAAGACCTAGATGGGTAACATGGATACAGATATAAAATTAACAAGTACATGATGAAAACAGGCTTACTGATGAGAAGACGGATTTACAGTGGAACCAAATTATTTTTAGAGTTGGAACAAAATTGAATAAAAAGACTAAAGAACTTTATTTTAATCATATTTATCAACAAAAATTGCAGACATTATAGAAAAAATTAAATTTAAAAAAAAAAAAAACGATATGTAAATCAACCAAACAAATATAATTATATGTAAAATTATTATAGTAAAATTTTAATGCCCACTTATTCAGAACATAGATTTATAGGATGGGTTATCCACAGGTTACCCCCCTTTTCTATTGACGATAGAGATGAGGTATTTTCGAAAGAAAATACATCAGCCCTAGTGGGAATGGAGCCTGCACATCATTTCCTTGACTCATGGCTACCTTGTGATTTGCAAAGAGGAAACGACCCCACGACCTTAGGCACGCCTAAACACTCACTGCAATGGGGCATCCATTTTCTTTAAAAGTGGATGTTGTAGACATATTATGTCTATAATGGTTCCTGGGATATCGTCTTCTTGATTCTTGGCTGCCTTGTGATCTGGAAAGGCAAGTTTCAGTCAGATTTAATGGAGAACGCACTAAGGATCAGGGCAGATTGGTGCAATGAGTAGGGACTGAGTATTAATCCCAGGAAGACAGTCCTGGTCCCCTTCACCAACAGAAGGAAACTGAATGTTCTGAGAAACCTCCTCTTTAAGGGAGAGGGTGACCCCTACAGTAAAACGGTTAAGTATTAGGGCGTAGTTTTGGATCAGCCATTAGACTGGAAGGAACACATCACAGCGGTAACTAATAGAACCACAAGGCTATTATGGATATGTACCTCCCTTTGTGGGAGAGCTGGGGCATTATTAATCCTCAGATAACACACTGGATATACACAGAAATGATAAGACCAGTGATTATGTATGTGTGTGGTATAGTGGTATAGGATGGCCATCAAGGTTATTTGCACAATTAAAGATGGTACAGAGACTACAGTGTTTACTGGTTACGGGAGGTATGAGGTCCATTCCTCTGATAACTATGGAAGCTATTCTCAGCCTGCTACCAATTGATGTTTTCATTGAATCAGAGGCAATGAAATCAGCCTATAGAATGATGAAACAGGATATCATCGGCAACCCTATAGGAGAAATAGGTCACTCCCAGATGTTTACGTACATCAGGGAGGTTCCAGAACTGAGCATGCCATCAGGTATGCAAATGAATATGATGAATGCTGCAAAGTGGTACAGGGTACATACATGGCATCTGCTCGAGGATGCTTTTAAGCCGCCAAACGGCATCAATGCATATACTGATGGCTCTAAAACAAGAAACGGAGCAGGAACAGGGGTTTGGAGTGGAATATTACCAGGATCCACAGGTTACCACCCTTTTCTATCCAGGATAGGGATGAGGTATTCTCTTTTTGAGAAAATACATCAGCCCTAATGGAAATCGCACCTGCACATCATCTCCTTGACATCTTCACCTTGACTCATGGCTACCTTGTGATCTGCAAAGGGGAATCAAACCCACAACCATAGGCACGGGGGGGGGGAGGCGTCCATTTTCTTTATATGAAGGGTTCAGGGCACAACTAGACCAAGTCCATTTTTGACATTTTATGTTGTAATGGCTTGAAGAGTATTACTAAAATGGCCCTTTTCAGTGCTACAGGAGACTAAGTCCTAACTTCATTATTTTGCCACTTGTAGCAGTTCTTGCTACAAATCTGGAAGTCATTCTTATTTGTTTTCAGAGCACAAGTAAGCCAAGTACAGGTTGTAACTATTTTATTAACAAAACTATATATAAATAATGTCAGTGATTTAAGTCTTTTCAAGACTTATACTTCTCTGTAATTAAAACAAATAATACTCATTTTCTGAAAACTGTATAACATGGACTAGGTCTTGATGTCCTCTGAGCCCCCCATATGTGGATACAGTATTGTAGCAGCAAGAGACTGACAGAAAGCATGGTTGCTAGGGACTTGCCTAAGAGAGCAGTATCTAGCAACCAGCTGTTCTAATTAAACTATTTCACACAGAGTACTATAACCTCAGTGTTGTTTCTTCTTCCCTTGTGAGTGCATCTATAAAAACAGACACAATTTAAACTGCTCTGGGTAAAACTGAAGGAGAGTGTCCTTAGCACCGATTTTCTTCAAAGTTTGCACTATAACGTATTTTGATGCACTAGACACGAATCCGTTGAAAAAAAAGTTGCTCGCAACTAGGAAAGAAGTTATTTTTAAAAAAAGTTCACTGTTATGACGATTACAAAGGATCCGCAATAGTCCTTAATGAAGAAGTGTAATTGAAATTAACTATCAATTATTAAAATTTACCAACACTTATTTATTCAGAAACATTTTTTTAAATAATGAAACATTCTTCAAATTTCTTGTTTTGCTCCTGAAAAGTATTATATAACAGAAATCCCTTAATAATTAGCTAATGCCTTTATGATTTGTTCCTTCTAAGCTTCTCTAATTCCCTCTAAGCTGTAATTAGCTTGTTATTGTTATCGTTATTACAGTTTTTTTTAGAAAGTGTTCAATAAAAATGAAGTGATAATGCGCATAAATTAAGTGATAATGCGCATAAATGCTTTTTTCGGTGCGATTGCGGACTTATATCCACCGAACATCGCGTCTGAAGATGTCTAGGAGGATTAGAAGAATGCCTTGGACGACTTTTGGGCATAGAATTCTTTTCATTTCTGCGAGTTGGATTGACTAGGGGTTTTGATATCTTCTTGAGCGAGCGGAAACGCATAGCACGTATACCCAGAAGCGACAGTTTACGACCCAGTCAGCTACCCCAGGTGAGTCTAAATTTCAATTACACTTCGTCATTAAGGACTATTGCGCATGCGCGTGTTTACATATAACCTGTTTACCCCTGTTGTCTTTTATAACCTCCATAACAGTGAACTTTAGTGCTTAATAACTTCTTTCCTAGTTGCGAGCAACTTTTTTTTTCAACGGATTCGTGTTTAGTGCATCAAAATACGTTATAGTGCAAATTTTGAAGAAAATCGGTGCTGAGGACACTCTCCTTCAGTATTACCCTGCTCTGGACTGTTCGCAGTAGCTACCCTCAGCAAACACAGCTGCCTCCAGGAACCCATAACCAGCTCATAAAACTACAAGTAATCTACTCAATTTTTGGACTATTTAATATTTCTATTTTCGTTTCCGCTCAAGGCAATTTATGTAAATATGTTATTTTTATTTTACATTTAATTATATACTGTTGACGTTCTACATGTTTATTTCCAGTTTCTTTTGTTTATTGTGTTATTAGTTAATTTCATTTCTGAACATGCAATAATATTCTTGTTGGGACCTTCTGATGTAAATAATCATGCACAAGCTTACATAACCCAACAAGTGGTGACCTTGACGTAATGGATAGAGAAAATCAGAACATTTCCCAGGAGATGAATAATGAGCAACATAACCTCCCACCGGTTCCCGCTGTACAGGCTGGCCAACCTTACGAGATCTCGGCATTCAATGGACCCGCAGCGCGCCTTCCCGCTTTTTATAAAACCAACCCAACGTTGTGGTTTTTGCAAGCCGATGCAGTTTTTTCGACGTCTCGAGTTGTTTCATCTGAAATTAAATTCCAGATAGTTGTAGCCAGCTTGGAGCTCGACGTACTCACGCAGGTTGCCGATCTCCTTACCACCACTTCAGACGACCCATACGAGCTGCTGAGAGAGCGACTGGTATCGATTTACGGTGAATCCGAATTTCAACGCATCAAAAAGCTTTTAGAAGACACACAGCTTGGTAGTCAGCGTCCTTCACAGCTCTATCGTCAGATGTTGCAACTTGCTGGTTCCATGGGGTGCGCAGACATTGTCAGGACTCTGTGGCTCCGGAATTTACCCCCTCGCGTGCAGGAAATTCTGGCCGCCGCTAAGCTGGAAGACATCGACGCCTTTACTAGCGTAGTCGACAAAATCATGGAGGTGGAGCGACCTGAAGCCTACGCTGTATACCCTCAACGATCCTCCCAGACCCCTGAATCCAGTTCCAGCGCCTGCAAGAAAACAATCCTGGAAGAACTAGACAAGCTTCGGGTGGAAATAGCGGATCTCCGTCAACGATGCCGTACAACTAGTAGAGATCGACGCGGCATTTCGCAGCAACTTGAACACTCCAAATCTCCAGAAAATGGACTATGCTTCTTTCACAGCAAATATCGTGAAAAAGCCCAAAACTGCCGTCAACCCTGCAGCTGGAAGTACCAAAAGGAGCAGGATTTTTAGAGGGGCCGGCGGATGAAGCGGCCATCGTCGAAGCCCAACCCCAACGCCGCCTATTTATCACTGATAAGAGGTCCGGTCTTACCTTCTTAGTGGACACCGGAGCCTCTATCTCCATTATCCCGCGAAACCCACGGATCCACCGCGAAGCCTCCGAATACACTTTAGTCGCAGCAAATAATACCACCATCCCTACCTACGGCGAGAGGACTTTAAGGCTGGACATTGGACTTCGTCGCAGCTTACCGTGGACTTTCGTGATAGCGGATGTTGGTCGACCCATTCTCGGAGCAGACTTCCTTTTCCACCACCGGCTCTCCATTGGCATCAACGGCAGGAAAATCACCGACCCACACACTGGTCTTAAGGTAATTGGAAAAGTCTCTTCCGTTTATTCGCCATCCATCACGACTATCCCCGGCGGCTGTCCTTATGCACACATCCTACGGGATTTTCCAGATATTACCCGTCCCTCACCTCTTCGTGGACCTTCAAGGCAAGTCGTTGAGAACCATATCGAGACGAGGGGACATCCGGTAAATAGTAAGGCTAGGAGATTACCGCCGGAAAAATACACCGCTGTCAAGGAGGAGTTTCAGCGAATGATCGACGAGGGTATTTGCCGACCCTCAAAGAGCAGCTGGTCCAGTCCCCTTCATGTAGTTACTAAGAAGGATGGGAGTCTTAGGATCTGCGGAGACTACCGCCGTCTGAACGAGCTGACCGTCCCAGACAGGTATGCATTGCCGAATCTGATGGACTTTACCACTCAGCTCGATGGTAAGACCATCTTTACCACCCTGGACATAACCCGCGCGTACCACCACATCCCGATAGCCGACCAAGACGTAGAAAAGACGGCGATCATCACACCCTTTGGCTTGTACGAATACCTCCGGATGCCCTTTGGCCTTAAGAACGCGGCTCAGACATTCCAGAGATTCGTCGATAACATGCTGCGGGATCTGACCTACGTTTTCCCCTTCTTGGATGACTTCCTCATCGCATCGGAAACACCGGAAGACCATGAAAAACATCTCCGTGAAGTCTTCAAGCGGATTAACGACTTCGGTTTGTCCCTCAATGTGGCCAAGTGCGTTTTTGGCCAGCAGGAAGTGGACTTCCTCGGATTCAAGGTTGACGCAAGCGGAATTCAACCTCTTCCCTCCAAGGTGCAGACGATCTAGGATTTTCCACGGAACTGTGAATTAAGGCGTTTCTTGGGTATGCTAAACTTCTATAGGAAGTGCCTCCCTCACGCAGCCCATACCCAAGCTCCTCTTAACCAGCTTCTTCACAATGCCAAGAAGCGAGACAAAACGCCGATTGTGTGGACCCATGAGACAACGGAAGCCTTCGAGAAAAGCAAGCGTAGCCTGTCAGATGCGGTGAAGCTTGCACATCCTGCAACTTCCGGCGAGCTTTCCCTAGTCTGCGACGCCTCTGATCATGGCATCGGTGCAGCCCTACAGCAACAGAAGGGTGGAGTTTAGCGTCCTTTAGGATTTTTCTCAAAAGCCTTATCCACGGCACAGAAGATGACTTATGACAGGGAACTCCTTGCGATATACGAGGCAGTGAAGCACTTTAGATCTCTCATCGAAGGCCTAAATTTCTTCATTGTCACAGATCATAAGCCACTCAGGCATGCTTTTGCCCAAAAATCCGACACCGCATCTCCCCGTCGCATCCGCCATCTCGGTTTCATTAGCAAATTCTCAACGGACATCCGTTACCGGCCAGGCAGCGATAACGTTGTAGTCGATGCTCTCTTCCGCATCGAAGGAGTGGACTTTCCGAACGATCTGGAAGCTCTCGCTGCGGCACAAAAGGACACGAGCGTCCAGGATTTGAGGAAAAACCATTCCCTACAGCTTAAGTTGATGGCCATGCCAGGAACAGAGTCCAGACTCCTCTGTGAGACATCGACGTCAAACGCAAGACCTTACTTCCCTCCAGAGTTCCGACGCTCGACTTTTGAACGACTTCACGGCCTGAGCCATCCTGGAGTAAAAGCGACGAGGAAGCTCATATCCCAACGTTATTTCTGGCCTGAGATGAATTCTGACGTTGGCAACTGGGCAAAGACCTGTGTTCCATGCCAAAGGGCCAAGATTCATCGCCATACGACGACGCCCCTTGGAACATTCCACGTGCACTTGGATATCGTCGGACCATTGCTGCCATCGGAAGGGATGAGGTATCTCCTTACCATGGTGGGCCGAACGACACGTTGGCCGGAAGCCGTGCCTATTCCCGACATATCCGCTTCTACCATCGCACAACACTTCTATTCCTCGTGGATCTCGCGATTCGGAGTTCCCCAGCGTCTGACCACTGACCAAGGAAGACAATTTGAAGCAGAGTTGTTTCAGCGATTGAGTGCACGGACGGGGATCTGCAAGCAGCGGACCACAGCGTATCATCCGCAGAGCAATGGTTGTGTCGAGAGGTGGCATCGCTCTCTGAAAGCTGCACTAATGGCACACCTTTCTTCAACTCGGTGGACCCATGTACTCCCCACCGTTCTCCTAGGCCTGCGATCTTCGTTCCGCGAGGACATGGGAGCCAGCGTTGCAGAGGCAGTGTATGGCCAACCACTTCGCCTGCCTGGAGATTTTCTTGGCGAAACGGAATCTCCTGAACCATGCGTTGCCCTTCAAGCTTTAAAAGATGACCTATCACGTCTCAAGCCGGCAGAACCACGATCACCAGTAAGGAGGACGTTTCGGCACAAGGACTTATCCACATGCACCCACATCTTCCTCCGCGAGGACGCAGTTCGGAAACCTCTCGTCCCACCTTATTCTGGAACACACAAGGTTTTGAACAAGGGTGAGAAGATTTTCACCGTACTAATTGGTGACAAACAGATGACTGTCTCCATCGATACGGTAAAGCCGGCATACCTGATAGAAGAAGACACAGAGAACACCATCATTTCATCCAAACCGTCTCAGGAACCACCAGGACCACTAAAAATCCAGCTTTCCCCTCGGAACCCCTTAGTCAACAAGAAGCAAGCAACGGTACAAAAGAAGACACCCTCTGTTCCACCTGAAACATACAGGACCAGGTCCGGTCGCCTAGTGAAGAGAGTGTCATTTTGCGAGCAGTGACTCCGTCACTAGGGGGGGAGTACTGTAGCAGCAAGAGACTGACAGAAAGCATGGTTGCTAGGGACTTGCCTAAGAGAGCAGTATCTAGCAACCAGCTGTTCTAATTAAACTATTTCACATAGAGTACTATAACCTCAGTCTTGTTTCTTCTTCTCTTGTGAGTGCATCTATAAAAACAGACACAATTTAAACTGGTCTGGACTGTTCGCAGTAGCTACCCTCAGCAAACACAGCAGCCTCCAGGAACCCATAACCAGCTCATAAAACTACAAGGAATCTACTCAATTTTTGGACTATTTAATATTTCTATTTTCGTTTCCGCTCAAGGCAATTTATGTAAATATGTTATATATATTTTACATTTAATTATATACTGTTGACGTTCTACATGTTTATTTCCAGTTTATTTTGTTTATTGTGTTATTAGTTAATTTAATTTCTGAACATGCAATAATATTCTTGTTGGGACCTTCTGATGTAAATAATCATGCACAAGCTTACATAACCCAACAGTGTATTAGGTCCCTGACGCTTCCTGGTACATCATCTCCTTAACTCATGGCTACCTTGTGATCTGCAAAGAGGAAACGAACCCACGACCTTATGCAAAGAGTACACACGTCAATAAGAATACTAAAAAACGCCAAGCTATTTACTTCCTATAGTTATATCTGGATCTTAGAGTGTTTGCTGTGAAAACACTAATTTCCTTTATTAAATACCTCATTATGTCGCAATAAATCTGCATAAATCAACAGATTGAATTGAATTTTTTTATACATTTGGCATGTATCCAACAAAAAAAAACTTTTTTAAACAATTTTTGGTTATAGTCATCAGCATCAGTTAGTTAAGGATTGGCTTATTGAATACTTCTTATAATATTAAAGTGGTAACCATTGACCATAGCTGCTCTACAAATGCTCCGATTTTGATCAAATTAATTCAAAAATATGTTTTCGGATTTGAAAGGTAAAGTTCGTTAACCACCAGAATTCGCAACCCAGAACACTGTTTTGCACTTAAGACTTTTTGTTTGTACACCTTTTATAGCTCCCCTGACTTAGGAAACAAATGAAACCATTTTCAAGAAGATATGTATAACCTTTTTCGAGAAAATATGTTTAAATTTTGGGCGCTGTTAACATGGGCGTATATAAGGGGGGCTGCAGCCCCCCCAAAATTTTTTGAGTTGATCGGTAAAAATATCATAAAATCCTTTAAAATAAATTAAACAAGATCATTTAGTTCATTAAAAATATTCCATTTTGGGTGTAATTGTGTTTTAGTTGACTAAAACTCTTCCAAGATCTAAATTGTTAGTATTCCATACACCGGAAATGGTCTCAGCCCCCCCCCCCCGAAATTTTCCCAGCCCCTCCGAAATTATTTTCTATATACGCCCATGGCTGTTAATTGGAGAAATAAGGGTTTTAAACTTGGAATGTGTTAGTTTCGTAGTTTTTTAATTCTTGTTGTTTTCTTTATTTGATTTTAGCATTAAAATTAATTTTCCCGTAAATAAAGATACGTAATGAGATACAATTATTGCTTGTTTATCATAGATCTTTCTAACGAAAGTTGAAGAGGCCTATTGAGCAATTTAGTGACACCTAAAATCTAATGTTTCTTCTTTAATCTGTAAAGTACTTAGATGTTTCAATTTTTCACAAAATATTGAGTATAATTATTACAGGCTTTCCAAATGAAACCAGGTGTAAGAACTTTATGGAACAGCACTAAGATGACGCAGTTTTTGCAAATCGGACTCTATAGATTATTCGGAATGGTGTATTATGTTCAAAACGTTTCAAGACATTTGACATTTATCCAAACTAACACATATAGGTTTAGGTAACGTTTGGTCCTGATGAAGTATTTGGAATGGAGTAGTTTAAACAGGGATAGAAAGTTTTAAGATTTTCATATATTTTCTTTAATATCTCCATAATCGTTTGGTAATCATGTGAAGTTGAAAGTAGTCAAAGCAGCTAAGTTTAAAACAAAAACGAATCTTATGCAATTTCAGATCGACAGATTTGTCATTTATCTTAGCCAAAAGGTGTAAATCCTCCTTACTCCAATTCTTCTTGGTTGCCGGCACTATTCCAGCACTGGAATGTCAGGGTGGACTAGTCTAATGTGCTGCACTAGACCATTTGCTGTATTGAATCCTCGGCCAAAAGACCCACACCTGGAAGTTACCAGAGGAGAAGTCGCGCTGCCAGCAGTATGCGTCCCCACGGCTGCCCTTCTAGGGCTAGAAGGATTTTGCATACCCTGAGTATGAGAGTCCGTAATCACCACAATGCTCGTAGGTAAATGCCTTCTGCCTGCACGTCTTAGCAACATGGCCAAAGCAGTGACACCTGAAGCATCTACATAATGTCCTATGTATTAACTGCTCCTACTGAGGATAATGGATGTTCTTGTCCTTTCGAGAGATTATTTTCGCCTCAAAGTCAGATCTCTCTAACTGTGGTTTTGTCCTCTCAGACATTCTGCATTCGTCTACGGGCAGACCCTACGAGGTCCGCACTAATGGATTCCAGCCAATCCTTTTCAGTCCCGCGCATTTATTTATTACCCTTCCTTCGAACAAGATCCTTGAACGAATCTCTGTACAGCACGCCAGTGACAGCACCTCCGCATCTAAATAACTGCCCTAGTGTCAGAACAATCCGAGCATGATACAAGCTGACCGCCGGGAGGGCACACGCTCCATGCCATCTCCATCTTCTTGAAGAGCCAATCTGGAGATTTACCACATTTGAAAGGGCTTCCGTCCCATCATATCCATCAAAACCACCTTACCAGATTTCAATACTGGCACTACGCCCGGATCGGTGGGGGCGGAGAAATACATTTCTTGTCAGAATTTTTGGATGGCCTAATCAGGTCGACTTTTTAAGCGGAAATTCCTGCATGAAGGAATGTAGGAAGCACGCTAAGAAAATAACATAATTTCCGGCATTTTGGATGCCTTGCATTCAAATGTACTAAGTTTACGCAGCTGTTCCATGGGAGGTTTTTTTCAATCTACAGGTGTTAAAATAACAGCCAAACAGTTCTCGGCTGAATTCGGGTATGTTCGTTATGTTTACTTTCCTCCTGATATATATATATAGTAGACAGGAATGGAGTAAGCAACCACCAGCAATGCTTACCTCTTTGCTTTCAGTCCTCTTCCTCCTTGCAGGAGCGAGATCCAAAGAGGTTATAGTCCACTTGTTTGAATGGAGGTTCGACGATATAGCTCAGGAGTGTAAAGACTTTCTTCCCGCTCATGGCTACACTGCTGTACAGGTTTGCCAACATAACCATTTCCTAGATTTATGGAGACTGAAAGAAAGGTTCCAGGACCTTACAGTCTCTGGATACATTTCTTATCCCCGATGAAATTTGAAAGGCTTAGAAAAGAAACTAATATTGTGATTTTGAAAAACTTGTTGCTATTTCTGCTTTAAACTTAAAGCCTAATTATGTTATTTTTAAGCAAATTTAAATACTTTCTGAATGAAAATCTCGAAGAAAAGCGATACTGTAAGATTTCAACAAGTTTTTTTTCAAGTCTGTAGGTCTAAGAGGTTATCCGTTTTCATGTAATTGTATGAGACCGTACACGAAAGGAGCAATGCTATTTTAATTGATATAATTAGTATGTTAGTGCTTTTTCGTGAAGTTATGTTTTACTAAATGGTAAAATATGGTTTAGATATTTTTACTAGTTAATCTATTTGGGGGGGGGGGGGGTCCTTATCTATTTCTTTAAATTTAGAAAAATAATATGAAATATAGATATTATAAAAAGTAGGAAAAAACTACTAAGCAAGAAAACCCAAATAAAATATTTAAACGACATATTATATTAATTTATTGATCTAGGAATAAAACTTTTTATTTACAAATAATAAAAATAAGATTGCTTTTTAAATTAGCGACTTATATTCCTGCGGATAATCGAAATTTATGTTTGGACTCTATCAATATTTTATACTGTGTAGATGATCCTCAGTTATGACATGTCCCTTGTACTGGAAGGCTCATCTCCTCTCCTCAAGATGAGATATTTGAAGAACCATTTTAATAAATTGACTATTGTGTTAGTTATGACTATTATTTATTGACACGCATAATCAGAAATAAAAGGGTTACTTTTAGCGCGGTTCCTCCCTCCCCCATAGGGAGGAACCCCGCTTATAAGGTTGATACAATGAAACGATCCGGAAGTGCCGACTAGAAAATTTTGCGTTTCAGAACCCCTAGAAACCGAAAATAACGGTGGTTCAAATTTGTATATATATATATATATATGTATATATTATTTATATATATATATATATATATATATATATATATATATATATATATATATATGTCTGTTCGCTCTCTAAATAGAAGACGAATGGTCCGATTTTGATGAAATTTGGTACAAAAATCTGTCGTCCAATTTGAAAGGTCAAGTTCGTTAACCAGCAAAATCCGCCCACTGGAAGATGGCGTTTGGGGCGAAATTCGCGCAGAAAAAATCGTAACGCTTACGTTTTTGAGTTCATAAGCTTGTAAGTACTCGTTTTATAGGCTTCTTGGGCTAGGAAAACGAATGAAACCATTTTCAAGGCGATAGCTTTAACCGTTGTTGAGAAAATTGGAAAAATAGTTTTTGAATACAGTTTTTGGTTTGGGTACTTAGAATAACGGGATTCAGTTGAAACATTATCTGCATGTTCTACTTTCATTAAAACTAGTATGTTGAAAGTTATGTTACGTTTGGAGTTAAGGAAGGGTTAGAATAAAATATTTTATGAACAGACATGAAAAGTTTTGGAAACTTCGTATACTTTCATTAATATCTCGAACACGGTTGGGAAATCGTGGTAAGTGGATTGAAACTATTTGAAAGCTTACTAAATTCTCTACAAAAATGATTCTAAAACTATTTTTGATTAGGTTATGTCAATCGGAGAAATAAGTGCTTAAAACTTCAAATACGTCTGTTTTGTTCTTATGAACGGGTTTTTGTCGTTCTTTTTGTAATTTTTGTCTCTTTCCCTTGGTTTTTTATTTTTGTAATTCCTTATGTTGTATTTGTAAGGAAAATGTATGTGTGTGTAAAACAGGATAGGTAAAATGAGACCAATTTTCTGTTGTCAGAAATAATAAAAATTTTGGGAACTTCGTATAATTTCTTAATATCTCGAAAACGGTTGAAAATCTTGGGAAGCGAAAGGTTACCATTCGAAAGCTTACTAAATGGTCTACAAGAAAGGTTTTAAAGAAAGTTTTGAATAAGCGATGTCAATCGGAGAAATAAGTGCTTAAAACTTTTAAGTAATTGATTTCGCTTATTCGAACTATTCTTTTTGTCTGTTTTATTCCTTGTTATTTTTAAATTGCTTATAGTCAGATAATGTATTTGACAATAAAACAGATTAAGTAAAATAAGAAGATCAATTTATTGTTAGAAATGTAGCGTTTAAAGAGAGAGATCCCAAGGCTTTCCAAATGCCTCTGAGCGGAGGCCTTTCTGCCTGACTTATGGTATAGCTGACCCATACAGGTATGATTGTAAATCAACAAAGACCTTTCAAGACTGGTTTGTTTGAGATTTCATTTGGATAGCTGTTTCGCTATTGATCTAAACAAAGTAATAACTTTTTCTATTCTATGCCTTCATAAACACTAGAGATAAGAACGGAACCGCGCTAAGATGACGCAGTTCCTGCGAATCGGACTTTTTATTTGTCTCTTGGCAGGGAAAATCGCAATCAATAGCTAATGAAAGAGATAAGTTATGAATAAAGTACGTTTGATGCAAAATTGGTTTGTGCGGTTATGTAATGGAAAAAAAGACACATAGACTATTGAGGAAATTAAATTGAACTGCACATGGGCATAGCATTCGCTTCCGATTATCCTTAGGTGTTTAAGTGATGGCTTTTTCCCATACCATAGTTCAAAAGGTGACTTGTCGGCGATGGTGGTCGGCCCAGTTCTGTTTATGACATAAACTGCTGTGTTTGTCAGCTCGGCCCATAAAGCCTGAGGTAGGTCGCCATGACTATGTAGCATGGCTCGGGCAGCTTCTACAACTACTCTGTTGTCCCTCTCTATGTAGCCGTTCATCTCACTACAATAGGGCATTGTGAGAATCTGTTGAATCCCTTGGTTGTCCAATATTTTCTTCATTTTATGATTGTTAAACTCTCCACCGTTGTCACTAAAAAGTGACTGTACCTTGTGACCTGCACGCTCACATTCCTTCAGCAACAGGTTAAATTTTTCATGGACTTCTGATTTTTCCTTGATGAAATATATGAATCTAAATCTTGTGAAATCGTCCTTAAATAGCACATAGTACCGAAAGCCTGAATAGGATGCCTCAAATGGGCCGCATACATCAGCATGAATGACTTCACCAGGTGATTTAGCTCTGTCCCTTTGACCGAATTTAAGCTGGTGGCTTTTGCCATAAGCGCAGCCTTCACAAATTTCATTATCAGCCTTTACTTTTATTCCAAACTCTCGTTCGATGAAAGACTTGACGTACCTCTTATTTTGGTGAGCTAAACGTTCATGGTACAGCTGCAGAGTGCTTTCCTGCTTAGTCACATTGCTTACATGATTAGTGTTGGATATATTCAACTGGTATAAGCCTCCATTGCGCATCCTGGAGCCAGTTAGAATGTTTCTGTTGTTGACTTGGAAGGAGCACTTCTCAGCTGTGGAAATGAATCTACTTCCGGGATTTTTGTCCTGTGCTGACAAAACTGAGAACAGGTTTTTATTCATTTCTGGCACATACCATACATTGGTAAATGTCAACTCCTTCTGAGTACCATTTATGTAGGCACTAACAATAATATCACCTGTGCCAACGGCAGGCGCACTAACACCATTAGCTGTAGTAACTTTGTGTGGAGTTTCAAATTCATTTAGTGATTTAAATAATGACTTATTATTACAAACATGATTTGTAGCGCCATTGTCTACAAACCAATTTCTATTATCACAGTCAGCAGAAAAAACTTCGCTATCTGTGGCATACAACACCATGTTACTGTCAGAACTAGTACCCACAGATTTGTTTTTGGTGGCTTACCATCCTTTTTCCATTTTATACAGTTCTTTAAAACATGACCTTCCTTGCGACAGTAATAACATATGAATTTAGACTTAGGTTTGCCTTTGGAAACGACAAGAGCCTCCTGTGTATCTGAGTACTTCTCTCTAGTTTTCCCTTTTAAAGCTCTCTCGTGTGCACAGAGCTGACTAGTGAGGTTTTCTACAGTTCTTTCACTTTTGGACATTAGCAGCCAACTGGATTTGAAAGAAAAGTATTCCGTGGGCAAGGTCTCCAAAATTTTGCAAATAAGTAAAATGTCAGGCAAGGGTTTAATATTGTCCCCTTCAGATAACAAAACGTTAAGGCTGTTCCAAATATTCTTGACCTTAGACAGGTGGCTAGCCTTGTCATCATTAGAATCAACCTTATAAGTGAAAAATTGCATACACAAGTTAAAAGCTTTGTCCTCTGTGACCCCTTCATACAGTCTGTTTAACTCGGACCATACCTCCCTTGAGGTGCTAAATCTCATCACCTGAGTCAGAGTTTCTTCGGTCATATTGCTAGTCAATATTAATAACGCCTTAGTGTCAGCATTCTGATAGTGTTCTAGTTTAGATCTATATAATGCTACCTGTTGTGGTTGAGCCGTCGAGTCTGGTTTACATAATTTTCCCGTGGTGACATCTTCTCCTCCAGGAACACTTCGGAGAAGAATAAGCACCTTATATTTCCAAGTCGCCCAATTACTCTTCCGTTCCAGGTTTCCGATGTTCACCTTAAAGTCCATTTCGAAAAACTTCGACAAATGACTCGCGAAAAGGTTAGATCGCACGTGTCACTATTACAGAGCAGTTCTGCGTTACTAAGCCCTTAACCTATTGAGGAAATTAAATTGAACTGCTTTTACTGGATAACTACTTTATTGTAATTGGAAAGTGAACACATTAGAAACATATTAAAAGCTTTACACATACTATAGAGCGTAGCGTCCTAGAACGGTGAATAAAGCATACTAGGTGGACCTCCATTACAACCTGAACCCACGCGGTATATAGCAGTGTTGCCACTAAACGGGCTGTTAATACATAATAGATAAAGTGCATAGTTCTAATGTCTTAACATAGACTTTCTGACTGACCCTATACCATAGGTTAATAAATTTTGATCTATATAAAATTAAGGACAAAAAATTAACTTACCACATTCTGATTTGAAACAAGTTCATAAGCTGTATGTGGCCGCTCTTTACCAAACAGGCATGAATTATTATTATTCTCATAGCACAGCATGGGAAGTTAAGTCAGCTAAGCAACTAAGCCAATATATGGCTTGGCAACTAAGCCAAGAAATTATATAATAATTATAAATTATTTTTGTAATTATAATTATTCTGTGATAGCTCTCGCCTATCCATGAATGTGCTATAATGAGCGGTAGACCATGGTACGAGAGATATCAACTTGTCTCCTACAAGCTCATCAGCAGATCTGGCAACGAAGAACAACTCAAGCAGATGATAGAAACATGCAACAAACACGGGATCAAGTCAGTATAAGTTCTGCAAATAAATTATTTCTATAGTAGATTTAGGGTTGAAGTAGTACAAACAATATAATTTAGAGGAATATTAAACGATTAAGGAGGCATGGCCACTTCATAGCTAAGGACTTGGCTTCGATTCTCACTGGAGGTGTTGATTTTTCGTTCAAATAAAGAAAAGGCATCAGCCCTATCCTGGTAACCTGTAGGTAACTGTCCTAAAAATCTGCTTTATTTATAAATGGACATTCAAATTTAAATAAATAAATTTAATGATCATTATTTTTTGAAAGTCATTCAATATAGCAAAATGAAATGAGATGTGTGTTGTTTCAACAAAAACCTATCCCTGGTTAACAACTTGCCATTCTAATCTTACAAACAAGAGTTGCCATCCTGTTTCTGAGAAAATAATGTAATACGTGGTATTATATGTATATGTGTGAAGATTTTAATACTTTTAGAATTTATGTGGACATTGTCCTGAACCACATGACTGCAGATCTACCAGAAGGAACTAGAGGTATTGGAGGTTCATACCCCGACACTGTAAAGAAGATCTACCCAGACGTTCCCTATGGACCTGAACACTTCCATCGGCCTTGCACTATCAATGATTGGAACAGTGCTTGGGAGGTAAGTAGTTAGCGCTCAAATTCCTTCCACATAATTATAACGAGGATTCACAACAAGGGTATTGATTCAAAACAATGTTCTGCGCTTATATTTCATACACTTCAGTTAATAAGTTCATATAATGGAAACAAAATCATATATTAAGAAAATTTAGTTCTAAAAGATATTTTTTTCATTTTATTTATTACTAGCATAATATTGATATATTTTGTTTTTTCACTATTGGTAATACCTCATTAATGATCATTAAAACATATTTTTTTTTTTTTTGGAATTGAATTGCAGCCAAAACCTTTATTTAATTAAATGTTCTTTATGAAATGCTTGACTAATCGGAGCAAAATAAAATTTTTTGGCAGGAAAATTAGGCCCAAACCCTTCTTTATTTCTCAGCTCTAATGAACTTGAAATGAAGTTTGTTTAGAAAATTTGGGGCGAAAAACCTCGCAGTCGTCAGCGCCCTACCAAGTAAAATTGTCACACAAGTAACCATTCCATGCCCTTAGGTTAAGGTTCGCTTTGCAAAAATGAAGTGTAAGGAATCTCAGATAGAAACCAAGTCTAGCAGATAAAACCCTCCTGTAACTTACGAGCAGAAAATTATCAAAAACAAATAGAAAACCCTTCAAAGATCAAAAGAATTCAGGAAAAGAGCCATATAAAAGTACTAAAAAAGGTGACCACTTCAGGGGCGTATATAAGGGGGATGAGGGGACTGCAGACCCTGTCCCCCCAAAATTTCAATTTAATCGATAAAAATATGCCATAGGAACCTTAAAAATAAATTAATCAAGATCACTTAGCTCAGAAGAATTAAGTTTTTTTGGGTACAATAGCGTTTAAGTTTCCTAACTATTCCAATTTCTAGATTGTTAGCAGTCCAAACCCCCGAAATGCTCCCCCCCCCAAAATTTTCCCAGCCCCCCCCCCAAATATGCTTCTATATACCACTTAAAAAATTTCTCAGTTGAGAGATCATTAAAATCCCAGGAAAAATAAATAAAATTCAATTAGTCATAAAAGACTACATTATATGTAGCCAGTTCATTTGAACTGCTTCTTGGAAAGCATAAGCGTTGCTGTAAGCCACGCAAGCATTAGGCTTTTCTGTTAGTTATGAAAGCATGGGGTTTTTCTGCTAGCTATGCATGCATGCAGCTTTTCTGCTGGCTATGCGAGCATAGGGATTTGTCTGCTCACTATGCAAGGATGAGGTTTTTCTGCCAGCTACACAAGTATGAGGCTTTTGGCTAGCTATGCAAGCATAAAGCTTTTCAGCTTGCTATGCCGATTCCCAACAGGTGAAGCAGTTCAGGAGGCACCTTGGGTGCGAGTGGTGGTTAGTCTGCACCTAGCCATGGACCATCATGGCAGTTTGTGGTAAGCCCACTTTTTGTCAGGGCAGAGCCACTCCCTCCAAGGACTATAAACTAGTGATTTAGAGTAGACTCTGTTAATTAATTCATTATTATTAAATGTTAATTTATTTATATGAAATTCAAATAAATGAAAAATCATCAATATTACATTATAGGAAATATTTGAAAATTTACAATATATGCTTCTATGCTTATTTTCTTTTTTATTTAAACCATTCATTTGTATTTCCATAGATGCGGAATTGTGAGTTGGTAGGACTTCATGATTTGAATCAGACTTCTGAATATGTACGAGGAAAGATGGTGGACAAGCTTAACGTTCTCGTTGACTTGGGCGTTGCAGGATTCAGGTATGTATTTCGGAAACAAATATTTTCAAAATCTCGTCTTATAAACATATCCAAACGCTGTCCCTTATAAAATTTGTATCAGTCTAACACAAATGCAAAATATATTTCTGGTAGCACTGAGTTTTGGTGATAGTGGGAGTATAATAATTAATAGTTATAGTGTAACATGAAGTTCTTACCAGGAAAACTTGTGTAAATGAATTAGACCTGCAAGGCAATAATTGGTAGGAGGAATAGATATATAAGAAAAATAGGAATGATTGGAGACCAATTTAATACCTCGAGGATAGCCCAAGTTCCCAGTGGACTCACACGTGGGTTTCACAAACTCAAAACTGGATGGATACAAATAAAGAGCATAAGCAGACCAAAAAACATATTCTTCTTAATCAGACGCGCCCCTTACACATGTTCAAGAAATGTGGACAGAGGCCCGACTCAAGCGAGTCTTACAGCAGTAGGCCTATCTCTTGTTATACAACAATTTCACTAGCTGAAAAAAGGGTGATGACCTATAGATAACCCGTCCTAAAATTCTGCCCTTTGTTTTCATATCCAGAGTGGATGCTGCAAAGCACATGAATGTAGAAGATCTTGCTAATATCTATGGGAGAGTGAAGAATCTAAATACGAAATGGTTTCCAGAAGGATCTAGGCCATTTTTCTACCAAGAGATTTCAGGGAATGCAGGTAGACACTTTTTTTTGCAAGATTACCTTTTTTTTGTATTGATGACATAATTTTATATTAGTAAAATATGTTACAGAAGATTTTCCTTCTTTAGATTAAAAGTTATTCTTATTGCTTTCCCTTGATTTACAAAAATATAATCTACCTTTGGTTTCTTTTCCCAAAATTCAATTGCTTATAATTGTTATTAAAATACTCCAGAGTATTTTTTGATTAAATCCTCCAAATTCAATGTTTTTGATAATATTTAAGGTATAAAGAATACTTCTGATGGGGCAAAGAAACACTAACTCCTACTTAAAAAGATTTAAACTAACAGAATCAAATACATGCCCCTGTGAACATTACACTGATCAAATACACCCACTTCTACCTGAACGGAGCAGGCACGTGCAAACTCCCCACGAGAGTCTGCTGCTCTGAAGTGTTATAGTCTTCTTGTAGAGAGCAGCCAGCCAGCGCCCTGCCCACTGGAAAGGGTTTGGGTGGGTCGCCCGGTGGGGGCATTGATAGTTATCAACCATTGCATACAAATAGACATATATTTCCTCATCTTCAACTTAAAAAATTATCTATTTAAAATTAACATAAAAAATTTAACTTGGCAAAAATAAAATCAATTCTATAACTTCGCAGTACAAAACTCATAAATATCACCCTCTTCACTGGTGTTAATGGCTAATAAGCTGGCACGCCAAAAATTAAAAAAAAATAGCCCATAAGCCCCAACACCTACCAAAACGTTATTCCCCTCTTTTTGAAACATTTTGCAAAGAGCATATCTAATCTGAGAGAGGGAGCAAAGCTATAAATGTAGAGAAATGTAAATAACATTGTCATGTAATTTAACTGTCTTTATTAAAGTTTTTTTTTTTTTGTGTTTAATTATTTAGTAACTGATATATATATATATATATATATATATATATATATATATATATATATATATATATTATGTGTATAATAAGTTTTCTTGGTTGAATAATTTGTAGTAATTAGTATGTATTAGTTAGGCTAACATTGACTTTATTTCTGCATAACTTTATTAGATAATGAAAAATATTTCAGATTACGATGTAATTAAACCAAAAGATTACACCGGAATTGGTGCTGCTATGGACTTCAAGTATGGATACGAGTTGGCAAGAGCTTTTAGTGGTGAAAACCAGCTTAAGTGGTTCCAGTCTTTTGGTAAGTGAAAAAGTCTAATTTTTTTTTTTTGATTGAATGCTATTTTGAAAATGTAATTAAAACAAAAATAGTGTAGTGTGCACATTTAGGAGGTAGTAATATTTTTTAATATAATTTTTGATAAATTAAAAACTGTATTTTAGATATAAAGTTTCTTTATTCGTTCCATTCTGTTAAACATGAAACTACTTGTGGTTCTGATTAATTTCAAAAACCCTTTTCTTAAAGGTGGGCGAGGGGTCGGATTTAAATTTTGAGCTGCCTCCTTATTGCACTCAAAATTAAAAAAATATTTGTGTTATTCTAAAAAAAAAAAGATATAAAATGTTGTTCAAAAACATTATAATATTGTAAAAATAAACTGAAAAATTTATGTTAATACATTGTTCATTTATCTACCTTAAAAAAAAAAAATTGAAGAATTGAAAGATCAGGGTGTTATAAAAGTTAAAAGAGCAGTTAAAAATGTAAGGGGCCAAAAAGTACCAACTAATACATTAATATTAACTTTCGAAAAATGTCACCTACCTGAATATATAGCGTTAGAGTTTTTAAAAGTCAAGGTCCGACCATATGAGCCAATGCCAGTTCAATGTTACAACTGTTTTAAATATCGGCATTATGCAAATAATGCAAACTGTCAAAGTAAATTATGTGGTAAGTGTGGAAAAGCCGCACATGAAGGACAGGCTTGCTTAAGCCAACAAAAATGCATTAACTGTGGGAGTACTGAACATCCAGCCTGGGGAAGGTCTTGTGAGTACTATATTAAAGAAAAGGCTATAGAAATAATTAGGTCACAGGAACGAGTAACTTATAGCCAAGCGGAAAATATTTTTAGACAGAGAAATTTAGAGCCTAAAACTGATAATAATGTTCCAAATTCATCCTATTCCACTGTAGTAAATAGTTCTGCTGTGAATGAGGTTCTTATAAAAGAAATACAAAACATGGCTGAAGTAGTGAATGCGCTTACAAATAAAATTAATCTTTTGGAAAGTAGATTATCGAAAAATAGTGAAGAGGGTACCAGCACAAAGGTGCCTTCTGCCCAACAACAAAGTTTAGTTAAAACAGCACAGCAAAATTTTGAAACTAATAGTGATGATGAAAATAATACAAATACATTTTCCCAAGGAGAGAAAAATTCAGGGGTGAAAATAAATGAGGCCTATGAATCAACTTCAAAAGGTATTACATTACCTATTGAAGGTATTACATTACCTATTGAAGGTACTACATTACCTATTGAAGGTATTACATTACCTATTGAAGATAGAGATCTGAAAAGGACCCTAGCTGAATCTTCTTCCTTGTCTACAACGGCATCAACTACTGGAACGAACAATGGAAATCGCAAAACTCGATTAGGAAAATATCAAAAAAAAGAATGATGGTTATATTTAGGCAATTTTTTATTTTTAAGTTCTATTTTTATTTATTAGCTTCTCTCTTCTTTTTTCTCTCTCTCTTGACTCATTAATTATTTCTTAATATAATTTATACATTCAATAATGATTATTCAATGGAACATTAATGGACTACTGACTCACAGACCCGACTTAGAATGTGTTATTAATGACTTTGACAGTTCTATAATTTGTATTCAGGAAACAAGATTAAAGCCTTCGCAAACATTAAATTTTAAACATTTTAAAATTATTAGAAAAGACTACACAGATGGATTGATAGCTTCTGGAGGAGTATGTATCCTCGTTAAAAATAACATTGCCTATGAACCTATTACAATAAATACACCTTTACAAGTAGTTGCAATAAGAATATTTTCTCCAATACCAATGACGATTTGCAACATTTATTTACCACCAGGAAAACAGTTTAACTGTGATGACTTATGTAATATCTATAGACATCTCCCTGAACCTGTACTTTTATTAGGCGACTTCAATGCTTTCTCAGAGATTTGGAGCACAAAAAACACAGATCAGAGAGGAAGAATCATTGAAACTTGTATTGACACATTTAACTTGACCGTATTAAATGATCTCACTCCAACACACATCTGTTCTCGAACCGGGACGATGTCAACAATAGACCTTACCATAGCATCTCCCATCGTAGCTCCTAGGATCAAGTGGTCAGTAGCAGAAGATTCCTATGGGAGCGATCATTTCCCGGTTATCGTTGACTTCTATAGCAGAAGCAACATAAACGACAGGCCGATCAGATGGAAACTCAAGGAGGCTAATTGGCAACTATTTCAAACACTCACCCAACTAACGAATTTAAAAGTTAATGCAGATACAATAGATAATATTATTAATGATCTAAATCAAAATAATTTATGCAGCTACAGAAACAATCCCACGTAATAAGAACACAACTCAAAGGAAAACTGTGCCCTGGTGGAATGAAGATTGTCGGAAAGCCATAAAGGAAAGAAAGAAAGCATTACGAAAATGTAAAACACATCCTTCCGCCGAATCTACAGAAGGTTATATCAAGGCAAGAAAACACGCTCGATTTACTATAAAGAATGCAAAGAAATTATCTTGGCAAACTTTTCTATCCAAAATTAATTATACCACATCTCCTACAGAAATATGGAACCAAATTCGAAAAGTGATAGGGATGAAAAATACGAAACCCATTCCATCTCTAAAACATAATAATCTTACAATAGTTGAACCGAAAGAAATAGCAAATCTTTTAGGAACACATTTCAGTTATATATCAAGTACAGAAAATTACTCAAATAATTTTCTTACTTTAAAATCTGACAAAGAAAAACACCCTATAGAAATATCAATTAACCCAATCCACCCATTAAATGCTCCCTTCTCTTTAGTTGAACTTAACACAGCTCTTTCTTCTAGGAAAGATACCTCACCGGGTCCCGATGAGATATGCATTAGCATGATCAAACACCTAGATCTAAGCAATAAGAAAGTCCTCCTTGCTATTTTTAACAGGATATACACTCGAGGTGAATTTCCGGAAGTCTGGAGGAAATCTATAGTTGTACCAGTCCACAAGAAAAACAAATCTGACAAAGATGTAACAAGTTACAGGCCAATTTCACTCACAAATTCTCTTTGCAAACTTATTGAAAAACTGGTTTGTAATAGAGTAGACTGGTACTTAGAAAAAAATAAATGTCTAGCAGATTGGCAGAGCGGTTTTAGGAAGGGAAGGAACACAAATGACAATTTAGTTTTATTACAATCCACAATTATAGAAGCCTTCAGAAAGAAGCACAAAGTAATGGCTATTCTACTCGATATTGAGTGTGCTTTTGATCGAGCTTGGAGACGTCATATTTTAGAATGTCTAAAAGAAAATGGAATCGATGGGCACCCTTTAAATTTCTTCAAAAACATTTTTGAATCAAGAAAATTCCAGGTTCGTGTTGGATCCACATTATCAGATTCATTTGAACAAGAGAATGGTGTACTTCAAGGAGGAGTTTCAAGCGCAAAACTATTCTGTCTAGCATTAAATAACATCACAAAGCAAATTAATTACCCCGTAAAAATAATGCTTTATGCAGACGACATTTTAGTTTTCTGTGAAGGAAAGAGTATAGACACACTACATACTTTCCTCCAAGAAAGTCTATACCGCATAAATAACTGGCTAACGTCACACGGCTTCAAAATTTCAATTAATAAATCTAAAAGTATTGTTTTCAGTCCTAGAAGACCAAATTTTACTCCACCATTCAAAATAGATAACCGAGAAATAATGGAATCAGATACAATAAAATACTTGGGTCTAACATTTGACCGGACTTTATCATGGGTTCCCCACGTAAGATCCTTAAAGACTGAGTGCAAAAGATCTCTGAACGTATTAAAAGTTTTGTGTAATACTTCTTGGGGAGCTGACAGAACAAGCATGCTCATGCTGTACCGGAGCTTGATAAGATCCAAGCTAGATTATGGTTGCACAGTGTATGGATCAGCTAGTCCAAGGACCCTTCAGATCCTCGATCCGATCCATCATTCTGGGTTGCGACTAGCGACGGGAGCCTTCCGATCAAGTCCAGCTCCAAGCGTTCTTGTAGAGGCCGGCGAACAACCGCTAAACCATAGAAGATTACAGCTTACCATTTCCTATTATTTCAGAATCAAAGGCCGGCTAACACACCCTTTGAATGATTACTTCTCCAGCATAAACTGGATTCAGCATTATTCTGATCTTTATGATAACAATACTTCAAAAGTACCGTTCCCTGCCAGAGCCAACGTTTTCTTAAACAGGAATCATTTAAATAATATTAAACTACAGCCCATAACCTTATCAAATCATCCACCATGGCTATTACATCCTCCACACGTTAATATCAGCCTTACAAAATATTTAAAAAAAGAAACCCCGCCTTTAATCTATGAAAATGAATTCTATAAAATTAAAAGTCAAACAGTGCCTAGTAACTTTGTCTTCACTGATGGATCAAAAACAGTGGAAGGAGTAGGATCGGCTATACTGTCGGAACAAAGAATATACAAATTTTCACTCCCTTCTATTTGTTCAAGCTTTACAGCTGAATTACTAGCTATAAAAAAGGCTCTAAATTTTATTATCCCAACCACTCAACAAATCGTAATTTGTACAGATTCTTTATCATCAATTCTAGCAATCTGCAATCTCTACCCAGACAACTCCCTGGTCATAGATATACAAAACAAAATAAATGAGTTCAGAATAAATAACATAAAAACTCTGTTTATATGGATTCCTGGGCATTGTGGAATAATTGAAAACATAAAAGTTGACAAAGCAGCAAAAGAAGCAACAAAAGAAGGACAAGTTTGCTGTCAAGTTCCTGTAAACGATGTATTAGCAGCCGTGAAACTACCACTAAAAGATAAATGGTTCCAAGAATGGAATAGGATGGAGTTAGGGGAAAAGCTCCGTGAAATAAAAGAAGACGTAGATGCATGGAGTAGCAGCATACGCGACAGAAGACGAGAGGAAGTGATATTGACCAGGCTACGAATAGGACACTCAAGACTGACGCATGGCTATCTTATGGCAAAGGAACCACCAACGATATGTCAGTACTGCGGCGTACATCTAACCGTAAAACATATCCTCACCGAATGCAGGGGCTACATAAAAGAAAGAGAACAGTTAGATTTGCCCACTGACCTAAGGGAACTTCTGGGAAATAACTCGAATCACTTAACTAAATTATTTGTTTTCCTAGAAAGAACTAAGTTAATCCGACATATTTAATTTATAAATATTTGTGTGTATGTATGTGTGTATGTATGTATGTGTGTGTGTATATATATATATATATATATATATATATATATGTATATATGTGTGTATATATGTATATATATGTGTATATATATGTATATGTATGTGTATATATATATATATATATATATGTTTCAATCTCCTCCTATCTATCTTCAATCTATATCGATCTTCTCAATCCATCTTCAAGTAGCACTTTTGGTCAATATCACTTTCTTTCCTCAATAAACTTATCATATCAACATATATCAATAGTCATATTGAAATTATATGCCAATTGACGTATATAAGATCAAACGAGTCTTCTAACTGAGACATCCATGACCCATGTGGTTGACATATGTCTAAAAACACAAATTAAAAAAAAAAAAAAAAAAAAAAAAAAAAAAAAAAAAAACGTTTTGAGCTTTGTTTGCATTCTACATTTTGAAAGAACAATTTTTGTGGGAGGGGGAACCATTTCTAACTGAACACTGCTTAATTTACTGTGGACTCCAATTATTGGTTTTCTCCTAATTATACAGCTTTTGAATTATTAAAATCACTAACAAACATTGCAACTTTTATAGAAGTCTGTGAAACATTATGAAGCATTCCATTTTGATGGTGTTTGTGAAAGCTTTGCAAAACAAACCAAAAGCACAATTATTCCAGCAATAAACTTATTTTTCAGGAGAAGCATGGGGCCTGCTCCCTTGGAAAGATTCTGTTGTGTTTGTGGATAACCATGATACACAAAGAGGCGATGTCATGGGACGTCAGCCACTCACATACAAACAAAGCAAACTATACAAGGTAAATAAAACTAATTACTATACTTTCTTAAGTTACTAATAAGCTACACTCATCCCACTATTGAAGTTTCCAAGATCTTTCCTATCTATCTAGGCGAAATTAGTGGCCTCAAGAACTACTGTAGCCAAATTCTATTAATCAAATATATTAATTCTCTGCATATGTGTGCATATATATATATATGTGTGTGTGTTTGTGTGTAAGGGACTGATTAGCAAGGATGGGATAATGGCAAGGAATAGATAATGGGGAAATATTTTAAAAAAGCGGAAATTCCTTTCAAATAATTTACACTCAGGTTACTGGTACATACATAAATATCATAAGCCATCACTAAGATGAGAGAAAAGGTTGAGTGAGTGAGAGAGAGAGAGAGAGAGAGAGAGAGAGAGAGAGAGAGAGAGAGAGAGAGAGAGAGAGAGAGAGAGGGAGGGAGAGGGAGAGGGAGAGAGAGCTAGTTAGAGTTAGCAACTATTCCCTTTGGGGGAGATTAGAGCATATTTTGGAACTGACCTCTCATCGCCATCTCGGCCAAGACCTCAGGAAAGGGCATGGACTTTGACCCGTCGGAGGTAAGCCAGCTCTTTATACCCTTTAACCCCACCTCTGCTTTAGCACGTTGCTGGATGAGAAACTCTCGTCAGGTCTTAAGCCTTCCAGGGAATCTTACGAATCAGCCACATGCGGTTCCAACAACCCAGACGCAACGTGTGCGGATTCGTTGTTCCCTCATCCCCAGAGATGGACAGCCAACCTTTTCTCTCATCTTTATTCACTTAACCAAGTCCAAGGGAATACGGGCCTTACATATATACATATTTCATTTGTACTGAATGCAGCCAAGTTCAGTTTCTTTATAAGGGTCATATTTTTCCCCAGGAAAATGTAAACAGGACAGAACTCACTATGTAGGGTACAACAAGAAAAAAAATCATTTAGGACAGAAGATGACCAGTAAAAAAATAAATGTAAACATATATTTTAACATTGTATATAAAAATGTTTCAGATGGCCTCTGGATTTATGCTGGCTTGGCCTTATGCCAATGCTAGAGTTATATCAAGTTTTGATTTCCAAAATCATGCTCAAGGACCACCAAACAATAACGGAGAGATTTCGCGTGTTGTACGAAATGCAGATTTATCTTGTTCGGGAGGATGGATCTGCGAGCACCGATGGAAGCAGATTTACAGCATGGTTGAATTTTCTAAAATTGTTGGAGGTATGTAAAAGTATTACTTTGCGTTCGGACACTTTTTTTATGTATATATAATATCTTCCTACAGGTGACCCAAAATATATCTTAATTGTTCTCAATTCTTCGCAGGCTTAGAATTGGAAATGTAGTAACCATTTGTTTTAACTAATATATTTATTATTCACGTCTGACATCTTTGTGCCTCGTTCGGGGGCAGTTCTTTTTAGTAAGTCCCCTTGTCATATACATATAGTTTCTGCAGATACTTGTGATATATCTGATTCTTGACTGGATAGCGCACAAGGGAGATGGGTTATGGTCTGTAATATGCTGGAACCCCCAATTTCCCTTGTGCGAGTACCCATTAAATGCTGTGTGAGTATATGGATGGTCTGGTATTCGAACGACACTAGAATATAAAATCAGTAGTACACATCTGAGTTTCAAACCTAGGACCTCAGGAACATGAGTGAGTGCACATCCACCGAGCCAAATTTCCTCCCAATGTACTTATAGGTATACATATTATATATATAAATTTTAATGGTAGAAAATTTTTATCTAGGAGGTAGGAACAATGACGATTTGAAGAAATGTATTTTTTTTTTTTTTTTTTTAATAATTGTTATAATTAAGTAATTATTATAATGTCTCCAGTCCCCTCAATTTAGGTGGAATTGAAGACACCGTGAAAAATATTTTAGGAAAATTATTAAATAAAGCGGTACAAAAAAAAACAAAGAGTTGCTATTTTTGAGCTGATCTTTATACAAGAAACACTAAGATATACTTAATATCCAAAATACAAGGGATAACTTGTAATAATATATTTTGTATATAAAGATTATTAAATAATGGTATTACAGATGCTCCTGTGCAGAACTGGTGGGACAACGACAACAGTCAGATTGCTTTCTGTCGTGGGAACCTTGGTTGTGTTGTCTTTAATGGTGAACAGGGAGATCTTAACATAGATTTACAGGTGAGCTTTTTTATTTTTGTTTTCCGAACTTGTCATTGATGAGTACTCGAGTCTCCGATTGCTCTCCCTAGCATGCGACTCTCCAACTGGACCCGCTTTCTTGGATTTTATTGGTCTGCAGTGTCTCTATTTAGACGAGGGAAGTCCTAACAATCGAGGGGCACTCCTCCGGCCTCACCAAGATCGAAAAGCAGGTTCAATAGATCTCTTCAAACAGAAGAAGCCACTGAAAATACTCATCACTGTGCTGTGACTCCTAAACGGACAAAGCACTCCTCACACACCAACGGTAATGTCAAATTAGGTTCTGTTTCTCTCGTCCCTTGAGACTGGTGAGTCATTCCTCTCCACCCCTCAGACCCTTAAAGGGGTCTCAAATTCACTCTTCATGCTCTGTTCAGACCCCAAAAGTTCAACCAGCAGCAGGGTAACTGTTGATGAGACTATTACATTTCTTTTTAATTTTTTAATAAATTAATGATGCTAGTAGATTGTCTTGGGTAAATGAGTTTGAGTAAAAAATTGTTTGGCTCTTTCCTTATCTGAATTTATTCCTCAGGGTTTTTATATAGTTTTTTATTTTTTACGGCACACCAACTTTTACACCATTAGCGCCGACATCCATGGTGCAGCGAAGAATTTTCTCAACGAGCTGTGAGATGAGAAAATTCCTGCCTCTGGTGGGACTCGAACCCACCATCTCCCACTTGAGAATCTAAGGCCCATAGTTTATTATTATAATCATATTCAGTTTTCTATAATTTAATTCTAATAGTATTGTAACATTATAAATCTTTTATTGTAATTGTTCATGGTTGTGAAAAGAGAGATAACCTCAAAAATCATTGTAATAATCTTTATAAATCAAAAGTCTTATTTAAAAATCACTTGTCACATGACAAAACCGTAAGCACAGATGAAACCCGAAAACCACACAATAACCTCTTGGCCTTCTTGATAACTATATCGAAAATTATGCAAGACTCAAAAGTAATAAGAAAAATTGGTAAAAATGCAGTTTCACGCCCTCAAAACCGTTTTCTTTCAAATTTTGTCTGACTGGGGTTTTGTTATCTTCTTGAGCGAGCGGAAACGCATAGCATGTATGCCTTAAAGTCGTCATTTATGCCTTAAAATCGTCACAAATTTAGTTGTTTACATTAGCTCTCATAACCTGCATAACAGTGAACTTTAATGTTTAATAACTTCTTTCCTAGTCAAATGCGAAGGTTTTTTTTAACGTATTCGTGTTTAGTGCATCAAAATACATTATTGTACAAAATTTGAAAGAAATCGGTTTTGAGGGCGTGAAACTGCATTTTTACCGAAAAATTATATTATAAATATAATATGTGTGTAATTTACATACATCAACAATTATTAACAAACGAATTGTTTCCATTGCAGACTTCCCTGCCTGCAGGAGACTATTGTGATATTGTGACCGGAAAGAAAGTGGACGGGAAGTGTACAGGTAAAACAGTGACAGTGAGAAATGATGGTAAAGCATCGATTTCTATTCCATCAAATCAAGATGATGGCTTCTTAGCTATACACGTCAACTCAAGGATTTCAGTAGGTCCAGCTGATTCAAGTCCTTCGGCAGGATACAGCACTTCACCAGGTAGTTACCGTTCATAAACACTGCATATATTCTACCATTAGATCAGTAAATAGTAATAGACAGTCTTCAGGGCATCTTTTTTAAATCTTGGACTGCTTCACCTGACTCCAGAAGATCTGGCACATGGCCAAGGTAAATCCAAGCTTACTTACAGCTATCTCAAGTCATTCTGCTTATATAAGAATAAGCTCTATTGGAGGCTTTATTTAAGAATAAATTCTATTGGAGGAACTGGTGGCCGTGAGTGCTAAAGCGTGAGCTCTTAACACTCCGTGCCAAGGGTAGAGGGTTCGATTCCCACTATGGGGTGCTGGCGTTTCTTTAGAAAAAAGAAAAGACATCAGCCATGTTCTGGCAAGAAAAGGGTGGTAACCTATAGATAACCCGTCCTAAAATTCTTAGTTAATAATAATGTACGTTAAAATTTAAAGTTTTTTTTTTTTTTTTTTTTTTTTTTTTTTTTTTTTTTTTTTTTTTTTTTGAGAACCAGATCTCAATAAAATATTTTTGAAAACAAATTATGATTTTCAAAATATATTTCCAGCCAAAAAGCCACTGCTGGTGGGGCTTATGCTGATGAAGCCAGGGAACTACTCGAGCGACTTGGTAGATGAGATCTTGTCAACTGTAGATTCAACCAGTTCACCAGGTAGTTATCTTTCATAAACACTCCATCCATCTTTCTAATGAGACCATTAAATAGAAATAGAGAATTTTGAGGCCTATTTTAGCGTGTTACCTCCTCTAATGAAGTTGACCTTCTGATGCAATACGGACGTGCCTAATACAAAAGTCCACTTTTCAGAATCCATAGATCATGAGACCAACGGCGGTTCAAATTTGTATTTATATACATACATATATATTTATATGTGTTTGCGTCAGTTTGCTCTCTAACGGCCATCCCAAAAATGTTTCGATTTTGATGAAATTAGGTACAAAAATCCTTTGTCTGATTTGAAAGGTTGTTTGTTAACCAGCAGCATCAGCCCATTGTAACATGTTTTCTTGGCAAAGTTAGGTAAAGAAAAATCAAAGTACTTACATTCGAAGGCTTGCAAGCAAAATTTTGATAAGTTTTCTAACTTAAAAAAACATTTTTAAAATAAAAAATTAGATATAAAATATATCGCCCCTTTTTAAGGCGATATATGTAACCGTTTTCGAAAAAAGTCGATAAAACTAGATTTCTTAACTAAATTTTGTTTCTAGCATTCAGAAAAGATTGGTTCAGTTCAAAATTGTTCCAGATGTTTGAGACGATAAACATGATAACGTAAAATATGAAACAATTTTTTTTTAATTTGTAATATAGTTTTCCGAGCGTAAGTTGTCGAGGCTGAGTGAATATTAGAAACCAAATTTCAATATAGCAAATATTCTGTTTTATAAAACATTGTACTTTCAGCAAAAAAGCTGCTTCTGGGGGTTATGCTGATCAAGCGTGGAAACTACTCCAGCGACATGGTGGATGAGATCTTGTCAGAATTCAAATCAAAATAAAATGAGTTGTATTGATATTTTTGTGTTTCTTATTTCCCCTTTCCATTCTCATAGAATAAGTTTTGCGTCTATCTCTTGTTGAGGTAGGGTTACCTATCTGGCTTAAAATGAAAATTGTTATTCTTATTCCGGTACAAAAGTCCCTTAGGAACAATTTTTAGTTTGTCAGAATTGGGTTAAACTACAGAAATAGTAATATGGCTAGGGGTTGAGTGAAATTTGCCGGGATAAAAAGTGGTGGAAGAGTTGGGATTTACAGGTCTCTAGGTTGGTAGCGCATCGGAGAGACAGAGGTTCTACTCTCATAGAATAAGATTGTCAGGGTCTCTCCGTGGTCTAGTTGCTAACACCTCAGATTCTCATGTGGTAGATGGGGGTTTGAGTACCTCCGGTGGCAGGAATTTTTCTCATCTCAGGGCCCGTTGAGAAGGTTCCTTGCCACACCATTGTTGTCAGTGCTAATGGCCCAGGTGTCGGTGCACTGTAAGAAAAAAAATAAAAACATAAGATTGTCAAGGCTACTAATTCAGAACGACCCTGAACTCTTGTCGGTGTATTCAAATTCTACTCCATGCTGCTCATTCTTATAAGGCAATGAGTTGAATCAGGACAGAAAATGGCTGCTTTGTTTATTAGGATAAGTAATCAAATTATAAGAAATCTGGTAAAAAGATGGCATTTCCTTTAAGATGTATCATGCACCAGTGGTCTGAGGGACTGCCTCATGACTCCCTTGGTCCTCGCAGCTTTGGAGATGAAAATATACTCCCTAAGCCAGGATCCGCCCAGCAGCATGCATTTCCTTTAAGATGTATCATGCACCAGCGGTCTGAGGGACTGCCTCATGACTCCCTTGGTCCTCGCAGCTTTGGAGATGAAAATATACTCCCTAAGCCAGGATCCGCCCAGCAGCATGCATTTCCAGCCTTTAGGGAGTGCTTGAGCATTGTCCTAAAGACATTCTACAAATTTATTTTAAACGGATGTGAATCATGAAAAAAACTTCATTTAGCACTTTCCTCCGAAGGAAAGTAGCTATTGAGGTTGCACTCATGACAGAATTTTTGAAAAATTTCTTCGAATCTTTATCGATCCTATCTAGTAGACACCGAAAATGACCCCAGATAAAATGTATATAAATCTATATATATATATATATATATATATATATATATATATATATATATTGGGTACTTACGTATTAGTTGCACCGATCTCGAGAACCAGCTCCCGTTCAGGCTCACACCCAGTGATCCGGTTCATGAAATGACAGGTTATCGCCATTATAAGAGCAGAAAAGAGAACGGGTCTTTTTGCGAAGACCACATCCAGTTACTTTTGAAGTAGCAGTAGTGATTTATAACAGTTACTCGTACTCGCTGATAAGCTTACTGATTAGCTTATAGGTTCTTTGCTGGTTATCTACTACTCCTTGACTCGTTATCTACGGTTATAATTCATATTAGATAATGGCAAGCAATATTTATTAATAAAAAGGTTAATATGATCAAAATCAATTCTCTCAACTATGAAATAAGTTATTAAGCATTAAAGTTGACTGTTTTGCAGGTTATGAAGGATAACAAACAATGTTATTTGTAAACTAACATATTTTATTCCTTTTCTCTCTCTCTCTTTTTTGGATATTTTACATTTATTAGGCATTACATGCTATGCGTTTCCGCTTGCTACGCTACGCTCTGCTCGCTCAAGAAGATATCAAAACCCTAGTCAATCCAACTCCCAATTAATAGAATTATATTAATTGTAGCGACTCTAGTCTATTCAACTCGCTAAAATTAATAGGATTCCAATAATTTTTCCCAGTAAGAAACCAATCCCTTTTACTTTGTCAGGAACATCGCGAACTAATTGTAAAAGACTCATTTTTCTCACAAACATAAGTAGAGCTTTTTCATAAACAAAAGCTAATTCACTGTTGAAGGTTACTTTACTCCCAGGAAGAACGAATGCAATTGGTCATTCAATCCTCCAATAGGAAGGCAAAGGAGTTATGCGCATGCGCTAAATCACTGATACAATCACTACTGCTACTTCAAAAGTAACTGGATGTGGTCTTCGCAAAAAGACCCAAGAGAACAACTAGCATTTCTGTTGATTGATCTTTTGAGCAATTTCATTGGTTGTTCACTTTCCCGCTCCTGTCTTCATTGTTTTGCGTGCCTTGCTCTTAAATTCGTCTCCTTTAGAATTTATTGTTTCAGTGAGTTGTGAGTGTTGTTTGTTTTTAGAGTCAATTTGTGTCCTTTGTGCTTTTCTCTCCACGGTCAAAATGAGTCTTTGGAATTTACCAACAACCGAAAAAGATGCAATTGCATTTTTCCAGCAACGCAATATTTTACACCAAGAAAGGTGTAACTACAGTTTAGATATAAACCAGTGATCTATATTACCAACGAGTTGGATTAACTACAGTTTCGATACAACCTTGAGCGAACGTACCGACCGGAAACGCATAGCAATTATTAAATTAACATAATTGCTAATGTTATGTCATCTAGGAAATTAAAAGGACTTATGTTAATGGAAGCATTGCTATATGTTTCCACTCGCTACGCTCGCTCAAGGATATATCGAAACTCTAGTCAATCCAACTCGTTGATAATATTAATACATGGTCTTGGTGCCATAAGTGGTCTGAATAACAGGTCGCCATATTGAAATTATCGCCATATTGCCTGATCCGGATCACTCACTGGGAGCCTGAACGGGAGCCAGTTCTCGAGATCGGTGCAACTAGTACGTAAGTACCAAATATTGTTAAGATATTTTTTATATAAAAGAGTTATAATTATTAAATAAAAGGTATTTAATTGGTAATTATGAGTGACTGCTGCCCTAAGCCCTAGCAACATGAAACTTGGCATACTTACTCATTTTGACCTAATTAAGAAGGTAAAATTAAAAGTAACTCGCGGTCAGGCCTAGAAAAGTATTTATTAAGCACTAAAGTTGAGTGATATACAGGTTACAACAGCTGACGTAAACAAACTATTTCTTAACACGCGAATGTCAACTTGGGCGGGAAAGAATTACTGATTGAAATATAAATATTCATTTTAACCTAATTAAGAATAAAAACAAGGAGAAAAAAAAAAACAAGAATAAAAATTTGTTTTCACATTTTTCATTGTTATGATACAACTCGTCAAAACATGAATTAAATCAATTTATAATAACACAAAAATACGCTTAAATACATTTAAATGTAATTAAGTCTAATGATAATTAGGTAATGTAATTAAGTCTAATGATAATATATGAGCCAACAGCTAATATTTAAAAAATACTTTGTTAAGTTTTATATATTAAAAAAATAATAAAAACTTCAAGAAACTACCGAAAATAGCAGAAAACGAAAATATCCGCGATTCGATGAAGAAGATGTGTAAATAATGACGAAAAAAAGATAAGTAAATTATAATTGTCTTTAATAAAACAGGACGAGTTTTAGCGTATTTTGTAATATAAATTATTTAATATTAGCTTCGAGACATCGGCGAAAACGAAAATATCCGCGATTCGATGAAGAAGATGTGTAAATAATGACGAAAAAAAGATAAGTAAATTATAATTGTCTTTAATAAAACAGGACGAGTTTTAGCGTATTTTGTAATATAAATTATTTAATATTAGCTTCGAGACATCGGCGAAAACGAAAATATCCGCGATTCGATGAAGAAGATGTGTAAATAATGACGAAAAAAAGATAAGTAAATTATAATTGTCTTTAATAAAACAGGACGAGTTTTAGCGTATTTTGTAATATAAATTATTTAATATTAGCTTCGAGACATCGGCGAAAACGAAAATATCCGCGATTCGATGAAGAAGATGTGTAAATAATGACGAAAAAAAGATAAGTAAATTATAATTGTCTTTAATAAAACAGGACGAGTTTTAGCGTATTTTGTAATATAAATTATTTAATATTAGCTTCGAGACATCGGCGAAAACGAAAATATCCGCGATTCGATGAAGAAGATGTGTAAATAATGACGAAAAAAAGATAAGTAAATTATAATTGTCTTTAATAAAACAGGACGAGTTTTAGCGTATTTTGTAATATAAATTATTTAATATTAGCTTCGAGACATCGGCGAAAACGAAAATATCCGCGATTCGATGAAGAAGATGTGTAAATAATGACGAAAAAAAGATAAGTAAATTATAATTGTCTTTAATAAAACAGGACGAGTTTTAGCGTATTTTGTAATATAAATTATTTAATATTAGCTTCGAGACATCGGCGAAAACGAAAATATCCGCGATTCGATGAAGAAGATGTGTAAATAATGACGAAAAAAAGATAAGTAAATTATAATTGTCTTTAATAAAACAGGACGAGTTTTAGCGTATTTTGTAATATAAATTATTTAATATTAGCTTCGAGACATCGGCGAAAACGAAAATATCCGCGATTCGATGAAGAAGATGTGTAAATAATGACGAAAAAAAGATAAGTAAATTATAATTGTCTTTAATAAAACAGGACGAGTTTTAGCGTATTTTGTAATATAAATTATTTAATATTAGCTTCGAGACATCGGCGAAAACGAAAATATCCGCGATTCGATGAAGAAGATGTGTAAATAATGACGAAAAAAAGATAAGTAAATTATAATTGTCTTTAATAAAACAGGACGAGTTTTAGCGTATTTTGTAATATAAATTATTTAATATTAGCTTCGAGACATCGGCGAAAACGAAAATATCCGCGATTCGATGAAGAAGATGTGTAAATAATGACGAAAAAAAGATAAGTAAATTATAATTGTCTTTAATAAAACAGGACGAGTTTTAGCGTATTTTGTAATATAAATTATTTAATATTAGCTTCGAGACATCGGCGAAAACGAAAATATCCGCGATTCGATGAAGAAGATGTGTAAATAATGACGAAAAAAAGATAAGTAAATTATAATTGTCTTTAATAAAACAGGACGAGTTTTAGCGTATTTTGTAATATAAATTATTTAATATTAGCTTCGAGACATCGGCGAAAACGAAAATATCCGCGATTCGATGAAGAAGATGTGTAAATAATGACGAAAAAAAGATAAGTAAATTATAATTGTCTTTAATAAAACAGGACGAGTTTTAGCGTATTTTGTAATATAAATTATTTAATATTAGCTTCGAGACATCGGCGAAAACGAAAATATCCGCGATTCGATGAAGAAGATGTGTAAATAATGACGAAAAAAAGATAAGTAAATTAGGTACTTACGTATTAGCGTCAAAGCAGGTTAAAGAGGCGGGTCTCGTTCAGTGATCTGGATCATGTATAACGCATTTCTATTGGTCAATCACTATCAGAGATATCATCTATTGTGTTTATAGTAGCCATCTTGTTCCCTTTGTCTTTTTAACACAATTCATTTGTGCTTTATTTACCCACGCAATTGTTGTTGTTTTTTTAGTTACGCGATTTCAGTTTCTGTGCGAGTTAGCGACAACAGAATAGCTAGGATGAAAGCTAGTGTTTCGAAGCGATGCGAAATCGTTTATCAGTCCAGTATCCAGCGAAAACCCATCCTTGATCTATATTATCAACGAGTTGGATTGACTAGAGTTTTGATATAACCTTGAGCGAGCGTAGCAAGCGGAAACGCATAGCAATTATGCTATTAAAATAAGTGCTATGCGTTTTCGCTAGCTAAAGGTTATATCATAACTCTAGTTAACCCAAATCGTTGATAATCCCGTCGCCATATTGGCAAAAACTGATTTGACTCCTTGATCCAGCTCTCTGAGACCCGACTCTTTAACCTGCTTTGACGCTAATACGTAAGTACCGTAAATTATAATTGTCTTTAATAAAACAGGACGAGTTTTAGCGTATTTTGTAATATAAATTATTTAATATTAGCTTTGACGAGTTTTATCATAACAAAAACATTGTTAAAAATTGGAGTGAGTTGGAGCACGTAAGTAATTGGAGTGAAAAATGGAAATGAAAATATCGCAGATAAAAAATTGGAGTGGAACTTGGAAAAAATCACGTAAGTAATCATTTGTTTATTATTTATATTTGAATCAGCAAGTCTTTCCCGCCCAAGTTGACATTCCTGCGCATGCGCGTGTTAAGAAATAGTTTGTTTACGTCAGCTGTTGTAACCTGTATGTCACTCAACTTTAGTGCTTAATAAATACTTTTCTAGGCCTGACCGCGAGTTACTTTTAATTTTACCTTCTTAATTAGGTCAAAATGAGTAAGTATGCCAAGTTTCATGTTGCTAGGGCTTAGGGCAGCAGTCACTCATAATTACCCTTCAATAATTTCCAGATAATTTCTTCTTCTGCGTGACACGCTTTCACTGTCAGTTCTCATGCAGAGGATAGATAAAGATAGCTTGAGACTCTGTACTCGGCTGGCCTTAGACATAGACTCTGACTGAGTGTACTTGAGACTCCGTACTCCGTGGTGGAAAGGCTTAACTCTGACTCCGTACTCCGCGGAGGACATAGATAGACTCAGACTGAATACACCATTGTGGCTGGAGATAGACTCTGACTCCGTACTCGTACGTGATCTTAGACTGGAATGACTGTACTCCATGGTGGCTAGAGATAGACTGACTGCTGTTAGCAGGAAAATTGGCGTCTACTCCCACCAACTTCCGCATTTTGTTGGTTCATAATTTAGATAATAATTATAAATTTTCAATTCAAAATGATTAGTTTATTATTGTCTGAATATACATTTAATTTATATCTATTGTACATCACTATGGTTCAGAAATATTAATTTATATCGTATATAACACGATGTTATTAGTATATTAGGATTTGTAGTTTGCGCGGGCTTTTCAACCTTTCAGCGGCTATTTGAATTCAAAAATCTTTTTGTGAATGTAAAATATCATTACAATATATATATATATATATATATATATATATATATATATATATATATATATATATATATATATATATATGTATATGTAGTTATATATGTGTCCGTTAACACGATACCGTCCAGAGTTTTTGTTTCTTCCCCACGAAACTTGGTATGTAGTATTCCCGAATCAAACGATTGAACGAGTTCGTTAACCAACAAAATCAGTCCATCCGGAGGGGGGGGGGGAGGTTTACTCCGGAGCCAAAGTACTTATTTGCCAATACCAGTCGTAATTTGTTATATTTCAACGAAACTCGGTATTCGTTCTGGTCAACTAAAGAGAAAAATGTGTTGTAAAAATAAACTAAATCGGTTCTTTAGGAGGGGGGGGGGGTTTACTCTGGACCCAAATTACTAATTTCCTCATACCGGTCGTAATTTCTGTTGTATTGTATCAAAACGCGGTATACATCCTGGGTATCTAATAAGGAAGAAGTGTAAAAATGAACTAAATCGGTCTATCGGAAGGGGGGGATTTACTTTGTACTATGTTTGAATTGAATTGAAACAGGTGTTCAAAACAAATTCAAAAGAGCAGAACTATTTATGTTTTTATTTTATTTATCTATATAGGTTATTTTAAGCAAATTATTCAGGAATGCACCCAATTCTGAGGAAAGTGCTTAGTTATGCAGCTCCTGCATGACGGACTTTTTTGTATAAATGTTGTTTCAGTATATTAACTAATATTAGGCAGATATATGTAAAGTGGTTAGTGTAAAACTTTTGGTTTACAACAAAAGTTGGTTGGTGTGGAAAAGATATGTGTTTGCAGTAGATGGACCAAGTGGGTCCAGAGACCTATTTAGTCTGACAGATTTCAGTGTAAATGTGTCTGAAATGTTTTATGAATAACACACTCATCTCTCAGCTTGTCTTTATCTTCATCTGTAGATCAGTCCACCTCTCAGCTTGCCCTATCTTCATCAATGGAGCAGTTATCCGTTCAGCTTGCCTCTATCTTCATTGGTGGAACAGTTCTCCCTTCAGCTTGCCCTATCTTCATCAATAGAGCAGTTATCCATTCAGCTTGCCTCTATCTTCATTGGTGGAACAGTTCTCCCTTCAGCTTGCCCTATCTTCATCAAGAGAGCAGTTATCCGTTCAGCTTGCCTCTATCTTCATTGGTGGAAAAGTTCTCCCTTCAACTTGCCCTATCTTCATCAATGGAGCAGTTATCCGTTCAGCTTGCCTCTATCTTCATTGGTGGAACAGTTCTCCCTTCAGCTTGCCCTATCTTCATCAATAGAGCAGTTATCCGTTCAGCTTGCCTATATCTTCATTGGTGGAACAGTTCTCCCTTCAGCTTGCCCTATCTTCATCAATGGAGCAGTTATCCGTTCAGGAAATACTTTAATCAGTAAATATATATTACATTTTTGGAATTAACACTCCAATTGATGCCACAGAGGTTCAAGAAGGGTTGAAAATTATTAATAAATCTTAGGTTTAAATAATATGTGTAATTTAAAAACAAAAAAATAATATTCACGTAACAGTTACATTAAATTAATTATAACATATTTAAAAATAAAATTACAACCATGGAATAGGAAATTTTAATGAATAGCTTTAGTTGTCCACATGAATTTACGACAATTTGATATACGTTAACAGTCATTTAGCTTTTATGCTTACGAGTTCTATATACAAATCTTAAATAAAATGATATCTGGATAAACAAGTACTTGTACAAAACATATAAGTATGACACCTTAGAATCATTTACTATTAAATAGAAAAAAAATGTATTCGTAACATTTTATTCAATCTACATTTCGCAATGTTAGCATTATTTTTTCATGATATAATGTTAAAAATCAATCGCCACATCTAGTCAAATTTGTTCTTTATTTCGATCCACGGCCATGTTCCTAAAAGTGTTCAAATCCTTGCCTTTCTCAATCATTATAATTTGTTTTAAAAACATTTAATTTGTCAGAGCTCTTTTATACAATCAGTTTCCTGATTAAAAAGAATCCTGAATAATCTGTTAAAATATCAAAAATGTTATTTTTTTTTTTTTTTTTAACGGCGCATCAACTATTTGGCTATTAGCGCCAATGTTAATTATTGTCTGCATTATTTTTTTATTGGACAGTTCATATTTAATCCATTCACTGCTACTCCCCGCACTGTTGCGGGCTGACAAAAATGCTTTATTGTCTCATAAAACTGCACTCTTGCGCTATCTAGGTGCTTTTTCTTGTTATTCTAGCAGTTCCCCTAGTTCAACACTAGATAATACAAGAAGGCTCACTAAAGAGTAAAGGGCCGAAGAGAAATACAAAATCAGCCCCGCATAAGGTGTGCATCACTGGCAAAATGAATTCCACATGACCCGCACATCACCCGTGTATTCAATGTGACAGTCAAAAGCGACTGTATTAACTGATCAGTTAACTAAAATAGAAAATCGATTTGATTTGCTTTCCCCGAAACAAGGGAATAAACTGTTTACAATGAATAGTCGTACTTCCTACACTTGAAGATAATCATTAAATAAACTGACCTCGAATAATTAGGGTACAATATAATTTTTTAACTCTTTCCCGGCTACAGGATGATATTTCTGTCTGGAGGGAGCAGTGTCCCAAACGCTATGGACTGATATATCAGCTCGGCTTTCTTTGTGCTTGGCTTCTACGAGTTATTATATCAGTCCTGCTATTGCCATCAGTAGGCAGTTTATAGAAGCTGCAATGTCCTTCAAAGCCGATAGAGGGCATACGATTTCACTTTTGTTACTTTAGCTTCCAAATACTCAGCCTACCTGTACCCCAGGATACCTGCTCACTCCCTTCTTTTACAGTCGAAAACTGTTCTTTCTCTTTACCTGAAATTTACCCTGCATATTTCTCCAGTATATTTTGTGCCTTTCAAGTGAACAGTTGTGTGTGTAAATATGTCTAAGAAAAGTAATTCTGTTAGAAATTTTTTTCGGGCATGAGTAAAAGTGAAGCAGAGTTGTCTTCAGATGACGAGAGTTCTGATAATATATCCCAAAATGTTACTATTGGAGAAACACCTGGAACTAGTGGAATGCAAAGTACAAGGGAATTATCTTCTGAAACATCGTGTGATGAAAGTATTCAGCACACGGGGCACTCCAGGTGCTAGGCTATCCCACACCACTTTATCATCTAGCCCTACGAGCATTACGTAGCCTGAAGGTTAATCTATTTCAAACATAATGTTCGTTCGTATTTCAATTTGCTACAGACGCAAGCTGTACATCATAAAATTTTCAATTATCAGTAAAAGTAACTAGCCTATGAGATAGATATGCTCCTTTCGATGAAGAATACAGTTCAAAGTAAAAATCAGTCCTGTAACAAACCACAAGGGCCAGATTCTGTAGAAGTATAATATTAACTCCATTTCATGGTCAATTTTATCATTTTTATTTTAACATATCGGTTAAATTTGTTTATTAAACCATATCTATTTATTTTTATTCTTAAGGGAAGAAGTCCCAGAATAAAGTATTTTTTCATTCATTCATATCCAATAGCAGTTACTTAATATTTGTAAATTTATTATTGTTTTTTCTTATTATTAAATCCATTTTTGTTTTAACACCCTGATGAATGCTTGAAAATCAAAGTGAAACCTTTGGAAACAACTCATTTTTTATTAACGAATATAGTCTTATTGGACTATTACGAAACCTTCACTATCTACAGCTTTCAGGTCAACAATCTCTTCTTTGTAAAGTTATGTTTTCAGATGAAATGTGTGTGAATGCAGGCCACTGCGTCTGTAAACCTGGACACATTACAAGGAAGTATCTTGACGGGTCTCTGAGTGAGCCAGTGGCAAGCTCGCTGGATTATCGTCTGGGAGATGCGGGTTCAAGTCCCACTTGAGACAGATTGAATTTTTTCAGCGATGTACTACCTGACACAATTTCCTGCTTCATCATGTTTATTTAGAAAGCCAGTAGAAAGTGCTATTGGCATAGAAGCAGATGCTACGGGAAAAAAAGATAATATAATTTCCGGAATACTATATACAGTCTTCACACAAATGAATAAAGAAAAATGAAAAATAATACTGATTTTTTGGACATGAAAAATGTGAGTGTTTGAAGAATTGAACATAAAGTAACAAACACTATTTTTACTTTCCTTCAGTGAGGAATAACAACAATTTTTTACAAAAATAAACATTTATTAGCCCTAAACGAACATGGAGTCAAATTGCGCTTGTAATTAGTTGTGTTTTAAATGGAAATGAACAGAACATGTACAATACTTGTAGACCATGAATGAGGTGTACGTATTTCAGAGGTAAATTCATATTCCAATAGGAGTGGTGGCTTTTCTTTAGAAAACAGAGAAGGCATCAGCCCTACCTGGCTAGAAAAGGGTGGTAACCTAAAGATAACCCGTCCTAAAATTCTTAGTTCATAATAAATGGACGTTAAAATTTTAATAAATAATAATTCATATTCTTGCAATTCCCGGGCCACTGTCACTCACTTCTCGTTTTGTTTCAAAACCTCCTATAAGATAAAATTTGAAATTAACAAAATTCTAAAACCTTGAACAATATATTAAATATACTGATATAACCTCTAACTGTCGTGCGGGACGAGCATCTGCATAGATGTGAAGGCTGACCTAGGTCTACTTACACCGTAACTGTGAGATAAGATCGCACCGCTCCCGGTCTCGGCGGCCCTCATCGTTCCTTCTGTACTATTTTCCCTATAGTTGTTTACAGTTGTTTAAAAATAAATGTTTCCTATCTTTGTATCCCCATTCAACCGTTGACCATTTTTGGAGGGAAGAAATACGAAAAACTATGAGTCAAGCCGATTGTGGCTTGACTTGATCAGTGGAGGCACTGCTTTTCAGCTCCCATATGTGCATATAGAGCGTCTTTTACGCCCATATAAAAGCACTCAGAGCATTTCAAGAGTTAAAAGAAGAAAGAGGATGAATTTATGAGGCTTTAGTTTCCTTATAATTCAAATGACAAACCAATACTTTGAAAAAAGTTCGATAAATTATTGACAAAAGAAGAAATTTGACATACTCATAAAATAAATTACAAAATGTAGGCACTTCAAAATATCTACAAAAATTTACATAATTAATAATGAAATTCTTTATACAAATAAACTATTTTAAGACCGATCCTCTAATAAAAAAAAGAATCTTAACAGCACATAATATCTTTTCAACATGAAAATACCAATATGTTATCTTTTTGAGGCAGAAATTAGAATATTTTCTATCATGGAATGCAGAATTGTTCCGGATGTTGCGTTCAGCAAGCAGATTCCTATCACATAGGAAGACTTATACTAATTTGGTCAGATGGTTTAAAAGAGAAGAATGTCAAGAGATTCCAAAAATATTTCCAGAAATAAATTTTAAATTATACTATAACAATAATCTTATAGGACATTCATTGTTTATCAAAAATAACTAAATATATCACAATAAAAAATAAAAATTAGACTCCAACAAAATAATAAATACTAACTACAATTTATAAATATTCCCTTATAATTACACACTTTATATACACAAAGTCTCCCTTTAAGGAAATGTCCATTGGATAAAATGGCGATGGAATCGACGTGGAGTAATATAAAATAGTCTTTAATCTATCTTGACAGCTCCATATATTTTTATAATAAAGCTGTAAGCAGCGAAGAATCCTATTGTTCCGGTGAGTATCCAGTAGGTGAAGACCATGAGTGCAGTATAGCTCATATAGAGGAGCATAGGGATGAATTCGGTTATCTCGAGCTTAGTGAAGAAATAGAATATTGCGTACGCAAGTACGTACACTGCCGAGCCTCCGGATACCATCAGTGATCTCCACCACCAATTGTAGTCCTAAAAAAACAAGCAGAAACCCATAAAATAGATTGTCAAAATTCTTTTAGAGAGATTTTTCATGCAACATAATATATTGCCTGGGTCTAGAAAGACTAGCTATGATATTCACCCTGAGAAATATTATTTTCAAACAACCTGTAATAATTCATATGAACGGATTATCCTGGTGAAAATCTGTAAAATATCTTGGAGTCTATATAGATGCTAAATTAATTTTTACCATTTGTGTCAATAGTCAATTTAACAAAGCTACAGCAGTCTTAAGAACATTATTTCCCTTGTTAAACAGAAACTCTGGTTTAAATGTTATAAATGAAAAACTTATGTATTATTTATATACTAGACCAATTATTAGTTACGCCTGTCCAATATGGTCTTACACTTGCTGTAAAAACTAAACCTATAACTGTAAAAAATTACAAATATTGCAAAATAAATGTTTCAAGATTTATAGTACATTTACCTCGACGGACTCCAATAGACCAAATCCACATTTTATTGAATGTTCCCAGCATCTCCACATTTAAAAACCATGTAGCAGTTAAGTTTTTCAATAATGTTAAATTAGCTCACATTCATATTTAAAGGAAATCGTTAACATTAAATCATTAAATTACCCTAACTATAAACATAAAAGACTAAATCATATTGTACTATAACTTTATTATGTCTACATAAGTCAAGATTTTTTTTTTGTATAATTTTTTCTCGTGCAGTTATTTTAAGTTATAGTGAAAACATTTTTGGAAATATTTAACCATTTTAGAGAGAGAAAAAAGTTGGCTGGAATCTCACGAACCAGTTTATTTTCAATTTTCTTGTTAAAATAAAGCATATATTTATCTAATCTTGATGGAAAGTTCTTCTGAGAAACCCAAGGAACAGTTTTTATGATTTGCTTTAGGTATTAGGCCTCAACTCCTTACTCAAAACTAATCCTTCACCTATGAAAATGTCTCCAGAGGCCTCAACCTCCATGATTGTATTACAGTTTTCACATTCTAGGGTAGCTTCATGTAAGATACTGACTGTGGTGAGTACTATGCTCTGGCTGCCTGATTTTCCTTTTGCAGGTACCTATTAATTAATCAATTAATTAAAGGCTGGGTTAGCCTAGGGATGATCTGAGATTCCAAATTCGACCCTCGAACGATGACACTGGAAGATAAAAATCTTTAGTGTGCACTCGGGTTTTGAACCTAGGTCCTCCAGTTCATTAGTCGAGTGCTCTAACACTAAGCTAACCTCGCCTCCTTATACAGGTATATTTTGTGTAAACAATTTCAGAATATTTTTTTTGAAGTAGGGAAATCACTGGTTGGTGGATAAAAGCAATAGACAATAATATAATGAAAAAAATAATTCGTTTAGAGCCTTCTGCTCAAATTCAGGAACATAAATATGGTTTAGCTCCACCAACCACGATTTCGTACATGGCCAGCGGACACTGTTTTGTAAGGTTTTGCAATGGGTTTTTTTTTTTTCAGTTTAGTCATCGCTAAAGCATATTTAAGTTCATACATGGCCACCACGCATGCGCGAACGCCAGCGGGCACTTTTTTGTAACACTTGTTTTCAGTTTAGTCATCGCTAAAGCACATTCATGCTAATAAATGTAATATAATATTTTAATGAAACAATTTTAATACTCACTTCGCCACAAAGTTGAAAATAAACCATCACTATGGATATTTGAGAACATGAGATGACAAGGATAATTAAGACAAGGAAGAGGAAACCAAACATGTAATAAAACTGGTTTTGCCAAATAGCAGTAAATATAAAAAATAATTCGATAAAGACAGCTCCGAATGGAAGGACGCCAGCCATCAATGTACTGAAACAAAGAAAAAAATATATTAAAGGATGATTAAACATAAATTATCACTTTTGCTGTGGCAGCTGTAAAAGTGAATCCTCTCCATTTATGAGCCTTTTGAATCTAAAGGGAAAAGTAATGGAGGAGTGTCCTTCCGAAGGGACACTCGTAAGCGGGTAGGATCACTAGTGCCCTTCTGGAAGTACACTCTCAGCAAAAGTGTTATAGCTTGACTTTATCTTCTAAAAATGTTTCAATAAAAAATCTATTTAATTTGTTATTTATTTTTGTGTGGAGCTTTGTATCTATATACACCACTAATTTCTTATATACACCCCAATAAGGGGTCCCCTTAGTAGCCAGGGAGGAAACAAGCTACAAGATAATTAAAATCTGTAGATTATTAAAAAAACAAAATTAAAAGCACTAAAAGAGAGGGTATTCTCTTGTTTATGACATGCTTACATTTTGGTGTGAATATGCTATATTTAATAATGTAGACTTGTGTAGATATAAGGACTATCTTCAATGAGTAATGAATGCAAGTCATAAGGGATGAATAAATTCTACGCTTACATAAATCACAGAAAAGAACGAAATTATGATTGTCATCAAAATCAAGGGCACTCGGGGGATTAAGTGTGCAATATGGAGGAAAATTCTCATTTTTTATTTTAGATTTGCGTTGAAGAAGAAGAAATAAGAATAATGTGGCCAGCTAATATACATTGATAAAAATGCAAAGTATCGAATGTGATAAGTGGTTTGTTACCTTAAAAGTGACTCTATATAAATTTTATCTTATGGTATATTTTAATTAGACTTAATGTACATTTTTTAGTTTGATTTTCTGTAATTGATAATAATTTTTCTTTAATTCTCGAGAGTATTCCACAATGTACGTCAGTCCAACAGCAATCAGTATAGATTGAAAACAAAAAATGGGTTTTTTCACATTCAATACTTTGTATTTGTATCGGCGATATGTTTCTTTTGTTCAGGCTTGTATTTTTTTATTGAGTATTGACTTTGATAATCAAAGCTGTATGTTCACCTTCAAACTATTAGCAACAGAGATCTGCTCGGCCTGGTCTGCTATGTTCCTCAGCCAGACTCACAACTCACAATATTTATTTCATTTATTTTCAAGATCTGATTTTCCTATAACTCACATACATTGAGGGGTAATACTATCTTGTAACTTTTTTTTTTTTTTTATGGACTTAAATGCTTTCTTAACTAATCAAAAATTATATCCAAGAGCGTTTATGTGGCGGAAAGTTTTTAAATGCTTGTAGACTCTCTGCCACCTCCCTCGATACATTTCAAAATTAAAACAATTTTTTTTTGTAACTTTATTATAAGAAATTATGAAAAAAAAAAAAAATTAAAAAGAAAAAAATGAACATTTCAGTACATGAAACTTTGAAGTCATTTTCCTCAAAACTATGTTTTCCATATGGGGCGATATGCTAACACCTTTAATTTTTATAGGATCATCTTCGAATTTTAACTGCAGCTTCCCAATGACATTTGCTAGTAAAGCACAGAGGATTTTTCTATTCATTGAATTATAACGATTTTATGAGCGATTTTTAATGGATTTTTTAATAGAAAATGAAGACTTCTTTACCATTGTTGAAAAATTATTATTTCTTAAAAATCCTACAAAGATTTTACTATTTTAGTAGATTTTACTTCTTCTTTCAAAATAATTTTTGTTTTTCGTTCAAGATTAAAAATTGCTTCCTGCAGACTATCACTCATGAAAAAAAGAGTTTCCCCTCATCAAACAGTGCCAACATTTTGTTTTCAATGAATTAAAACTTTAACATCCCAGATAAAACTTATGACGTAAAGAATTGAAAAATATTTATTTATTTATTATTCATAAATATGAGAAAATGACTTTGATTTTGATCAGACCCTGTAAGCTGAAATGCCTAGTTAAATAGCTATTTGCTATAGACAAACCGCAGACAATAGAATTACCTAATTACCAATAATTCACATTTATATATCAACTCAAATATAAAGATTTATACATGATCATTGGTGGTACTTACCAGAGCATAGGATTCATGTACCAAAGCTGGTCAGGTATCTGCCTAGGTATTTGGTTCGTCCTGACAGGTTGCGGGAACGGCTGCTTCCTAAAGCCGAAGAAATGTCCTAAGTAGACGAGAGGCAAAGTAACACCGAACCACATTAGCAAGAGCGAAACCATTGTAGAGAACGGGACTGCTCCACTCGAATGCTTTCCCCAAATAAAAAAGTTGAGGAAGAAGCACACGGAAAATACAATCCCTGGATACAGTGTAGCATTCTAGAAAAAAAAATAAAAAATAAAAAAAAAAATATTTCTATGGCAATTTTCTAGTATAATTTGAATTTTAAACTTTTTAAAAGTGCAAATCCACTGTTCCTCTCAAACCTTTCGACCACTTGGTGGATAAAATTGTTATAGTGGCTAAGGGATTGTTGTCAACTAAAAACAAATCACTGAATTCATTTAATTATTTTGTACGTCCACTCCAATACTAAGGTGATTTGCAGGTAATGAAGTGGGTAACATCTGAATTTGACAGAACTAACTTAATAAAAAGTGTAAATTAAAGAAGTTCTTTATACAGTATTCATTACCAAAGTATTCTTACGTTTTGGAGTACTAAAAAGCAAGAAGGATAAAACAAAGTTATTAAACAAAAAATAAAATAAAATAAAAGAAAAGGAAAAAAAAATTATGGCACTCGTTTCAGTGTTAGTTTAAGATTTATCATATACAATATATATATATATATATATATATATATATATATATATATATATATATATATTCTCGTGACAAAGTTTTAGTGTTTATACTCCTTCAAAACTGCTTAACTGATTTTGATGAAATTTAATATGTATATTTAGTAGGTCTGAGAATAGGTTAATAACTAATTTTTATACCTCTAAGTGATAAGGGGGATGCAACCCAAAAAATATTTTATTATTTTGGACAAAATATTTAATTTATATTTTTTTATGATTTAGCATTAAAAAATACATACAGTCCTAAATTTTCAACCTTCTACCGCTAATCCCCATTTTATAATAACGATATTATTATTTATAATAACGAGATCCCGCAACAGGTACAGGATTATTATTTCACTACCAAAATACTCACTAGAAACGATGTACATGGCAAAACAATGTTTGCCGGGTGAACTAGTAATACCTAAATTTCAATTTTTTCCTTTATAATTTAGACAAGGACATGAGGATTAAGTTTAAATGGTATTTGTGATGGTTTGAGTGTTTGAATGGGGAAAGCAAGATGAGCAAAAAAATCACAAAAGAATAACTTCAATGTACAGTTAATAGGCTTTGACTTCAGATCTTTGTTTTTTCCTCCATGTTGGGATTTGAACCCAGACCCTGCCGTTGAACACTCGAGTGCCTTCGTAAATTAGGCTACAGGACTACAAATCACAGCATAGGGACAGTGCTTCTGATAGATAGTATAGTGTCATATTTATCTCAAATCAGTCAATGTCGACATATAAAGCTTAGAGTCAGTACATCTACTACAATTTATTAAATTGATAACAATTTTAAAATCTCTGGCAACATGATTTTACCCTTTGAAGGGAAAATCGCCGCCATTAAAGTATATAAAGAGAAACAAACTCAAAGCTTACATGGCACTTTATTGTTTTTTTTAGCGAGGTTACTCCCTATCTCCATAGGGAGAACCCGCTTATGAGGTCTACCTCAGGACGCAATCCGGAAGTGCCGACTAGAAACTTTCACGTTTCAGACCCTACAGATCACGAAAATATAGGTCCCCTATAGGTCCCAAATTCATATATATATATATATATATATATATATATATATATATAGATATATATATATAGATATATATATATATATATATATATATATATATATATATATATATATATATGTGTATATATTTATATATATGCTTGTCTGTTCGCGCTCTAGCAAGCTCAAAAATGGTCCGATTTTAACGAAATTTGGTACAAAAATCAGTCGTCTAATTTGAAAGGTCAAGTTCGTGTTTGGGGCAAAATTCGCGCAAAAAAAAATTGTAACGCTTACGTTTTTAAGTTTATATGCTTGCAGGTACTTGTTTTATAGGTTCCTTAACATAAGAAAACGAATGAAACCATTTATAAGGCAATATCTGTAACCGTTCCTGAGAAAAGTGAAATCAATGTTTTTGTAATTCATTATATTTTTGTGAGTACTTAGAATCGCGGGATTCAATTGAAATATTTTCTACAACTTGGAAATTAATCCCAACTAAGATGTTTAAATTTTGGTTATATTTGGAGTTAAGGAAGTATGCGAAAAAATTATTTTCTTAATAGACGTGAAAAGTTTTCCGATCTTCATACATTTTTCGTAAATATCTCGATAACGGTTGGAAAATCGTGGTAAGTGGAAGGAGACCATTCAAATGCTTACTAAATTCTCTACAAAAAAGGTTCTAAAGCAATATTCGATGGGGCAACGTCAATCAGAGATATAAGCGCTTAAAACTGAAAAAGTGTTTGTTTTGTTGTTTTGAAAGGGTTTTTCTCTTTGTTTATCTCACTTTTTAATTGGTTGTTTCTTGTTTTAAATTGCATTTATCAGTAAAATTAGTATAGTAGTAAAATAAGCAAAGAAACGGTGAAAGGTATTGATAATAATAAGTTTGGAGTGGCTGTGGTAATCAAGATGGCAGTGGCTAATCATGATGACGTAGTTTGTTTTGAATTCTCATGTCTATATAACCTTCCTCATAGCCTCTAACTGAAGTTATCGTTATTTCTTATTTTATAGAAATATTTAACCCACGACAGAATGGAATTTTATTTGCCATGAAGCACAAATTTACAGTTGATTTAACAATAAAACGAATTTGCTAGTAAAACAAGATACTTAAAATGACAACGAATTTTTGGGTGTTTAGAATAGAGCCTTCTCAGCAGTAGTCAAAGAGTAAGTATGTTTTCAGTACTTAAATATATTGACTTATACAGATTAAGAATTATCCGTTTCTGTTTAAGTTGGCTACTGTCAGTTTCTTGTGATTTGAGATGCTAATCTATTCCATTTCTTCGAGATATACGTAACCGCGCTAAGATGACGCAGTTCCTGCGAGTCAGACTTTTTTTCTTCTACCTTCTAACAATAATTTATTTCAAACAGCTGATTGCTAGGTACTGCTCTTCAAGTGAAGCTTCTTAGCAACCAAGCTTGAAAAGTCTTGTGCCACTACAGTATCAATTTATTTTTTTGTAATTTACTTTAAAAACAATCAGGCGCCAAGAAGGAGATAAACCCTATATCACTAAAATTTAAGAAATAAAAGAAATATTTTTTACTCTTTGATTAATATGTATAAATAATTTACAAGAAATGCGGCTCTTTTCCATTGTCTTCCTTTGAGAGTTTTATAGAGTCGTGCAGAAATATATCCGGCAGTCAAACCTGAGAAGACGTAGAGCATAATAGCAACAGTCATGAGGGCTCCTCGTGAAGCAGGAGACAGCATACCCAGCATGGCAAAAACTACAAGCAAAATGGAATCATTTTTGGGGAAAATTATTATATACACTTTCTAATATTAACAGGCAATTATTATCATACTTTTAAATGAATAGCGTAAAATACCTTAAATTAAATATTTTAAGTTAATGAAACTTAGGCCTAAATTAATTCAAAAATTTATTTCTTCCTTTATAGAGTGTACTTTCAATAATTTAAAGTTTTTCACAGGTTCCTTAACAAATACTCAATAAATTGAAAAAAGATCCATGTTTTTGGTTGTGTTGTTAACGTGAAGTTGTAAGACAGACATCTTTCTTACTAATGTTATATTTGAAATACAACACTTCAGGGCTTCCTTTCTTCACCCATGGACCTGTCCTTAAGGTTTATATCCTGAACTAGAAACAAATTCAGTTTGTAATTTTCATTCAGACTTAGTTAAATATAAACCAAGTTTCAACTTGCAAGATAGAAATCACACGGAAGACAATTATAGACTTCTTTTCATAATAAACATTCACATTAAACATTTTTATTCCCATTATTTCCAAGGTGTTTCGGCTTTCATTTCCAGCAGAAAGTTTTTCTCATAAAGTGTGTTATTTCACAGGAATTTCATTCTACTTCTTCAGAAACGTCCATGATTTTACATGAGGCTTTTTTTTTTCAATACAAAAAATGCTAATGCTAAAGGTAGCCGAAATGCAAGTAATAAAAATACTCTCCAGTGAAGGAGCATTAGGCACAATTTTAATTATCAAGTATTTGTATAAGTATGTACCAATTGTATCATAATTATACTGAAAAACTTTTAAATAAAACTCACATAGTACAAAGTTATAATCAAAATCTTATTTAATTGAATTTTAACAAACTCCCTTTTGGTTATTTAAACTGTAAGTTATTGGAACCTTTCCATGGCTCTTGTGTTCAAATTATGCAAAGTCGATTGGATAATTTGAAATGCAATATTGGATAATTGTAAACTAATATGTTTATATCTTCTTCGACTTCTCCCCAAACAGATAAAAATTTGAAGAATGCGAAATAAATAAATTAAAGCAAGTTCGATGGACGAGACATAATGGAACAAATACAATGGAGGATTTTGTGGTGTGTTTCATTTTATCTGCCAGAAACATACCTTTATCTGCATTCTAGTTACTCTTAGGATTCTAAGAGGCAGGGCACGTTCACACAATAGTTTCTTTTTTTTTTTTTCTTTATATGGGCAAATTCAACCACTTAAGGTCACTGTTGCCCTATTACTTATTGATGATTTTGAGATTTGAAAATTTTTTAGGTCAGGATTTTAATGTAATTTATTTGATCTGGTATGATGATACTTATGAGTTGTAAATAGAAATATTTTCATGATAGCGTTTTATCAAGGTTCTTCAAATTTTGTCCAGGAGATGTATATCTCTTAGAAACTCCACCACATTATTAATATTATTCCCTTCTAAAATCTGGCTGAGCGGAAGATTTAGTTTAACTTTGTTTCTTTTCTCGAAATATTTGGGGCACTCAATTAAAATATGTTTAATGGTTAGAAGTACAAAACAATGCGAACATTTAGGTAGGGGGTCTTGTGACATTAGGTAGCCGTGAGTGAGTCTAGTTTGGCCTATTCGCAGTCTTGTAAAAATAACCTGTTCTCGTCTATTTTTATAGGTGCGTTTTCTGGGTTTAACGTTTTCTTGGTACTCTTTTAATTTATTATTTCCTGTATGAGTCCACATATTCTGCCAATATATCCATAAGATTATAGAAAGTGGTTTATATCTGAAGGGGGCATTGTGTGTGAGGTATTCCTATTGTAATTGCTTTTTTTGCTGCTTCATCAACTCGTTCATTTTCCCTTATTCCACTAAGGCTTGGAATCCAATACAGTGATATGGATATATTTTTATTTATTAAATCACTTAGTCCCTGTAAAATATCATTAATTAATGGATTATCAGTGTATGAGTCTTGAAGAGACAAAATTACGGATAGAGAGTCTGTAAATATTATAACCTTTTTAGATGTGGGAGGAAAAATGTCTAGTGCCTTCATGAATGCTAGGAGTTCGGCTGAATATATGGTGCATCCTGGAGACAAGGAAAACATAACATCTTTCATCACATATTATGGCACTTCCTACCCCATGCTGAGTTTTTGAACCATCCGTGAAAATCATTATTGTGTCTTTGTTGGACTCAATAATTTCTGAAAATTTTGTTTTAAAAATAATGGGTGAAGTTTCCTTTTTAATGTATTTGGTGAGGCTCAGGTTTATGCGAGGTGTTTTCCAAGTCCAAGGGGCTCTTAGGGGTACAGAATATTTCAGGATTGTCGGGAATTTAAATTTTAATAAGTCTAAAGTACTTCTCACCCTATTGGGGAATCCTAATCTTATTTTTATTCTATTTGATGTTATGTTAGTTTTAGAATCTAAGATTAATTCAATTAGTGGGTTTGCTGGAGATGCTAAAATCTAGTTTCACAACAACAATAGTTTCACAATTGCTTTATGTAGTCGAAGGCTAGAACTCAAATCCATGTGCATGCAGAAAGACTTTCCCTTCCAGTGTCATCATTGGGGAATCCTGATTACGATACTGAATAAACTGTGTACACACACAACCCTTAACCATTCCGCTGCTGGCGCTTCAGGCCACAATAGGTGATGAGGTGAGGGACAGCCAGCCCCTCATTATAATAATAATACACTGGGGAAAAAATATACATACAATGCAAGCAATTTTTCCCTTTTTTTCTGTTACCCTGTCACTCACAGAAAAAATTCAACTGATGGTGCCGTAAGCATCTGTTTTTTAATACAACTTGAAGGTCAGTTAAAGCAACTTGATAAGGGCACTTTTTTCAAAGAAATAAATATCAGACATGAAATATGAAATAAAAAAATCAAATGAAATAACGTACATATTGTGATAACTGCCATAATGAATATTTGAATCCCTGATCCGATGACTGCAGAGAAGAGCCTTGGATGCCTCGGAGGCCTAAATACATCACCGTGAACTAGTTTCCATCCGGATTCTTCCAATGCCTCTTCGATTCCATCATCAGAATTATACCTTGCGATATCCCGCCTTAATGTTCGTACCATGATCATGGTGAGGATACCTTAAAAATAAGTATTAAAATATATCAATTTCATCAAACTTCAAGAATAGGAATTATACCTTCCTTCTATACAATAACAATTTATGGTGCCTTTATTTGGAATACACATTTTCTTGATACAACTTACAATAGATCCATTATTTTATGGAGAGAACCTTTAGCATTCGTGGCGCCCTAACCACTTAGCAGTTGGATTTGATAAGAGGAGTCTAAACATTGCCACATTAGTTTTTCTTTTTATGTAAATTTATTTATCGGCGGGAGGATGGATAGGTGAGGGATAGTTGGAGGCTTAAAGAGCCTTCTTCTCTCATCGGTTCCTACCTTTTTCGACATATACACTGTCCAATGTAGGTACTATTCCAGTTTGGGGTGATGCATGGTATTCGGTAGACGACATTGGCCATCTGATCATCTTAGTAAATGAAGACTGGCTTTACAGACAATAAATTGCTATTCTCAGTAAGTAAATTTCACGAGTTTTCCTTGCCTAACGGCCGAGGTACAGTATCGTTTTGCTGTTTCATTTGCTCTTTGACCGTGAAATAGACGAAACTTAAAAACATTGTTGTGGCTATGGAAAAAAGGATGAAAGTATTGACAAGAATTGATAACGGAGAATAGTTAAAGAACATTGCTTGTATTGAAGACTTTTGTTTCAAGATTATTTCCAAGGACAGTTTATGGTGGTTTATTACCCACGCAGAAGCAGTAACAAACATTGAGAAATTGATTGTGTATTTCGAGAGTCAAACGAACTTCTAATGTTAAAGCGGTTGCGAGATCGCGCTGCTCGTAAGCGATACACTAAACTGTGACAGCAGAAGCTCACTGCCTTTTTTACTACAGACTAGTTTGTAGCTATATTGAGTACAGTGCAAATACATAGGCTATTACAGTATATACAGTAGATGTGTTTTCTAAACTCCATTAAAAATATTTCAGTGATTTATATGTTTTTTTTCCGTCATTCTTCGGATAACCCGGATATTCGTTCAATCGATTCGGGTAAACAAGGTTTTACTGTACCTACATTGGACAGTGTATACGTCGAAAGAGGTTGGAACCGATGAGAGAAGTGCCCAGCTCTTTAAGCCTCCAACTATCCCTCACCTATCCATCCTCCCGCCGACACAAAGGTGCGGATGTCCCTGCGAGCCCCCACACATACGCCTCTTCTCGTATGTTGCAAGCTTGCGGACTAATCCCCGGAAAAGATAAATCCTATTTCTCTAGCCTTCACCCCGAATCAGTTAGTCACCAGAGACCTGGGAAAACTGACTCAGAGTTTCTAAAACACGCCACTACGTCTGTAACTGGTGAAGCCTGAAGGGCCCTCAGCCACCAACCCATCCCGTAGTATCATTTAAGGACTAAGTCCATCAAGGCTTCAATCTCAAGTCAAAACGTCAGCAAAAATATAACATTTTTTAAGCAAAAATGTAGTTTTATTGACTATAAGACTAAGCCTCGACAATATCTACCTCTACAAACTCAACGTTCAACGATCTCCTCTCAATATTTCCTCATTCTGACAAGGTCAGTCGATTCTCTAGAGTCATAGAGTTGCCAGTGGCTTTTGACTCGAGACTCAAATCAATTCAAATGAACCAGTTACTCTGAGTAGAGTCTGGAGGTAAGTAATAGAGCGGCCTTGTATTCAATTTGTGTAATAAACTATACATGTGTTTGTTTACCTAGTTGCAAGGATTCCATGTGATTTAAGAGAAATTTAAATAAGAAAAGTAATATTGCATAATCAGTAAATATTTTTAAAATTATTCCACTAATTTGTAATCTATATTTAATTTAATTTATGCAAATATTTACCAAATAAGAATATGACAACAACAAGAGAGTTGAATATAGAAAACCAATGGATCTGTACATCCGTCATTCCGAGGTAAATATCCCAGCGAGAAGCCCAGCTCACTTCGGAAGATATCCAATGGACTGAATAAGTAAAGTAGAGCGTAGTTGGCGATCCACCGACTTCTTGCGGCTTGATTGCCCCTTCGGCAGGAATCCGACAATCGTTGTTATTCTCAAAGACTAATTGGGACTTGTCGATACTTTGTGCTTCCACTTCAAATCCAACGACTCGATAAGTTTCTCTAAAAAAATTACAAATTATAATTATACATATTATGAACAGGCATTAGGCAGGCAGGAGGAGGGAAGGTGTACTGTTGTTTTATAGGTTATGAGTAAAAATGGGGATATCTTTAACCTTTTTTGAAAAAAGTTTACAAAATTCTAATTTTGATCCCTCCTTGCTGGAGGGAAATAATATTCGACATCTGAAAATGGGAAAGAGAAAATTCAGGATATTTAAATAATCTATAAATAATGGTACACCACTTACTTGTTAATAGTATGGTAATGAAGAATTATTTTCAAATGATTATTAATGTAAACCTTATCCGAGAGCGTATAACCAAGTTTATAGCCTTGTTCGTACTGTACTTCGTGCGTTTCGGGTATGACAATCTTTGTAGCACAGGGCAGATTATCAACAAGCCTAGAAATAATAGAATTTAAAAATTAGCTGAACAAAACTTCTTAAATTTATAACACAAACAAAAGATTGTAAAGGAACAAATTTGTAGCTCAGGTCAAAATTTTAGGATGAAGAGCTTTGATTAATTCCAAAAGATTCTGGGTTTAATGCTTAATTACTTACCAAAAAGTCCCAACCCCCTTTTGACCCAATCATTTATAAACATTTTTACAAAATACACTTCATTTTTCCAAAACTGTGCACTTAAATTTTATATTTGACAATTTGGTCACAGGGAATAACTTGGGAAGTTCAGAATCTCAACTTTTCAGGGGAGCTCTTTAACAGAGAATTATCAGAGAATACACATTACTTTATGACATGCCAAGAAACCCACATCTTTATAAGTCAGAAACTACCAAGGCTGTGAGTTAGGGACTTCTTAACACTATCCACGAGTCTTAGTATATCTATATATACTAGTATATAATCATAGTGCACTTAACTTACTTTGCACATTTTTCTACTAACCAATTTATTTCCTTTGACCATCAAACTGACCTCTGCAAGGAGCATAAAGCATAATGTTCCAATCAATGACAGAATTTCTCTAGTTGCAAAGAATTGATAACCAAATAAAGAAACAATCAAAGGAGCAACTGAAGAAATAATAATTTACTTTTTGACTTTCCGCCTGATATACAATGGGTGGAGTGAATAAAAGCAAGAATCTAGCCCTTAGATGTAGCATTTCCTCAATACGGAGTGAATAAACAAGAGCTACTTCTAGGTAGCAAGATCTAAGTAAGTTAGTCTCATCTCCTGATAAACTAAGGAAATTCTAAGGGTAGCTGTTGCTAACCCCTAGCTGCAGCTAGGATTCCTACCTCCCCTGTCTCATCCCTCTTCCTTTCTGTCAGGGGTGTTGCTTGTCTCCCTCTCCTCATGCAAATGTCAACACGCATGGGCCCTATTGGGGGGGGGCTGCAGTCCCCTCCGAAATCGGTAAAGATTTGTCAAAAAAAAAAAAAAAAAAAATTAAATACCACTTTGGTCAGAAAAAATAATTTCTTTTTGGTGCAATATAATTTTGATTGGCTAACTATTCCAAGATCTAGATTGATAATATTCCATAACCCCCAAAATGCTCTCAGCCCTCCCCCCAAATACTCCCAGCCTCTCCCGAAATTATTTTCTATATACGCCCATGCCGACCTGGATCGGTCACTTTTTATAAATGCATTAGTCAATGATCCTGTGGCAATGGAAAAATCTAAATTACTAGCTGCTATTAAAGAAAGAAAACCTGCTGGGGACAGCATTAGTAATGAATTTTCCATAAGGCGAAAGGTCACTGTTGCACAGTTAAATAAGTTGCTGAGTAACATTAAATCAAGCATAAAGAAGAAAAACGACCAAAAAGCCACCGGCAATAAGCCTATAAAACTGAAGCAGTAGGGAAAAGATTTTTACAAATTATTGATCAAGGGCAAAAATCCCAGGAAGAATTCAAATGGATTCACCGACAAGCGTCTAACAAGGAAGTAGGAACCCAGCACTGCTACAACAAATTGCAAATAAAAAATTGAAAAAGTGTGAAAATGGTTGAGGTTTACGGTAAGGAAGAAAAAAAAAAATCCGACAACTCCAGAACTTCAAAGAATCGTTTTACTGTAGGAAATGTAGCTAAAGAAGATGAAAATAAAACATGAAGACGTCCCGGCGCATATAATACTCCTTTTCCTTACAAAAATGCGTAAACGCCGCCGTAATTGAGCGAAAAGAAACGACTAATTAAAAAGCTAGCATGAACCAGACATGACTAGCTTTTTCCTTAGCTATTGCTAACCTTAGAACCTAGTCAGAGCTCTTTATTCACACCTTCTACCAAGCTGCAGCTAGGAACCGTGATAAACTAAGCAAATGCTAGCCCTAGCTGCAGCTAACCTTTTTATTCACTCGGCCCTTAGCAATTGCTTGGAAAATACTTAGTTCTAGCAATTACTAGCTTTTATTCACTCCACCCAATAAGTGAATTGAATATTGTCACTTTTCTATAAATACAGAACCAAAAGGTTACTGTGCTAAACATCACATCTTGGTAAGTCAAGTCCTCTAATGAAGCCAAAGCTTCAGATTTAAGATATTTTATCTATCTAAAGCTAGGCGATGGAACGGCCTTATCAGGCTCTGAAGATGCTATTCTTACTGCCTTCTATCTCAAGTCTTGGCTCTATAAGACGACTACACCTGTCTTGCTGCAATATGAAGCCGGACATGAACTCAGTTTAAATCTCTGTTAGGCGAGATCATTTTACAGAAGTTAAAGATGTGGAGCATTTTTATGGCTCCATTGAATGGAGCATAAAACCAACAGTTATATACAATAATAGCTAATGTGAGGCTAACAATAAATATAAATATCATATTTACTTTTGGTCACCAAAACATTAATATGGTCATAGGAATAAATTATCTTTCACTAAACAAAATCAATAGAAAAACTTACAAATGAACTACGTATTCATGTTTGATTCTACTCATGACTTTTGCCTCGTCTTCACCCTTCCAAACAAGAGGGTTCCCTGGCGATTGGCACAGCAGTTTACAAGAAAAGTCTTCGGCCATTCGTACTTCATAAGGTGTGTTTACAATGCGATCTCCTCGCAAAACCTCGCCTACAATGAAACATGGTTAAAAGTGTTAAGTATAATAAGGAATGTTAATTAGTAAGACTTACCCAAATTTTCTGACTTGTACTCTATTCCATTTTTGGGAACGCAAAATGGTAATGAGTAATATTCATAGGGCAACTGAGTCCTTGTGCTAGTCATTTTTACTGCCTTCACTTGTATTGGAGAGCCTTTTTCAAAATCCACTGGAGCTACACCAGGCACATAGAAACCATAACACATGGAGTTCAAGAAAATTAATAACAATTGTAGCAACATATTGGAGGAGGTGGTAAAAATCTTAACTATTCACTCTAAAATATCATTACATCTCCTAAAACAATGCCACTAAGCAAAACACTGTCATGAACAGGAATTATGGTGCCTGAATTTAATACAATTGTTTCTATCGACTACTTTTATCGATGGAAACAGCATAACCTACAGCTAAACAACCCTAACTGTCCATTGAAGGGATATTAACTACCCTATGCTACTACTAACAATACTATGCCTTATCACAGATATGTCACACCGAATAAACACTGCTGGCGAAAACTCAAACTAATACAACTCAACATCACAACCATTTAAATCGGTAACTTGCTAACAATATTTTAATCTTGACATTCTAGCATTATCTTTCTCTCTGCCGATAAAATATTTGGTATACCTAGTACAAATTTAATTAATTGGTAAATTAATTATAGAGATGCATCACATGTCCCGTGAATAAAATTTTTAATACTTTTAGTTTAATAACCGTTATTATCATTGAAAATATGATTCCTATACTCGAAAAATATGTTCAATTAATTTATAATTTACAAAGGAAACTTAAGTCTTTAAATATATCATTTACGGAATTTAAATACATCATATCTGAAGGCGGGAGCGAGTGTACAATGAGCTGGGGGGGGGGGGGGGGGGAGAATTGATGAAATGTCAATATAAGATTGCTTGTATAGGAATTTATTACTATATTTTTATAGTTGAAATTGAATTATGAGAGTTCAGTTTCATACGCATCGATGAATGGAAAAACTAACAAACAAAAAGAATTTATTCATTTAATTGCTTCAGAAATGGTTGTCTTTTTTATTTATTTAATTAAATTTTAACCTAAATTTATAATTAACATTTAGAATTTTAGGACGGGTAATCTATATATAGGTTACCACCCTTTTCTAGCCAGGATAGGGCTGAGGACTTTTCTTTTTTCCAAAGTGGTTAAGTGGTCACGCCTTGACACCCACTGGCCACTGGGCCTCCTGACATTTTTATGTTCTGAACTACTTGAAGCTCTAAGCCTATTTGTAAATATGCAGATTAAATAAAAAATTTTAGTAGCTTATAAAGCTAAAATGATTCCAGGAATGAGAGACAGAATTATTTTATTAGGAGTATAAAATCAATCATTGACTTGATCATTTAAAATTCCCGATTTAACTTTTCCTTAAATCTATCTAAAACGGTATAAATCTGGTAACGTATCCCCAAATTCGACTGTAAGTTCCTAAATGTTATTTGAAATCCTGTATTTTCCAAAGAGAATAAAAGTTAGCATAGAGGAATAAAGTATGAGGTATTCTCTCTGCAGGAGGGGATGAAGCTTCAGTTTCCAGTAGCCAGCTGATGGTGTTGAGTTGTGTTACCTCCATGGGGTGGGGTTATTTTCGTTTTTACCGGTCCTTATATTAATTAACTAACAATGGATAACGAAGGAAAAAAAGTTATAGTGTGCGACAACGGCACTGGCGTATGTAGCATATTATTTAGTAATTACTATTTATCTTACTCTTATGACTCATATCCTCATATAACCTCGTTTTTCATGTGCTAATCACTGTAAGAAATGTTTTTATTTCTTTTTTATTGATATTCATTATTTACACATTTTTAGTTTGTGAAATGTGGATACGCAGGCTCTAATTTTCCTGAGCATATATTTCCATCCATGGTAGGAAGGCCAATAATCAGAGCTGTCAACAAAATTGGTGACATTGAAGTTAAGGTAAAGTTTAAATGTTTACCTATTTAATTTTGTCCAAAATTATGTACCAAATTGTAGGCTCTAATGTTACTAGCTTTTTTAATTGTCACTGTATTATATTGCTCACTTATTGTTATACCTAAGTTCGTAGAGTATTGTATTGTATTTTTTCTCTTTATGTGTACTATAGTATTGTTTTGAGTGTTGGAGAACATGTCACATAGTCAATGGGGTTGTTCACTGTGCTCTTCACTATTCTTGCACTCATGTGGAATTAGGTGACCAGGTACTTAAGTTTACAGATAACTTCGGCATTATTGATAAATATAGTTAAGTATTCATCTCGCCATTTATATTTTAAAGATCTTTTGGAAAGTCAGAAATAAAGGACAAGAATGCTAACTATCTTTATATTTCCAGTTTTAGAAATAAACAGTTAAGCACTATGTTTTGTTTTTTTAATTGGAAAAGAAAATTCAATTGCTTGGACAATAGGTTTTATAAGTTATTTGGGGTTGAGAATAATTGTTTTTAATTTTTGTAATACATAGATGATAAATTAAATAAATAATTTTGAAGCGTGGTTAGGGAGTTTGTTTTAAGGAGCACATATATTTATTTTACTTATTCATTAGTTATATTTCTCTATAGAATATAAAAATTTCCACCTTAAAGGAGTTTGATACGAACTTTAAATGATTATATCAAAGATCGGTGAAAGTTAATTACACTTGTTATACTGACTCTCATAACTGATGGCGTCTTTACGTCTAAGTAATTATCGTTAAGTTTGTAATCACTCCAAGCTTACGTCATCCATCTACTCTTAATATTTTCCTCTCATGAGCTATTTTAAACTACTAGCAATTTGTTTGTTAGGTATTGCATATTATTTAAAAGCAATTGTTTATTAAGGTTTTATACATTTAATTTTTTTTTTTTTTCAAAGGTAAATATGTTTTTCAGGCTATGAGTTGATGATGGTTAATCCTATAATACATTTTCATTTACAGGGCTTAACTGTGAGAGTAAGCATTCCCATTTCTTGTAAGACTTCAGAAATCTTTATTTTACAAAAAATTAACTGCATGAATTTTTAACTTTTCATCAGTTACACACCATTTCATCCCATTAAATTTGTTTAAAGTTTTGTTTTATATTAATAGTTTTGTCTCATTAGTTCACATTCCATATTAACGTTACAGTATTCATTCTTTGAGTAATAGATTAATTTTTTTTATTTGTTTTGATTAAATCTTTAACACATTTTACATCTTCCATCTTCCTTCCATATGCCGTGTACGTTCGTTGGCGACTGGTGCATAGGAGTTACCTGTAAGTTACTGCACTACGTATCAGTGCATGGTAGTTTGCGTTCGTTGTATGCAGCAATGTTGACTCGCATCCTATTTTTGGTGGTGAAACAGAATTAGTGGAATTAAAGGCTCAATTTGTTGTGAATTGCTTTAAATGTTGATTTTGGTTTGTTAATTGTTGTGTTGTATATGCACCGAATGTATCATATTAACTAAATGGCTTCCTTTTTTTTCTATAATGATATAGATAAATGTTTACAACATTTATTTTTGTTGTTATTCTCTTTTACTTCATTATATAGGCATGCTTTTGTGTTTGTATAAAGTAATTCTTCTATGAATTAAATATATTTTCAGTATTATTTTTCTATAATGTTAGTTTTAAAGCATGAGATAGAATTGAGATGTTTTTTAAAAACTCTCTTTTAGAAACTCTTTAATATTTGTATTTATTTATTTCCCCTCTGAGCTTTGAATCATTTCAGTTCAGATTTGTCATTTTAAAAACTCAATGAGCAGCTGTTGTCTAATAAATTTATTACACTCCCAAGAGCAGCGTAATTCAAATGCGCTAATGGTTATCGTATATTTTATTCAGAGATAGGCAAGATTTATTTTGAATAATGAATAAAAAATACTCTTTCTGTCCGATATTAATTGTAGCTGTAAGTTAGATTCAAGCACAAAATTGCGATCCTTTCAATCCAAATCAATTTTCCATGACATCTTTAATTTATTTTGACAGGTATTTCAATTTTTCGGTCAACCTAATTATTTTGAATTATTACTATTTTTCTAATTTTATTCGCTGATGGAAATCAATAGGTTTGTTTCACTTGAACGTCAAATCATTGTACAATATGAATAAAAGAGTTTTCAAACAAACATCAAGTTGTGATTGTATATTTGGTGCAGAAAAAAAAAGAAAAGTTGTTTATTTATTTCAATCTTTAACGTCTATTATAATTAAATAAGAATTTTAGGACAGGCTATCTATAGGTCACCACCCTTTTCTAGCTGGGATAGGGCTAATGTCATTCCTTTTTTCTAAAGAAAAGCCACCACCCCATAGTGGGAATCGAACCCATGACCCTTGGCACAGAGTGTTAAGTGCTCACGCCTTAACCCTCAAGGACACCAGACCTTCAAAAAAGTTGTTTTAATTGGCTGCAAAACAATTTAGGTACACTATTTCAAAACTTGCTCACAAATATTCTAGTTAAAGAGAATCATTGGCTCTTGTAGATTCTTTGTTAAAAACAAAAATTTGGAATTGTACATTTATACAATTGAAAGCCTCAACTAAACCTTAACTTTCGCTAACTTCTATTCACCTCTTGAGCGTGTGTGGTAAGGCAGACACACCTTTGCGAAATCTTTCATCGAGGCCACGATGGTTCTTAAACAATAACCCAACAAAGATTCTAGCTTTCTCGTCGTAACAAGGTTTAGTTCCGTTTTCTCAACCAATATTCTTTTACCTATTTTTAAAGCATTCTCTGCTTTAGTATTTAGGGGGGAATGGAGGACTGTAGCAGGTAGTTGGTTTGAACTCAAGTATTTTGAAAATATTGCATATTCTTATGGAGTAAACTTAGAAGCGTATCATAGCAGAAAGATCTGATATTTGTTTGAACAAACAGTTGGCTGTGAATATATACCTTCTGAATCGTCTATGCAAGGCCAAGAAGAAGAATACTTCTCAATGGCGGAATCTCTTTCTGATACTTCTAGAAGTAAATCCAACCGGTTCCCAAATATTTTATATATTTATTTTCTTTTCCTATTATTTTTATTCTGTTTCATTCTACAATGTAGTCTGTAAAATCAATCACTTTTGAAAGTCCTGTGCCTTTCTCCGTTCACAGAACATTATGATCTTGCTTAGCGTTCTTCACCAGTGATTTCGTCTTGCATCCTCTCTTTCTTGTCTTTTGTGATTTAGAGGACTAGTCCTTCTCTGCTCTATTAAACCAAGTTGGTTTGCTTTTCTTGTCGTAGAAGAAGTCAAAAAGTTGTTTTCTTAGTCTCTCTTTGCTACTATTATCATGGGAAAATTTAATTTCACGGCTGCTGATATTATTATTGGACAGTGGGAGTAATTGATGTATAATAATTTTATTCGGGGTCTCTCGTGGTCTAGTGGCTAGCGCCTTAGATTCATAAGCAGGAGATGATCCCCACCAGCGGCAGGAATTTTCTAATCCCATGGCTCGTTGGGAAAATTCCTCGCTGCACCCTGGATGTCGGCACTAATAGCCTAGGTGTCAAAGCGCTGTAAAAAAAAAAAAAAAAAAAAAAAAAAAAAAAAAAAAAAAAAAAATATTCACTAGTCAAAAAGAACTTTTTTTTCTATTTTTTTAAAGTCTTTTTATAATGCCAACGGCACATGGTCGGTCACCCATTCAGGTACTGGCCATGCCCGATGCTGCTTAACTTTGGCGATCAACAGGAACGAGTGCATTCAATGTGGCTATGGCTGTTGGCAAAAATAACTAATTATAAATATTTGTTTTAATAAAAATAATGAATACAAGATTTCATATCTCTTTAAGTTAACATTTGAGAACAAGAAATATAAAAGAGGATACTCCATCAATAGAGTGTCGGTCCGCTTAGAATTTTGAGCATTAACCTTTCGAAAGGATTCAAATAATGTTGTGCACCTTCCTAATAGTTGACCAGCCTAGAACCAAACCAACCCCTTCTAGCATTAATCTGTCTATCGAAGTACTTTCATATTTTATCTAGCATTAGAGAGCATGTACTAAATTTCAAAAACTTTCTCCATCTTTTTCTTTTCAGTAAGAGATTTAGTTAGACGTTGTAAATTGTTCTATGTTAGTTGAAGTGAAGATTGCCTTAGATAGGAAAGCCTTCCCTATCTCATGGTTTAGTCTTTCGTTATTCCTTTGTTACTTACATTCATCTTGTACGAATTATATTGCCCTGTAATTAGATTTATTCAAGTATCTTTTCATTTGGAAACTTGTTAGAATCTTATCTAAGATTTATTCATTCTTAAAAAGTAATGTATTAATACATTTTCTTAAAATTCTAGGTGGCGGCAATTAGTTATTTACAGCTTTGGAGTATTTATACTGATGTATTTTCTGCTTCATTCCAGCTATCTTATTAGATTACAACAAGCTATCATATTAGCTATTTTTATTAGATTACAACAACAAAATTAATTTATCAATTATATTATATAGCTGTAAAGAAAGCTTATATATTGCTAAGGAATAAAGATATGAACATGTCTATATTTGTTCCTGGTTCAATAATTTTTCTATAGTTTTGCGTAATTATTGATGTATTTGAATTATTGAATGGAAAAGGTTCTAGCTATTTCAAGCGCATGACTCATGTGCTTGAGGAAATCTCTGAGTCATCTTATCAGTCAAGTGCCTTTCCAAAAGCAAACTCTACATTTTGTTAAATTTATGTTTGGTAGCAGTTATTTATTTATTTAAATTTTAACGCCCGTTATTATTAACTAAGAATTTTGGGGCAGGTTGCCTATAGGTTACCACCCTTTTCTAGCCAGGATAGGGCTGATGCCTTTTCAATTTTCTAAAGAAAAGCCACCACCCCATACTGGGAATCAAGCCCATGACCCTTTAGCGTGGAGTGTTAAGTGCTCACGCCTTGACACTCACGGCTACCGGGCCTCCAAGATAGCAGTTAAAACTGGTGAATTAGTATTTTTCAATTATTCCTTATTGCCTGGTGTGGCATTGAAACTTCATTTAATCTCTTTCTAAACGCATAAGTAAATAAACTAAAAATTAACAAAGATGGAAGGATGAAATCCGATGAGATGGATAAAACCTTTAACATTTTATATTTACGTTTTACTGCGAGGTTTTGGACTTCATGGTCTGAACATGTATACTGATACTTTGAGTTTTGAGCTTCCATTAGGGGACCAAAAGGTGAGTTTTGACCTCTCATTACAGGACCAAAACGGGAGATATTACTTCCCATTAGGGCGTCAAAAGGGGAGTTTTGACCTCCCGTTAGGGCGTCAAAAGGGGAGTTTTGACCTCCCGTTAGGGTGTCAAAAGGGGAGTTTTGACCTTTCCTTTCGACTACCTGTAGGTGAAGATAACAAGAGGTGTCCATAAATGTGAGGTGGTAAAGGAATGGGTCCTGGTATACGAAAGGTAATATTTTAGTGAAGGAATAAGGGTTTTAAGCCGGGTTTTTTTAATAAATAGAAAATGTTTGAATAGGTAGAGGAGGCGAATTTTAATCAATTTTGTATATATTGTTTTACAATTTGAGTATAATTTTGCTTTATTTGCCTTCTACCTACAGAAAACAAAATATTATTGGGAGTTCTAATCACTATTAATTCTGATATTAACGAAATCATGCCCAAGCCAATATTGTATTTAACATTGAATGCTAACTGCATAGACTCCCCTTATCCTACGGTCTCCGAGAGGAATGAGCGTTGGAACCCGTCGGAGCTAGACGGGCTCGAGGGTTCCTAGAAAACCTTCCCTTCCTAGCTAGCCAAAGATTTGTTCCGTGGTATTTCATTCAATGGAAGTCAAAGAAGGCAAATATATTTCGTTTTAGAGGCAGGAACTTGTGTTTCTACTAAGAAAATAAATGCTTCTACTAAGGCACCTGTGGCTGGAATGCCTGATATACACCAGTAAGGATTTACATATTTTAAATTTCTTTTATAATTCTGAAAATAAATTTTACTTAAGTATGTAATATTAAAAATGGTAAGTATTATTATATCCTCAAATAATAAGATTTTTTTTAAATACATAATTGACTGCTGCCAACTGAATTCTCTAATCCGGCGTTTTTTCTTATTCAACTGTACCCCGGTCCCAACGACGCTGGATCAGGGAGATTCTACTGTACTTAGTATTAGACATGTAGTCTTTTCTATTTCCTGCGATACATTTTATACACACGAATCAGACCACCCATTCACTCAACATCAGAATCCTGAAACATGTTTTGCTCAAATGGTTAATAGATAAATATTTCAGTTAATTATTTTTTTAGTGTATAGAAAATAAATAAATTAAATTTATATTACTAATAAATGTACATGCTTAAAAAATAATTTTAAAAACCCAGTGCTGTAGATGTAAGCCGCTACAACAGCAGTAGACGTGTTTTTCTGCTAAGAAATCGTGTGCAGAATATTTTATTGATAATTTATAATCTATAGCATGAAATATTCCTTTTATAATTATTTGGGTAATAAAGAAAATGTGATTATAAATTATTTTATTTTGATTATTGCATAAAGCAGTGCTTTGCTAAATGATACTTTGCTTGGATCTTGCGTCTAGTAGACAAACAGCCAACTGATGAAATCCCTCTTTAGAGACGGGAGAGATTCATCTGCACAAAGTTTTTCATAAATTTCAAATTTAGTTTAAAAGCTTGAAATTATCTATGCATGTTCAGAGACTGGCAATATTATGCTCTATGTTTTTTTTATAAAACTAAATTTTTTTCTTTTAAATAAGGTTCTATAATTTTTAATTTTGATAACAAAGTGAAGCTTAACGCAAACGATTCATTACATTCACCCATTTCATTAATCCAGAGGCAGACAATAGTGCAATATTTGTTCTACGCGTTACAGTGCTTATCTCGTACATAGGAGTGGGGATATTAAGTTTGTGGTACGGATCGAAACATTTTATGATTTTAATGTTGTAGTAATAGTTGAACTGCAGACTGCCAAAGAGGCTCATAACATGTTATGGTTGTTGAATGGTGATGATGTGGTAATCCTATACGCTCGTACACCGCCGTGGTAATCATAGGCTCGGCTTGATCAATTTGAAAGCAGAAATGAGTTGCTTGAAGATCAGTAGCATTCAGGTCAGCCAGCAACATCAAAAACAGACAAAAATGTGCAAACGTTTTTTGTTCAAACAGACACACTATTAAAGAGCTAACCGAAGAACATAACAAATCGTTCGGCTCAATGCAAAGCATTTTAACCCATAACTTATCAATGAGATGAATGAATGCAAAATTTGTTCGCAGACTTTTGAGCAATGAAAATAAAGAAAATATTAAGGAAATAGTGACTAAAAATTCACCATTTTTTTTTTTTTTTTGTAGGCAAAAGGTAAATGAATAAAATCAAATTAACATAAACGTCAATTTATTAAAATTTGCTCTACGTTTCGCATCCTTGGATGCCTCTTCAGTAGCTTAGAAACTAGATACAGTCTAATGGGATGAAGGTGAACTTTCCGCTAGAATAGCCACGTCATTACTGAAGATTATCAGCTGTTTAAAAATCAAAATTTAAAAAAAAATGTTTGGACACTATCGATTTTTCAACAGCTGACAGTTGCTCTGTAGATGATCTTCAGTAATGACCTAGCCATTCTAGCGGAAGGTTCACCTTGGTTCTATTAGGCTGTATCTAGTTTCTAGGCTCCTCAAGAGGATGCGAAACATGTAGAGCAAATTTTAATAAATTGACGTCTATGTTAATTTGATTTTATTCATTTGCCTTCTGCCTACACTAGAAAAATTGAAAGAAAATAGTGTTTCAGTTCTTACAAAGTGATGGTTCGTTTACATGCAAATCCGGACTTAATGACCAAAATTGTAGCTACGGATAAAAGTTGGGTCTAAGGCTATGTCCTTGAGACGAAAATTCAGAGTTCCCAAAGTAAAACCATTGAATACTTCACCCTAAAAAATCTGTCAAAATCTAACATCAAGACCCTTGGGACATTAGTGTTCACGTATTAACACTCACAGCAACAATAGAACAAATAAAACAATGTTTTTATAATCATGTGTGGTTTATTTTTAACTTGTTTCATTCGAATATTACAAAAAAAAAAACAAACAATAGCTACAGTTCTTCAGATTGTGCTAAAAGCACTCACAGTAATAAATAAATAAAAATGTTGTAATAAGGAGCAACAAATTAACATACAAACATAGTATTCCTCAAAACGTTTTAACTTTTTTTTCCAACTTGCCAGGTAGCCCCCAAGACGCACATGCGGCGTCATGCCGTCACAGCGAGTGGTTCGTGATGGCGCACATGCTGCAGTCAAGGTGTTAATTTGACATTCTTGGCTTACGTCGTTTCTGCACTCACCGATTCAATTACAACTATTTTTTCTGTGATTGCACCAGTAATTACAGTTATTTTTCTGTGATTACAATTGTAATCAAAACCTTTCTGTGATTACAAAGATAATCACATATTTTTCTGTAATTACGAATGAAAAGTCACAAACACAACATACCTCTGAGCTAGAAAATTGGAAAACTATTAGCAACAAGACAATGAGGTGACTCATTATGGAGAGTTGAGACTTTGTCATTTATTGGTATTACCGTAATTATTGATAGGAATCTGATAATAGTATTCTAATTTAAAAAAAATAAAAGATGTCGGATTACAGTCGTAATTGCAGGAAAAGTTGTGATTTTGTTTGTAATCGCAGAAAGGTTATGATTGTGTTCGGAATCACAGAAAGGTTATGATTGCGCTCGGAATCACAGAAAGGTTATGATTGCGTTCAGAATCACAGAAAGGTTATGATTGCGTCCGGAATCACAGAAAGGTTATGATTGCGTTCCGAATCACAGAAAGGTTATGATTGCGTTCCGAATCACAGAAAGGTTATGATAATAGTTGTAATCGCAGAAAGGTTATGATTACCGGAATCACAGAAAGGTTATGATTACCGGAATCACAGAAAGGTTATGATTACCGGAATCACAGAAAGGTTATGATTGAGTTTGTAATCGCAGAAAGGTTATGATTGAGTTCGGAATCACAGAAAGGTTATGATTGAGTTCGGAATCACAGAAAGGTTATGATTCGAATCACAGAAAGGTTATGATAATAGTTGTAATCACAGAAAAAAGTTGTGATTACAGTTGTAATGATGGTTATGGCCAACAATGGTTTTCTATTGCATTTTCAAGAACATTTTTTTTTTTTTCTTTTTCATTATTGTAACTTCATTTTTGAACTTTACAGATTTCCCATTGATTATGTGCTAGAAGTAAGGTTTGGTTTATATTAAAATCAAATTTCATTTATTAAATGTTAAAATAAGCGAAGAGTGTAAATTTCCCCGTGAATTAATGACGGTATTGATGTTTTAGGATTTAATGGTGGGAGATGAAGCGAGCAAACTACGTTCGATGCTTGAAGTAAATTACCCGATGGAGAACGGAATTGTCAGGTAGTAGCTGTTTATATTTACTATCTATTTCTATAAACCTTTCTAGTCTAAGATAATATTCGGAAGAATGGCTCTTCTATTTGCTTCTCATCAAGTTCATTTCTTCGTATACACCTTTGCAGCAACGCCAGTACCGAACTGACAACAGGTGAAATAATACTTTTGAATTAAACATAAAATAAGATAATTTTGTTTTCTGAAAAAATCTTTTACCGATCACTTTGGTATTACTAGAAGTGACTGATCACCATACTTTCACATTCTTTTTAAATTTAATGTTTTTTTGGTTAAGATTTACAATATTAAATTAATTTTTTTATTAAATATTTATCATTATAATTTAAATTTTAAAGTCCATTTTTTCATAACTTAATTTTTAAGATTTGTTTTCTACAGGTCCCATCCTTACCTGGCCAGGATAGGACTGATGCCATCTCTTTTTTTTAAATAAAATCCATCTCACCTTGTGGGAATCGAACCTGTGACATACTTATAAATTTTTTTTGTTTAAATTAATAATAAAATTACTCCTTTTCTCAAATTCAGGAATTGTTTAAATCCTGAGAGCCAGACCGGAAGTGGCCCTACTGGTGAAAGGTTCTCCCCCTCATGTTGAGGATGTAAGCCTGTGTATTTATAACATATTCTCCTGAAGAGACACCAAAATATGCGAATAACTGAATACAATTATTCATTTATCATTAATTTATTCAAATTGTATTAATAATAATTGTAAGTTATAGAAATATAGTGACCATCCACCTTGGTCTAAGTTTTTCGAATTAGTATTCAATAAATTTTGCAACTTGTTTATATCTTTGTATTAAGATATTTATTGTCTGTGTGTTGATGAGATGTCTATTTCTTATTTTTCATTTTTGATATATATTATTTGTTTGTTTGTTGTAGGAACTGGGAGGACATGTGCCATGTCTGGGATTACACCTTCGGTCCGACCAAGATGAACATAAATCCTCGTGACTGCAAGATTCTCCTTACAGAACCACCCATGAATCCGATCAAAAATAGAGAAAAAATGATTCAGGTAAAATTACTTTCCCTTCCTTTATACAGCCCCCCCCAAAAAAAAACGGCCTAACTTCGGGAATCGATGCAAGATAAAAAAATAAAGAAAAAAGTCCTTTGGCTATTATCTTGTTTTTGCTTCCTTTCCGAGAAATAAGCAAAAAACTGGAACAAATTATGAAAAGGCTCTCTTTCATAAGGCAATGAAAAAATCGTTAAAAATATATGTTACCTGTAGTGAGAGAATTCAGATAAACCCCTAATGTTTATGACCCAAAGTCCTAATTTGACAATACTGGCCTTATTATTTGTTATATTGCAACCAAACTCGGTACACGGTGTGGATATCTAAAGAGAAAGATGTGTTGTAAAAATAAATTGGTCTATTGGAGGGGGGGGGGGTTTATTTTGTACTATGTTTGAATAGAATTCAGGAGGAATGTTGGCAGAGCTACTACTAGATGCCCTGGCCAGCTGTATCTGCTCTCTGCTATGTTATGATTTTATATGAGTTGTTTTCTTCTAACTTCTGCCTCTAGGAGCGCTATCCGGGCTCTTGTGTTATTATTGTGGGATGTTGTTCTCTTTTTCATGGGGATGCTTTTATTATTCATCAAGATCAATAGAAGAAAATGTGATGCTTTTGTATTTATTTATTAAGTCTATTACCATGCATACACAAAATTAATAATTGAAACTATGTTGTTAAAGAACAAAACTATTTATGTTTTTGTTTTATTTATATAGGTTATTTTAAGCAAATTATTCAGGATTGCAGACAACACTACCCAAATTCTGAGGAAAGTGCTTTGTTATGGAGCTGGTGTGTGATAGACTTTTGTATTGTTAGTTTGGTTGGAAAAGTTACAACAATTTTGTTATTTAGATGGATATTAATAATTTTCATCTGAAGTGGACCCATATTCTACATAAACCAACTTTGCTCATTTCTTTAAGATAGATTTATCAGTACTTTCTGATGTATCGTGTTGTTGTTGCAACATAACAAGACGCTATGCTATGTGGGACATACCAGTTTGGGTTGCTACAAACCAAGTTTCCTGGCAAAAGAACAAAAATCTTGGCCACTGCCATGATGAAACACGTACACACATACTTATATAAATAAAAGAACATCCTTGATTTTTCAGACCAAGAGAAGCAGATAATATACAAGTATTAGGTATGATTAGGTACCCGGGTCCTTCAAAACATGAGTCTCACTTACCACCATACAAATGAATATATAGGTATATAACTGTGAATTCTTAAGGTTAATTTTTGCTTGAATCGATAAAGATTTGAAGGGGTTTTTCATGGGTGCAATTTCAATTGCAGTAGACTCTCCTTTATTCCGTGGCGTTCTCTTATCCGTCGCACTCTGTAATCCAGCAGTTTGATAAGGTTTTTAAATACATAAGTGACTGCTTTTAACTGAATTCTATAATCTGTTATTTTCTCTAATCCGACTGTACCCCGGTCCCGACGACGCCAGATTAGGAAGAGTGTACAACCTACATTCCATTGGAAACTACTGTAAGTGTAACAATATCTATTTTGCTCTAAATATAAACTCATTTTTTAGAGCGTCCTTGAATTCTAAGATTCATTTTAATTGTGACATTTTTATAAATAAGGCAGATATTTTTTTATGCATTTTTATTTTTGCAGGTTATGTTTGAAAAATACCAATTCAGTGGAGCTTACATCGCGATTCAAGCAGTTCTGACTCTGTACGCACAAGGTTTGCTGTCTGGTGTTGTCGTTGATAGTGGTGATGGAGTAACGCACATTTGCCCAGTCTATGAAGAGTTTGCTTTGCCTCACCTCACTAGACGGCTCGATATTGCTGGGAGGGACATCACTAGGTATCTCATTAAGGTTAGTTTCAAGGAGTTAGTCATTAAACTCTCTTCATTCTAACAAACTAGTTTGCTAGAAATATTTACAAATTGTTGTAGTTTTACTCTCAAGTTTCCCTCCTAAATCTATATTGGTACATCCAGGAGTCTTAGTTTTCATGGAAGGATTATTCCTTTGCTTGATTGGGTGTGATGATGTAGTTTGCTACAGAAGGGTGTCCACTGCACGAAAAAGTCATGAAAATGTTACGAAATTGAAAGTAGGACACAAAAATCACGAGGATGTCATGAATTTTGAAACCATGTCACGAAATTTCAGATTTACCTGAGTCTAAAGTAATCCTGGGAGTCTGCGCATTTGTAATTTTGCCGTTTTTGTATGGCGACGAAATTCTATCTGCCTCTCCCACCTCTTTCTCTAATAGATTCCTTTGTTGTAATATTTACACATCAATTATCCATTATTCACATATATGCAGACGTAAATATTTAAATTCTGTACACATTAATTTACTAAATTCTGTACAATAACCATAAATATTTAGTTAGTAATATTTTTAGAAATTTTGAATTCTGCTACCATTGTTCAATATGTTTGCTGCTAATTCCATAGTCATTCTAAAATTTTTAGTATAATCGTTTCTCCACTTTTAAAATGAGTGTAACTGTCCTCTTGGACGTATTATGTACATTGTATTCAGCTTTATTAATTATTTTAAATGTATGTAAAATTTAAGTTAGTAGAAATCATGACGATAATACGTGTAAAGTTACAGCAGAACAATGAATAATGAGTGGAACTAATTGATTTATGTGCACTAATTGAATTTACGTTAGTGCACATGTATCCCATGAGGCCTGTCATATTCTGCCTAAAGCTTTATCTCTGGCAAGTACAGTAAATTTCATTTAATCCGACAAGTTTGGGACTTGAAGCTTACTGGGAAATCAAATATTCTGGATTATCAGATGCATGTCGAAAAAAATAGATAGAGGTGAAAATTAAATGAAATTTAGACTATAAGACTAGTACATATTTAATAATAAATGACTAAAATAAAATTGCACACTGTTAGAATTATACTGCCTCAGTCGAAAGCTATAAACCGAGCCGGCAAAAAGTAGTTATTTGATCAGAGAGATGGTTTCCGGGAATTTGATCAGAGAGATGGTTTCTGGGAATTAGGTCCGACGACCCCGCCGGACACCACCAGGTTGTTGGGGTGGGTATTTCAGGGAATTGATGCATAAGATCTGAAGAGGCACACTTTTCATGTTTGGCCTTGACACTCCTGCCGTGCCGGATTATCAAGTGTGCCACCATAAGATGGCGGATTAGAAGAAGTTTTCTGTATTTCTGTTATTGGTATAACGGTTGCCTTCTTCTTCTGTCCTTCAAATAGCCTGTTGAGGAATAGTCTTCAAATTTAGCTTTCTATCCTGTACAGATACATGTTTCATTTTCAGTTATTACTCTTGCGAGGATACGCCTTCAACCATTCAGCAGACTTTGAGACTGTGAGAATAATGAAAGAAAAGCTCTGCTATATCGGTTACAACATTGAAACCGAGCAGAAACTAGCTCTGGAAACTACAGTACTTGTTGAACCTTATACGGTGAGTCATTTATTTATTTATATTTATTTTCTCCTACTCATGTCGACAAAAATGTAGCCAAACTTTATATGATTTTGTTTTAAAAATGCCTAGCTACATCGGTAGTAGCCTGATTAGGTCACTGCTGCATTAGATAGCTGTCATGATCCCTAATGGTAAATATCATCCTTAGATTGTCATAATTAATTAGAAATTTGGAGAAGGGACTGGCCTTCTGCAGAAATATAAAAACATATATTTCAAAAATTATAGAAAAAATTAGATTGTATGTACAATGAGTATTTATTTTCTATTTTCTGCAAAGCAATGAAAAAACAATAGGAAATGTAAATTATGAAATATAAAGCTCCATATTTGTTATCACCATGAGCTCGGGGCATTTTTATTAAGCATGGAATATGCTTTAGCTTTTACCTAACGGCCTCAAAAAGTCGGGAGTAAGCGAGCTTACATCCGGTTCATTTTCAATCCAGCTGTCTCTGCTGAAAAGGAAGATATTTCAGCCGATGGGGATATTTTAGCTGATTTGATTTATTTCAGCTGATGGGAGGTTGTTCAGGAGATATACATCTGATGGAAGATATTTTAGCTTATTTACATTCTTTCAGCTGGTGGGAGACATTTCAGCTAATGTGGAAGTATTTTAACTGATGTGAGTAATTTCAGCTAATCGGAGCCGTTTCAGCTGATTGTAGGTTAACAGGATTCGAATTCTTTGTAACATTTCATGACTCGTCCCACTGAACCACCGAGATGATCTATCCCAGATAGGAGATTACTGTGTTCGAGGGAGAAGTGTATTTCCTTTTGCTGGCTAATGAGAATAATAAATCTCCTTGTCATCCTGTTCCTCTCTGCTTTGAGCATCCTCCTAAAATTAAAAAAAAAAAAAATTAATATGCTTTATCTGCTAATTTTTAGCATGTTTCAGTTTGCTGTATTATGTTTGCTCATTTCTTCTGTCTACGATTTCAACTTGCTGATCCTCTGAATACGGTTGTTTACATTGACGCTTCTCTCTACACTTTTCAGCATTAGTTTTAGTCAGTAATTTGAGAGGAAGCTCACCTTTCTTTCATTCATGATATGTTTTCCATTTATTGCATCCAGGCATAGCTGTATTATTAGAATGAAGAGGACGTAAATCTTTTTCTTTTTTTTTTTTTTTCTTTAATTATTGCTATGTTATTTTGTTTCCAGTTACCTGATGGAAGAGTTATCAAAGTGAGCGGAGAACGATTCGAGGCACCTGAAGCCCTTTTCCAGCCGCATCTTATTAATGTTGAAGGTCAAGGTATGTAGAGACTAACATCAAAAGGAACTTTTCATCCTTTCAGAATTTTTCAGAATTAATTAAATAATTAGAATAGTATGACAATTATAAGACTCAAGGAGGAAATAAAACAATTCTTCTTGGAGATGAATTATATCAAATATAGCTGTAGCGTAGCAGGCTACACCTACTTTCTGCATCTAGAAAAGCCCAAATAAATTAGAAACCATATAAGTCATATTAAAATCTAATAACACAAATCTTTAACTGTTCGAGTTTACAGTTTCGAACCCGTGACCTCCAAACTGTTAGTCCTAGACGATTTTAACCTAACCTATGACACTCCCCGAATCAAGAATTACATGTGTGCCAAGTTTGGTCAAATACAGTCAAACGGTGTGGATTTGTATAAGAAACAAACATACAGACAGATGGTAGACTTTTTTGACCTAGCCTATGAGACTTCCCGGGTCAAGACCTACCTGTGTGCCAAGTTTGGTCAAAATCGGTCAAACGGTGTGGATTTGTATAAGGAACAAACGGACAAACCGACAGGCACGTGATTTATATATATATATATATATATATATATATATATATATATATATATATATATATATATATAGAGAGAGAGAGAGAGAGAGAGAGAGAGATAGATATAGATTTAAATACAGTATTTAGCAAAATAATAAATTTATTCAATCAAATGCAGAAATAATGGATCCCATCTTTTTTAATAACTCCTTATTTCCTAATTTCTTTTAGACCAAGCATATTAGATATTTCCCTTCGAAAAAATCTGTGGACCGCTCCTGGTCCACTTCTGGTCTACTTATGCCACTCCTGGTCCACGCTGGGTAACTCTGGTTTGATAGGGCTCACTTCCAGTCTCTCACAAACACTGGTACTCCATCCATTCTTAATCTGGGTTAATTCAGATTCATTCAAGTCCCAGCTCATCACTTCTGGGACACTCTATGCACACTCGAGGTCACTTCTGGGACACTCTATGCACACTCGAGGTCACTTCTGGGACACTATGCACACTCGAGGTCACTTCTGGGACGCTCTATGCACACTCGATGTCACTTCCGGTCTCTTGTGAGACAATATATTCATCAAGGAGCCAATACCAGAGGGGGAGCTGTGCTCTTGTCGCTTAGTTCCGGTCTTTAATAATTGCTTCTAGGGTAATTTTGGATCTCTGGGTCCATTCCTAGGTTAATTCCTGTTCACTTCCGGTCTCCCAAAATTACTCTAGGGGCACTAAATCAACTCTGGGAAGTACTCCTGAGTTCTTCCAGTTTACTTCCGATCGCCTTCTAGTCCCTTCCTTTCATGCAGCCGCACTGTGAGCAGAAATGCATCCGTATAAGACCAGAAGTGTAAAGAAAATGAAAAGGGTTGTCTAGTGCTATTTTTTTACCTTTTTTTATTTATTATCAGAATTTAATTGCAGGAACGATTAACAGTTGTTTAATTGTAATTATTAAACATGAGAATCCGCAATTACAATTAATCAATTGTTAATTGCGAGATTTTGCACTTACGATTAATTAATTGTTAATCATGGGAGTTTGCAATTACAATTAAATTTTTAATCATAATTGTGTGTCGGTGCAATTGCATTTTTAATTCATTTCCGATTGCCTCTGGAATTAATATTTTCCCAACTATGACTCACCCTACTTGTATATATATATATATATATATATATATATATATATATATATATATATATATATATGAAGTATTCTAGAGTTTAAGAAATGGTTTAATAAGTTTTAATCTTAATTATGTGTCAGGAATTGCTGAAATGGTATTTAATACTATCCAAGCTGCTGATATCGACATGAGAACAGAGCTATACAAGCATATAGTACTGTCCGGAGGATCTACCATGTATCCCGGACTCCCTAGCCGCTTAGAGAGGGAAATAAAGCAGCTATATCTGGAACGAGTTCTGAATTAATTAGTTAATTGCGAGATTTTGCACTTACGATTAATTAATTGTTAATCATGGGAGTTTGCAATTACAATTAAATTTTTAATCATAATTGTGTGTCGGTGCAATTGCATTTTTAATTCATTTCCGATTGCCTCTGGAATTAATATTTTCCCAACTATGACTCACCCTACTTGTATATATATATATATATACATATATATATATATATATATATATATATATATATATATATATATATATATGAAGTATTCTAGAGTTTAAGAAATGGTTTAATAAGTTTTAATCTTAATTATGTGTCAGGAATTGCTGAAATGGTATTTAATACTATCCAAGCTGCTGATATCGACATGAGAACAGAGCTATACAAGCATATAGTACTGTCCGGAGGATCTACCATGTATCCCGGACTCCCTAGCCGCTTAGAGAGGGAAATAAAGCAGCTATATCTGGAACGAGTTCTGAATTAATTAGTTAATTGCGAGATTTTGCACTTACGATTAATTAATTGTTAATCATGGGAGTTTGCAATTACAATTAAATTTTTAATCATAATTGTGTGTCGGTGCAATTGCATTTTTAATTCATTTCCGATTGCCTCTGGAATTAATATTTTCCCAACTATGACTCACCCTACTTGTATATATATATATATATACATATATATATATATATATATATATATATATATATATATATATATATGAAGTATTCTAGAGTTTAAGAAATGGTTTAATAAGTTTTAATCTTAATTATGTGTCAGGAATTGCTGAAATGGTATTTAATACTATCCAAGCTGCTGATATCGACATGAGAACAGAGCTATACAAGCATATAGTACTGTCCGGAGGATCTACCATGTATCCCGGACTCCCTAGCCGCTTAGAGAGGGAAATAAAGCAGCTATATCTGGAACGAGTTCTGAAAAATGACATAGACAAACTCTCAGTAAGTACAATTCAATAAATGTTATTCTTTCTTTATAAAAAGTCTGGCTTTGTTGTTTTGTTTGAAAGTTTGTTGGCTATAGGATTTGCCAAGATGCGATGTTCAGATATGGTCAGTTCAGATATGGTCTAGCCAAAAAACTGATTTTGAGAAATGACCTTAACTTGCTTTGCTGAGATAATGAGGAAGTGAACATTATATGAGAGTGTGAACAGAGAAATATACGTGTATGTATGTATGTCTCCTCTACTCTAATTCCCCGTCCAGGACAATAAACTTCTCGTAGACTTCCACGGTCTATCTTATTCAATGTTTTAAAGTCTTCTGGATATGACCGTGTCAAATTGGTAGCAACCGACATTTCGCCAGACATTCTGCTGGCTTCTTCAGGGTTCCTTCTGAGAATGAAGATAGGGTTCAGTTGGGTCGAATTTATACCAGGTCGGGGTCGTAGTCACCCTTTAAAGGTCTCTGATTAGTCGATCCTTCCCGGGGTGTTGGATTCCTTGCATTCAGTCTTCCTTGGGATGACAGTTGTCCATAATTTGCTAAGTCTGTAGCCAACTTCTCTATTGAAGTTCTGAGGCTATTTAACTATTTCTATCGCTTCTCGGATAACTCTTTCCCATGTGTTGGTAGCCTTTACTAGGACATCAGTTTTATCAAACTCTATGGATTGATTTGTCGTAAAGAAGTGTTCTGCAACCGCTGATCTGTTTGTTTCCATGTTCTTGGTACTTTTTATGAGTTCTTTGAGTCTTTTAGAAACCAGTCTTCCAGTCTGTCCTATATATTTCTTCCCACAAGAACATGGTATGCTATATTTACCCGGGGTCTTTAATCCAAGTTCATCAGCTGTAGGTAGCTGATCTTTGTTTTGGTAGTGAATATAGTTCTGATTTGATATTTTTTCAATAATGATACTGATTTTATCTGTTACGCCTGAATCTGTTTGACGTATGGGACAATAACATTTTCTTCAAACTCTTCTGGTTTGTGAGGTCTTGGAGAATCTCGGGCTAACTTCACACTGTTTAAACTCTATAAACAATTAAACCCTCCCAAGGGCAACCACTTCCTAAACAATGGAAGAAAGCATTACTCATTCCTATTCCTAAACCAGACAGTACCAAATATAGACCCATTAGCATACTGCCTGTAATGTCAAAAGTTATTGACAAAATCATAAACTCCAGACTAATGCATTTCTTAAATGTTCATAACATAATTAATAAACACCAATATGGCTTTATGGCACAGAGATCAACATTAGATGCTTTGTCAGAAATAAAGAATATTATTCAAATTGCATTGAGTGCCAAATCTATGTATTAATGGTTAGCCTAGACATAAAAGGCGCGTTCGACAATGCATGGTGGCCTGCAATATTAAAGAATTTAAAATCGTACAATTGCCCTAAAAATTTGTATAACATCATTTCTAATTTCTTACAGGATCGATATATTACCATAGAAAGTAAAAATGATACCTACTCCAAACCTATTACTATTGGTACACCACAAGGCTGCAGTCTGTCGCCTACTCTATGGAATATTTTAATAAACTCTATTTTTGAATTACCAAGACCTCCTGCAACATAGATAATTGCCTATGCAGATGATATAGTTTTATTAGTAGAAAATAAATGTTTTCAATTCCTTGAAACTACAACCAACAGAATACTCAACACACTAAAGGATTCGACGAGACAAAACAAACTAGAATTTAATGTTGAGAAGACAAATTATATAATTTTTTCGAGAAAAAGACAAATCCCTCATTTAAATATCACACTCAACAATACAAAATTGATAAAGACTGACACTGTTAAATATCTCGGCATTCTAATGGACCGCAAATTAAATTGGAACAGACACATAGACTTTATGTACACTAAAATTTCTAAACTTATTAATACAATAAGCATTGCTACCAGAGCTACCTGGGGCATGAAATCCGACTCGTTAAAAACAATATATGAGGGAGCAATCATTCCAAAAATGTTATATGGAATACCAATATGGTATGAAGGTTTAAGAAGGAAAAGAAACTTAAAGAAATTACATAAGCTCCAGAGATTTATAGGTATCAAAATTTCCAAAGCTTATAGAACTATTTCTTTTGAGGCTAGTTTTGTTCTAGCAGCCATAATACCTGCACAATATAAAGCTCATGAACTAGTAACATTGTATAATATCAAAAAACAACACTTAAACTATAAAGAGATATTAAACAATAACATAGACAAAAACATTGACTGTTCACACTGGTTACATCCTGCACTTTTAGCAAAAATACAGACACACCTTGACGAACCGTGGGAGACAACAGTTACAAGTTCTAACCTATTTACGGACGGAAGCAAAACAGAAAACAATACACCAGGTGCAGCATTAATAATAGAGTCTACAAGCGGACAAATCTTGGAGTATAAATATAAACTTGACATGAGATGTTCAAATAATCAGGCAGAAAAGTTTGCAGTTCTTAAAGCAATAGAATACATTAAACATTCACCTTATAACGTACACAAAAATATTACTATATATACAGACAACGCAAATCTTATCCATTCTATTCGAAACCCTTACATACATGACACACTTACAGAACAAATTAGACAAAATATACTGGACTTGATTGACAGAAATATAAGAATACACATAGAATGGGTTAAAGCACATTCCGGAAATAAAGGGAATGAATTAGCCGATATAAAAGCCAAAGAAGCATCACAAGATCCATCGCTGGAACCCGAAATCACCCTTGTACCTCTATCGTACATTAAAAAGGATCTGTGTACAATGACAGTAGAAAAATGGGACAAAGACTGGACCGACTCAAATAAATCCTACAGTCTACACAAATATATCCCTCACATTACAAACACCAACTACAACTTTATCAAAAGCTCACACCATAAATTCACACAATTCCTTACAGAACATGGACCGACTGGACAATATTTGACAAGATTTAAGATACAGAATGACGATAAGTGTAAATGTGACGGACGGACTACACAAACTTTTACCCACATCTTATATTCATGTACACTATTCGACAAAAACCGATTACAATTAATAAAAGCTATTACATTAAATGGTGGCAATTGGCCAGTACAACCAAATATTCTATTTGATAAATATAAAAAAGAATTTTCAAAATTTACCAAAAGTATAGACATGGATGTAGAAAAATAAAATTAGAATTTATGTTTTGATTTGAACAATAATGAATGTATCTCAATATATCTGCTCTTGCATATCCTTCCGGCTCAAGAGAAACCGCAGCATCGGTTGAAATAGTATTTTAGTTTAATATTTTTTTTTTTATTTTTAAGTATAGTTTATTATTGTCACAATTACTCACTTATTAGAGTATCATTGTAATTAAGTTAAACAATTAATTTATTTAAACTCACATTATTTAAATTTGTTTTGTAAATCATCTTATCGAAGTTTATATCTCCATATAAAATATGTACCAAAACACATAATCACTACATGTAATATGCCAAATAAGGCATTGGCACATGTGTTCAAAATAAATGCACTCTTCATAGGGATACTATGAAGAGAAAAAAAAAAAAAAAAGGCAACCACAACATAATTATTTATTTTTTATGGTTTTTATGTTTAATGGTTGAAGACTGAGGGTTCTATAAAATTATGCCAGCTCATAATTCAAATATTATTTTACATTCTGTTGAAACGTTTTGGTAAGCCATTGTCAAAAAGACATGAAAATGATTCAATTATAATTAGAATATTTCACAATTGGGAGCAGATTAATCTTGAAGTATTGTAATTCTAACTGAGTTATTTTTATGTTTATTACAAAGATTGATGTTGGTGTGAGGCACATCGTTTCAACACAAAATAATATAATATTTGAAGACTCATAAGCTGGCATAGTTTTAATAAAAACTAAACAACGCATTCGTCTTGGCGTCGATAGAGATTTAATCATTTCTCTAGGAAAGACTGAACCCAGAATCTAGCAACTGGTACAGAGTATGCAAGCTCAAGTATATCATTAGTAAGTTATTGGGGATTTTCAAGTGTATTCTTCTCTTAAAGATCCGTAATAAATGCATATATTGTATCTGTATTTGAAATTCAAATAAAAAAGATAGTTGTAAAAAAAATGTGTGTCTCTTATTTTTGTCGTGAAACTTAAGAGGGGCAAGAAAATATTATTTTTGGCTTGGGGAGGCTCGGCGAAATAAAGGTTGGGAAACCCTGATCTAGAATCTTGCAGCAGAATTTTCACCAAACACAAATGGTGAACCACCATAGCTAATACCCCTCTGGAAATAATACCAAGTGAGAGAGACATGTGTTTATCATAAATCATTTGTATCTTCGAATTTTATCTTAAAATATATAAGTCTTATTTTAATTGTAATAAATTCCCTTTTCTGGTTAGAAATTCAAGATTCGAGTAGAAGATCCGCCTCACAGGAAGGACATGGTCTTCATTGGAGGAGCAGTTCTCGCAGAAGTAATGAAGAATAAAGAGAAGTTCTGGATTACTCGAGAGGAGTACGAAGAAATGGGCGTGGGCGTGATCTCGAAGCTCGGCGCGAGGTTGAGTTAATACTTACTAAAGACAGAACAGTGGAACGGAGGCTACTGTGATATTTCCAGGCTCTCTCGCCTTTGTAGTCTAGGGCATCTGGACTTCGATGTCTTATCGAGTCGTTTCATTGTATCCTCATTTTGGCTCAATTTTCAATAAGTTAATTGTAAACTTATTTATAGGTAATATATGTATGTAAATGTAAACTTGAAATGTAAGAAGTGCTGTACTGGCACGAATTGTTGAACAGCCATTGTGAATAGTTTCTACACTTTCCATCTTAGCAGTAGTTAAATATCTGGTTTATCAATGAGGATACAAACACAATTGATAACTTGCAGTTTTAAGAACAAATTTTTGAGTATTTAATTGTAATGGCAATCTTGTCATTAGTTGCAACTCTTAAGCCATACTTTTACCATAAAAGTATTTACAATGCATTTTTTATAATTTATTATTATGGTGCATAGTGTATTGTAAATTACTGTTTGTTTTTTTTTAATAATAATTGATATTTATATATTTTGTTGTATTCCAAATAATTTTATATTCTTTATTGTTAATTATTTTTTCTTACTGTGTTTATTACCTTGTTTTATAAATTAAGTTATATATATTACTAACTATAAATCAATATTATTAGCAATCGCACAGATTTGAAAATAATTTATGTGTAAGAATCCTAATATTTATTGACTAACATTGTGGATTCTTTATTTTTTATTTCTTCTAAAAAAATTGGCATACTGTTTGTCAGAACTGTCCATAAAGAGGGTTTGTAAATGATTGAAAGTACACATTGTTACCTTCCATAAAGCTGCTTACTTATAATCTACTTCATTTCTCTAATCTATCTTTGTTATTGTTCAATTCATGAAAACTCTCCAGCTACAACGCATGGATGTTCCTGCATTGTTATTCAGGGATTCGAGTAATTTATTTTCCTAATATTTGACTTTAACAAAAAAATTGTTTCCTGGAATAAATAATTATGAATTGTAGAGACTTGTGTTGGAGTTTTTTATTTTGAGGCTCTTTCAATCTTTTATGTAGATTTTGAATACAGTGATTTACCTCAAGCCACCAGGAAGAGATGATTTTATACAGTCCGTAAATGGTGGACTTTGAGAACTTGAACTTGAGATGTTGGAACTTAAAGAGGGAGTGTTCCTTGAAAACATTCCGTTCCTAGCTAGCCAAACATTTGTTTTGTGGTATTTCATTGAATGGAAGTCAAAGAAGGCATATATTTTTTGTTTTAGTGGCTAAGAAGTGCTGTTTCTACTAAGAAAATAAATGTTTCTACTAAGGCACATGCGACTGGAACGCCAGTCTAGTTCGAACATTCAAGTGGAGTGCAACTTTTAAAATTAATTTTAATAATAAGAACCACTTTAAATATGCAATATTAAAAATGGTACTTATTATTATATACTCAAATAATAAGGGTTTTCAAATAGATAAGTGACCGCTTCTAAATGAATTCTCTAATCCGACTGTACCCCAGTCCTGACGATGCTGGATTAGGGAAAATCTACCGTATATATTTCTAAATAGTATTCACTTCCTTGAAAGCTTGGGGTCGGTAAAGCAGTAGCCTTATATTTTGGAATTATTTTATTTATTTTTTAGTTTGATTAGTTTTTCACACGTCTTCAGTGGCACCTCTTGTTCGGAAGTACCTTCGTCATCATGTACTCTCTATTGAGGCTGGCGTAAAACTCTAGCCTCAATAGAGAGTTGGTGATGAGAGGACGTTTAAATAGTAAGTGCCGCTGAAGAGGTGCAAAGAACGGCACAAAACATGTCAGACGTAAATAATGAATAAAGTGGTTCAAAATCATAAGGTTACTGCTATACCAACTCCAAGCCTCCAATAAAATCATAAGGTTACTGCTATACCAACTCCAAGCCTCCAATAAAATCATAAGGTTACTGCTATACCAACTCCAAGCCTCCAATAAAATGAATAATGCATCCTTGAATTACTTTTCCTTCCGTCCATTGTGACTTGGGAGAGCCATCCTAATTCCGCCATTGCTTCTTACAACTCCTGCTCTCTTGTGCACCCTTGAAAATCTATTAATTCTTCAAAAGAATGACCCAATATATATTTTCAACTTGTTTTATTTAATTCTATGGTAGGGGGTCTATAAAGTCGTACACTATTTGTTTTATTCAAGTACTTTATTTGAAATCTTTTGCCCAAGATTTTAAATAAAGTACAGTAATCTTCCTTTAATCCGGCACGTTTGGGACTTGAAGCATACCGGATTATTGGATGCATGTATAAAAAAATGGATAGAGGTGAAAATTAAATAAAATGTAGACTATGAGACTATGTAAATAAAAAAAAAAAAAATGACTAAAACAAAATTGCACACTGTTAGAATTATACTGCCTCAGTCGAATGCTATAAACTGAACTGGCAACAAGTACGAATTTGATCACAGATAGGGATTTCGTGGAATTGATGCATAGGAACTGAAGAGACGCACTTTTCATGTTTAGCCTTGACACTCCTGCGTGCCGATTATCAAGCTTGCTGGATTAGAGGAAGTTTACTGTAGTTGAACAGAAGGAATGCTGTACTACTTTATCAACCCCCCTGCCACAGAAAGAAATAAGAAGAAGTGAAAATCTATGTATATACAGAGAGCAGTGAATCCTGACTTTTTTCAAGGATCTGGCAGAGGCAGAACACTTAATGAGTAATGAACTTACTTTGTCAAAATCTATACTCCACGTTGAAAAGGATTCTCCTCATTGTTAAGACGAGAGTGGGCCTTAATAGTCCATATAGTTGTGAAAGTGCATGGATAAGAACGGTACAGTCAGAGCAGTGTGTTATAAACTGAGGCATGGTGTTGGCTCTACCATTTTCTTGCGAGGCACGTACCAAGTTGGTGCTGATCGAAGGAGAGGCCTTGAATGTGTTGTTATGAGGAAATTCTGTTAAAACGTAATATAGTGCCTTACATTGGCGCTGAAACATTGCTTATTCATGATAATGCCTGTCCACATAAAGCTGCTTGTGTTTCTGTCAAACACTGACCTTAATTCAATCAAACATGTGGAGGACGAACGTAAAAGGAAGGTTCAGTCAAGAGGTCTCCCACCGACTACTATTGAAATGCTATAGGCATTGGAGGAAAAATGAAGGAATCAGTTATTAAAGCCAGTGGAAGCAATATTTTTTATTAAATGAAATTTAAGACTACAAATATCAATAAACAAGAAAAATATAACATTTTCTATTTTTGGAAAGAAAGGTTTTTATTTTTTGTTAAAACATTGTTTGATTTGAATTTATGAGGCTTTTTGTAAATGTAAAACCTACTGTTCTTGTAAAATTAGAATTTTTTTTTCTTTTTTCTTTTTTTTTTTTCTTAACAGCGCATTGACAAATCCGGGCCATTAGCGCCGAATACATTTGTAATTTTAATTTTAATCACCCTTTTCTAAATAGTAGGGTTTTGGGGATTTATTATCTGGAGGTTACCACCCTTTTCTTATCAGGATAGAAGTGATGCCTTTCCTTCTTTTTATTTTTTTTTTAAAGAAAAAAAAAGTTTGGCTGAAGCGTTAACATCTAAACATTCACGGTCATCGGCCTCCTTGTTGGAGGAATATTGATACAGGAAATCAAACAACGTTCATTTTTCTTCTGAAGGAAGCCTGTAATATGGGTTATCTAATGGATCATTTTTTCTGGTTCAAAATGTGCCAAGGGATGGTCCTATCATATAGAGGTTGTTCTTTGATGTCGAGCATCAATTGGAACCATTTTGAAAGTGATATCTTTCAGGATTTTTAAGAAAATTGGTAAAAACTGAATTATTCCTTAGTTGCACTCAATAGGGCCGTCTGTCATCTAAGTTATTTAAACCAAGATTTATAAATTTTGGTTAATATTAGGGGGGGCGAGGTTAACTCAGTGGTAGAGCACTGGACTAATGCTGGAGAACCTGAGTTCAAATCCCGAGCATAGTACTAAAGATTTTTATCTCCTAGTGGCTTCATTCATGGGTTGGATTCGGCCTCCCTGACCATCCCTAGGCCGACCTAGCTTTTAATTAATTTTTTAACGGGTACCTTGGTGCTAATGACCCTAGCAGTCGAAGCAGCAAAGGGGAAAATCAGGCGGTCGGAGCATAGTACTGACCACACTATCTCCCTAGTGGCCATTTGGTCATGAATCAGATACCTCTATTGTATCTGACCCTCGTGGCCTGTTACGGGACTGATTTTTTTTTGTTGGTTTATTTTATAGATAGGAAGTATGTATTTAAAAAAAGTAACAATTTTATTAACATAATGAGGTGTTTTGGACTTATATTTTGTTGAGAAATCCTGTTACTTGTAAGGTGACCATTTCAAAGGTAAATAGCTTAATATCTGTTCGCGTTCTACTATCTTCAAAAATCCCCCGATTTTGATGACGTTTGGCACAAAAATACTTGCGAGAATGGAAATGTCAAGTTTGTTACGCTGCAGATAACCCTGATTTCCCGGTGAAATTCTAGCAAAAAGTCTTTCCCCTTAAAGATTTGCGATAACAGGCTGCACTTAAACTTTTTGATTTGGGGAAGCGAATCACTAGCTTATATAAGAAAATATTTCGGGGGGGGGGGAGCACCTAGGCATTTGTGGTGTTGAGAAAATTTTAAATATTACTGTGTAAAATGTTGAGTTTAATGCCCTCTGAATGCCTCGTGCTTTATTCGTTATTCATAAATTCCAGAAAATTACATTGATTTTGATTACACAAGGTAGTATTTACCCCTTAAAACGAACGCGCACTAAGCTGACGCAGCTCCTGCGAGTAAGGCTTTTTTTTTTTGCCGTTCGTCAAAATAAAAAAATTGGAGGCAGACCTCCATTGGCGTCGTCATTGAATTGACAGATGGCCATGAGGCGGGCGTCCTTGAGGGGTGCCGTGCCCCCGTCGACTAATATAGCTCTGTTGCCTGTCAGACCACGTGGACAACAGCTGTCAAACTCCTAGATCTATTCCCAATCTGGCGCTCCACGTGGTCGCCAGCTGTCACTGTCCTCCTAGCGTCTCTTAGGGAATGTTGTTTACACTAACGTTCCAGCTTTCTTTGTTTACTCTCTAAAGCATCTGGTTGCTTCACAGATCAGTCCAGGTCCTTTCAGAACTTATTGCAAGACTAATTCTTTCAAGTCAAGGAATGCTTCGGATACAAGAGAAAACATAATTTTCAAAAAAATCTGCATTGCGAACGTTTCAGTACGCACTTTGGCAGCCTTCTTCGTCTAAAAAATAAATATACATAATTACAAACGAGACGAATTTTAAGTGCGTTCTCAGGTTCTAAAATTTGTATTGTATGTAATAAAGTCTGATTTACCTTGCAAAATATAATAATACCATCTTGGAGTGTGTATTATTAAACATAATTAGATATAATGAGGACACTAAATGTACTATTAGAAAATATGTGTTATCAGGCTGTACCGTATGAAATGTCAGTTTTGTTTACTTTGCGATTTAATCCTTTCCCTTTTTTATTTCATTATTTACAAACATCATTGTTATTCATATAGAATTAAAGCTCTTTTATTCCTATTATTTAATCAGTAACTTGCGTACTGTGTGTTGAGAACGATCCTCCGAGAAAAAAATAAAACTTATTATGACTTGAACGGAAATCTGTATCATTTTTCGTTATGAATTTAAGCTCGGTCATAGCGCTGCTGAGGCGTGTATGAACATTAACACGGCGTTCGGGGAGGGAACGGTGAATGAACGAACTGTTTACCGTTGGTTTTCCAGGTTTCTAAGTGGAAATTTTGGCCTTGACAACGAGGAGCAAGGAAGGCCAGAAACCAAGCTTGTCCCTCAAAAAGCACTAGGGAATATGTCAAAGAACTCGGAGTAGGAGCCACGACAGTTTCAAGACATTTGAAGGAAATCGGCAAGTCCAAAACTCACATTTCATACGGTATAGCCTGATAAAAGTAAGAGCAATAATAAAACAGCCAACGGCCATAGCCACGTTGAATGCACGGTTCCCGTTGAGCACCGAAGTTAAGCAACGTCCAGCACGAATGGGTGACCGATCACGTGCTGTTTGCAGTATACAAGTTTGTCAAACCTGTAGACAGCCCAAGTTACGCTGTTAAACACACACATTAATTAAACAAAAATCAATGAAGGTGAAATATTTCTTCTGGGAGTTTTACGTAATTCTTTTGGCACGAAAATGGTGCTAATGTTTAGAAAAATGGACAGTATCTGGCACATTTCCCGTCTTTTGCTCAACTTCAACTAATTCTAAAGGAGCGGGGTAATACAAACACAAAAAAAAATTCAACATAATTTTCGTTTTTGTTAAACATATATCTTTAAAAAAATAGATTTTACAAAAAAAAAAAAAAAAAAAAAAAAAAAATTAAAAAACACGAGAAGAGTGAGCAACATATTCAATAGACCGAAATAACATTTGAAACTTTAACACAATATTTCCCAGCGTGGATCGCCTTTTCGAAAATTCCACGGAACTTTTAGGTCATAGAAAATTCAATAAGCTCTCAAAAATTTTATTTTCATTTAGAATAATTTCTGAACCGCTTGAGAAATATTATTTAACTATCGATAAGTTGATCTTCAAGGGACCGCATGAAAAGTGGGAGAGCAGAACAACCACTGGACAAGGAAGCCGTTCCATCCAAAAATATTATTCCTAGCGATGAAAAAACACCATCATAACATATATATCTGTACCCCGGAGGTGAAGGACACCATGTCCATTTTTTTATTAAATGGACTTAATAAGTTCTTAATGTGGATTTTTCTATACATATAATGGTATAGGGCACTATGTCCTGTTCCCAGAAATAACGAAGATCAGACAGTGACAAATAAAATCATGTCCGTTTTCATTAGAGATAAAAGACACCATGTGGAGGACTTGACCATGATCAATACTTCTAATTACCTATCAATGTTGATATGTATAAATTTTAACAGGGATCATTTTCGGGATCTACTAGGTAGGATCGATAAAGTTTTGCAGAAATTTTTCAAAAATTCTTCATGAGTGCAACATCAATAGCTACTTTCCTTCAGAAACTAAATACTAATAAAATATAAGATTCCAGGAAAAAGTAGCAAATATAAAGACTTCCTATTAAAATGACACCTTGGAGGCCCGGTGGCCGTGAGTATTAAGGCGTGAGAACTTAACACTCCGTGCCAAGGATCACGGGTTCGATTCCCACTATGTGGTTGTGGCTTTTCTTTGAAAAGAAATGGCGTCAGCCTTATCCTTTCTAGAAAAGGGTGGTGACCTATAACCCGTCCTCAAATGCTTAGTTAATAACCACCAGCTATAAGGATTGCACGAAAAATTGCTAAGATGACGCAACTCCTGAGATTCGGAAATTTTTCTCCCTCATATTTATTTTTAGAGAACAATGAAGTGGATAAAACCTATTGCCAAGATTAGTCTAAAATAGCCTTCTTTATAAATGGTTGCGCGCCTTTTGGCGGGAGTGGAGCATTAATACCAGCTGATCGACCAGCTACTAGTCCTCGTGTTGAGATATAGATCTTCACGTCAACGTTCATTCACAGCTTCCGGCTTGAACTGTCAGGCTACTTGGTTTGTCCAATCTAGAGAACAAACAATGATCATTGTTTTTTTTGGAGCAAAACAAATAGTTTTTTAGACAAATTGAAGAGAAAAAAGGCCGTCACACAGGAGCTGCATAACTAAGCACTTTCCTCAGAGTTAGGTAGTGTCGAGTGCATTCCTGAATAATTTGCTGTAAATAACCTAGATAGATAAATAAAATAAAAATATAAATTGTTCTACTCTTTTGCATTTTTTATGAGCAGCTGTTTCAATTATTAATTTTCTAATTAATTTCCTTCCAGAGTTTTGTGTATGGGGGGTACTACACTACGTACTAAATACACACAGCTTCACATTTTGATATATTGATCTTGATGAGTTTCTCGAACCTACGTTTGGCGGAAGAATTCAATTCAAACATAGTCCAAAGTAACACCCCCCCCCCCTTCAGATAGACCGATTTAGTTCATTTTCATATCACTTCTTTCTTATTAGATAGCCAGGAGGTATAAAGAGTTTCGTTACAATACAACAGAAATTACAACCGGTATAAGGAAATTAGTAATTTCTGTCCGGAGTAAACCCCCCCCCCCCTTCTAGTCAACCGATTTAGTTTATTTTTATAACAAATTTTTCTCTTCAGTTGACCACAACGAATACCGAGTTTCGATAAAATATAACAAATGTTATGGCTGGTATTAGCAAGTAACTACTTTGGGTCCGGAGTAAACCCCCCCCCCCCTCCACATGGACCGATTTTGTTGGTTAACGAACTAGTTCAATCGTTTGATGGGGGAATACTACATTCCAAGTTTTGTGGCGAAAAAACAAAAACTCTGGCCTGTATCGTGTTAACGGACACATATATAACTATATATGCATATATATGTATATATATATGTATATATATATATATATATATATATATATATATATATATAAATTTGAACTGGGGTCATTTTCGGTGTCTACTAGGTAGGATCGTTAAAGATTCGAAGAAATTTTTCAAAAATTCCGTCATGAGTGCAACCTCAATAGCTACTTTCCTTCGGAGGTAAGTACTAAAAACAAAACAAAGAAAATAAATCAAATAAATTAAAATAATATGTCTTGATACAGCCTCGGCTTGAGGCGTCGGGCTGTAGGTTCTCCCAGATGGTAATTCTTGGCACCAGAAGAGAGAACCAGTTTGTCTTGGTACAGCCTCGGCTTGAGCCGTCGGGCTGTAGGTTCTCCCAGATGGTAATTCTTGGCACCAGAAGAGAGATCCAGTTTGTCGTGGTACAGCCTCGGCTTGAGGCGTCGGGCTGTAGGTCCTCCCAGATGGTAATTCTTGGCACCAGAAGAGAGATCCAGTTTGTCTTGGTACAGCCTCGGCTTGAGCCGTCGGGCTGTAGGTTCTCCCAGATGGTAATTCTTGGCACCAGAAGAGAGATCCAGTTTGTCTTGATACAGCCTCGGCTTCAGCCGTCGGGCTGTAGGTTCTCCCAGATGGTAATTCTTGGCACCAGAAGAGAGATCCAGTTTGTCGTGGTACAGCCTCGGCTTGAGGCGTCGGGCTGTAGGTTCTCCCAGATGGTAATTCTTGGCACCAGAAGAGAGATCCAGTTTGTCGTGGTACATCCTCGGCTTGAGGCGTCGGGCTGTAGGTTCTCCCAGATGGTAATTCTTGGCACCAGAAGAGAGATCCAGTTTGTCGTGGTACAGCCTCGGCTTGAGGCGTCGGGCTGTAGGTTCTCCCAGATGGTAATTCTTGGCACCAGAAGAGAGATCCAGTTTGTCGTGGTACAGCCTCGGCTTGAGGCGTCGGGCTGTAGGTTCTCCCAGATGGTAATTCTTGGCACCAGAAGAGAGATCCAGTTTGTCTTGGTATCTGCGGGTCAATTCTTCTATATGAAATCCGAGAGGATCAACTCCCAGTTCTCGATGGAGCAAGGTGTTTCGAACGAACGAAGGGGCGTTGGCTGATATCCGTTCTGTAATGTCTAAAGTCTTTTGATGTTTGTTCCGTACCACTCAGGGCAGGCGTAAGTCAGTTTTTGGAGGATCATGGTCTTGTAAAGTAGAGTTACTAGTGAAAGTCGAAGTGATGTTTTTCTGTTCATCAGAGGGTATAGGTAATCTAGAGAAAAGGTGCCCGTTGCTTGCAAAGAGGCCATTGGCCTATATAGGAAATAATTTCAGGAGGGGCTGGCAAAGTTTCAGCGGGGGGGGGCTGAGACCATTTCCGGGGCATGGAATATGAAAAATTTAGAACTTGGAATAGTTTTAGGCAACTAAAACGCTATTACACCTAAAATATCCTTTTTTTATTAACTAATTGATCTTATTTAAATAATTTTTAAGGTTTTTATGACCAATTTTTACCATCAAATGAAAATTTCGGGGGGGGGGGGGGGCTGCAGCCCCCCATTATATATACCCATGAAAGAGGTGTAGATGTACAGCAAATCTACAAAGTAATTGAGGGCAATTTTAATTGACAGAGTTTAAACATTTGTTTATATTTCAGCGAGGACAATGGATATTTTAACTCTGTTTGAATTGGACATGCTTTTGGTGGCCTATTTGGTTGGGTGAAAATAATTTGGTAAGTCCTGGTTAATGATCAGTTAAGTAAAGAAAATGTCTAAAAGGGTTGCTCTGAGTTAATTATTAATTAGAGTCTACAAAAAATTTTAATGGAAAAAAATTGTATTTTAGGGAACATGTCGAATGTTAAAAAGAGCTGCACTGAAAAGTTGTGATTTTGAACGTACCACATGGACGTATATAGAAAATCTACCTAAATCTTACTTATATAATACCACAAAGGCAATAGGCCATTTAGCTACGTTTGCAACGTTCGCCATTACGGATAAATGTCCTTTAAAAACATACCAAAGCTTTTGGAAGTAATAAATAAGAATCTCTTACAAGAATAGGTTTTTTTTTACGAGGAATCGCCAAGTCACGATGGCCTCATGCGTTTTATTGTCTGTTTTTTTTTTTCTTCTTCAAGGGCCTCTAGTCAATTTCTCCGGTTTATTGACATTGTATCTCAAAGCTTGACACATTTATTCCGATTAGTCTGTCAAGGAGTGGGAAATATTGCCGCGACATATTCTCTTCTGTCACAAGGTCAAATTTTATTGACTGTACACCAATTTTTTTTTTACGGCGCATCTACATCTAGGTCATTAGCGCCGACATCCAGGGTGCAGCGAGGAATTTTACCAGCGAGCCGTGGGATGATAAAATTCCTGCCGGAGGTTGGGAATCGAACCCACCATCTCCCGCTTATGAATCCAAGGCGCTAGCCATTAGACCACGGGAGACCCCTACACGCCAATATTTCAATAATTCTTTACTTTGGCCTAAATGTTTCACGCCTGACGCGTCTTCAGGAGCACTTAAAATACAAATTACATCCTCAGTCCTAGGGAAACTAGATAAATTATTATTGAAATTTAATTAATTCTTCAAAATAAGTGAAATGCTCTTTTTCTAAACATTTATTTTGATTTATTTACTAAAATATATTTGTTGATAGAAAACAAAAATTAAACATTAGTAGCTTGGATGGGCGTATATAAGGGTGGGGGCAACAGCCCCCCCGAAATTTTGATTTGATGGTAAAAACTTGTCGTAAAACCCTTAAAAATAAACCACTTAGTTCATAAAAAATATTTTATTTTACGTGTAATAGCGTTTTAGTTGCCTAAAACTATTCCAAACTCTAAATTTTTAGTATTCCATACCCCGGAAATGGTCTAAGCCCCCCCCCCCCGAAATTTTCCCAGCACCTCCCGAAATTATTTTCTATATACGCCCATGGTAACTTGAATTTATTCCTTTAAACGTTTTCCTATTAAGTAATTTAATAACAATTACTTTAAAACTTTTATTTTTTAAGTTAAACAGTAAAACATTTATTTCTTTAAAATTTCAGGCCCAAAAAGTTATTTTTGATCTTTTAATCTTTAAAGACGAAAATAAAAGTAAAAGTTTAAAAAATACATTTTAAAAATAAAAGTTGACAATTATTTTCGACCCCTGATTTCCTAGTATTGTTTCAATGCCCAATGCCCCATGATCAGCGCCCGAAGCCCCCTGACATGCGCAGATAGTATCTACATAAGAAGATACCGGGCTACCAACACACCCATACCTGTCCACCTCGATCTCCAATGGCGGCCTCTCCATATGATGTAACTTCTGTTTTTCTTTGCATCACGCTAAGTCCCAGTCAACAACTCGCTCTTCTTGCATCATTTTTCTTTTATTTAAGACCATTTATACGAACATAAATTTTTGTTCTTCTATTTTTCAGGAGGGGTTCCTCGAAGTAAGCAACATTTCATCATCGGCTTACTATTAATCCACGTGTCCGTTCTCCATTTGCTTTTCTAACTCTGATCTAGGACAAATTTCACGATATAACGCTATAGTTGTTCGTCAAATGATTATTTTTGGAAGCACGGTGGCCGTGAGCGTTAAGGCGTGAGCACTTAATACTCCGTGCCAAGGGACGTGGGTTCGATTCCCACTATGGAGTGGTGGCTTTTCTTTCGCAAAAAAGAAAATGCATCAGCCCTATCCTGGCTAGAAAAGGGTGGTGACCATATCTTCTGAGTTAACTATAATGACGTTAAAATTCAAATATAAAATTCCATATAAAATATTGATAAAGTACAATTTTGAAGATATAAAAACGTCCGTCACGCATGAGCTGCGTAACTCAGCACATTCCTCAATAACGTAGGTAGTGCAGCCCCATTCGAGGATAATAACCTATCTAATTATGAAATAAGCACCAATACTATTGATCTTTTAAATATGTGGCCTTGGGCGTGAGTACTCCGTGTCTAAAGGGGCCCTCACAAAAAAAAAAACGGCACATCTACATCTAGGTCATTAGCGCCGACATCCAGGGTGTAGCGAGGAATTTCACCAGCGAGCCGTGGGATGATAAAATTCCTGCCGGAGGTTGGGAATCGAACCCACCATCTCCCGCTTATGAATCCAAGGCGCTAGCCATTAGACCACGGGAGACCCTGGTTCCTGTTCATATCCCTATTCTCATTTGAAAAGCATAGAATAGAAACAGATAATATTTTCCTCGGCCTTTGTTCAAAGGGTTTTATGGCTGGCTATACCTGGGGTCAGGTCCGCAAGACCCTAGAATCCTCTTCTACCGATACTTCATTTCATACGTTTCAATGAATTGGAAAATATCAAATATTTTCACACATTCCTGTGTTCTTTTACTATAGTAATAATTCTACAGATAAAATCAATTAAAAAATAAAATAAAAAAACCAACAGCATAAAGGCAATTGAAAATATTCAAAAGACGTCAACGAATCTTTTTCTCTTGGCAAGCTATATTTCTAACAATGAATTGTTTTTCTTATTTTGCCTAATCTGTTTTATTGTAAAATACATTATCCAACTATAAGCAATTAAAAAATAACAAGGAATAAAAACAGACAAAAAGAACAGTTCGAATAAGCAAAATCAATTACTTTAATGTTTTAAGCACTTATTTCTCCGATTGACATCGCCTAATCAAAACTTTCATCAGAACCTTTTTTGTAGAGCATTTAGTAAGCTTTCTAATGGTATTCTTTCATTTACCAAATTCTTAACCTTTTTCGAGATATTAAGGAAAATATACAAAGTTACCAAAACTTTTTATGTCTGAAAATAAAATATTTTATTCTAACCCTTCCTTAACTCCAAACGTAACCAAAATTTCAACATATTAGTTTTAATGAAAGTAGAACATGCAGAAAATGTTTCAACTGAATCTTATGATTCTAAGTACCCAAACCAAAACCGGTATTCAAAAACTATTTTTCCAATTTTCCGTCTCCGTTATTTTCGGTCTCTAGGGGTTCTGAAACGCGAAATTTTCTTGTCGGCACTTCCGGATTGTTTCATTGTATCAACCTTATAAGCGGGGTTCCTCCCTATGGGGGAGGGAGGAACCGCGCTAAAACGATGCCGAGTCCCCCTGATACCACGGACCCCTGATCATTTGTCCACCGTGCCCCCACACCGCGGAGGCCCAGTACACGAATGAGGACATGCTACAAAATATTGACAGGTCTGCAAAAATTTTCTAAGCTTTCATAAAACTTTTGAACGCCTAACAAAATATGTAATACCTCTTTTTTTGCACAATATTTCTCCTCACACTCGCAATATTTTCGCACAGAACCGACATCTTCAAATTTTAATGCAAACCTTTTGTCTGTATGAGGCCCCCTTAAGATTGTGTGTACGATTCACACTAGACACTAGAGGTGAAGGCTTTTCTCTCGATAAAAGAAAAGTCATCGGATAGAAAAAGGTGGGAACCTATAGATAACCTGTCCTAAAAATCGTTGTTTTGACATAATCTACTATATATTTGTCAAATACCCCTCACTCACTCACTGACCTATCATCGCCCAGCCCAAACCATTTGACAGAAAAATTTGAAATTTTTCCCTTTAGAACGTAAACACTCGCAAAGAAAGGATTTTTTGATATTCGAATTTGGAAGTATTTTTAGAGGGGTTTGAATTTTTATTTGGTTAGAGAGCAGGCAAGCCAAGACTGCATGTGTTGCGAGGACGATAACAGGTCAGCTGTTAGCGTACTGTATTTATTTCATAATATTATTTCTATTTGAGCTTCATTTCAACTATGATGGCAGACCTTGAATTACTAGAAATAAACTGTGATTTTATCCCTCATAGAGTTTACCTCTACTTGGTGATGGTTTATCCGAGGTAATAATATCCCGAACCCTTAAGCTCCTTTTACTGGTAACCTATAGATAACGGGTTATCTCTTGGTTATCTGTTTCTTGACACCGGTCCGGTGCGCCCCAATGTGCAGAAACATTATACTTTGATTACTTATCAATTGAAGAATAACATATAGCATGACGGGAACCGTGCTATAATAAACTGCACAAAATTGTATACATAGTAGCGTTAATTTTGATGATACATTATTTAACGTAATAAAATAACTACTTATCTGCCTTGACGAAGCACGGGTACTCAGTTAGTATTGTATAAGTGATCAATAAAATGAATACAAATATCTAATTCTAATAATCAGGTGATTCAATTTGAAGCAACTGCTTGGTGTATTTCCCCAAGAACTACTCGGATCACATTGAATGTCCTCGCTGTAAACCTTCGATCCAAGATTAACCCGTAGGCCTTGTGTCAAGAAATTTCTAAATTCCGGGCTCAAGTTTAGCCAAGAAATCGCTACACGCAATTCTTTTAGAAATATTAGCACGTTTTCAATTCGGTATTTATCTCGCATTTTTCATTTTAAGAAAAAAAGAAGGCGTAATAAAGAAATTAAGAACCCATTAAATCCTCCATTGAACCGTGGAAGTTCCATGAAAGCGGTAATAAACGGGAAAAGGTTATTTATAGCCTCCCAGCAGGCGTAACCTCCGTTTTAGCACTTTCCTCCGAAGGAAAGTAGCTATTGAGGTTGCACTCATGACGGAATTTTTGGAAAATTTCTTCGAATCTTTATCGATCCTACCTAGTAGACACCGAAAATAACCCCCGTTCAAATTTATATATATACAGGCCAGAGTTTTTGTTTTTTCGCCATGAAACTTGGAATGTAGTATTATTCCATCAAACGATTGAACGAGTTCGTTAACCAACAAAATCGGTCCATGTGGAGGGGGGTTTACTCCGGAGCCAAAGTAGTTATTTGCCAATACAATTGAAGAGAAAAATTGTTTATAAAAATAAACTAAATCGGTTGACTAGAAGGGGGGGGGGTTTACTCCGGACAGAAATTACTAATTTTCTTATACCGGTTGTAATTTCTGTTGTATTGTTACGAAACTCTTTATACGTCCTGGGTATCTAATAAGAAAGAAGTGTTGTGAAAATGAACTAAATCGGTCTATCTGAAGGGGGGGGGGGGGTGTTACTTTGTACTATGTTTTAATTGAATTCTTCCGCCAAACGTAGGTTCGCGAAACTCATCAAGATCAATAGATGAATATTTGAAGCTTTGTGTATTTAGTACCTAGTGTAGTACCACGCATACACAAAACTCTGAAGGGAAATTAATTAGAAAATTAATAATTGAAACAGCTGCTCATAATAAATTCAAAAGAGCAGAACAATTTATGTTTTATTTTATTTATCTCTATAGGTTATTTTAAGCAAATTATTCAGGAATGCACTCAACACTACCTAACTCTGAGGAAAGTGCTTAGTTATGCAGCTCCTGCGTGACGGACTTTTCTAGCTGTCAAACCTGTTAAAACCCTTGGACGTCCAGTTGGTCGAGGAACTAATTTTCCAAGCCCTTCCAAACTCTTCTTACCAGCCTTCTCGATTCTGAACCATAGAACCCTGCACGAGCGTATATAAGGGAGGGGGCTGCAGCCCCCGCCCCGAAATTGGTAAAAATGTGTCAAAAAGCCTTAAAAATAAGTTAAATAAGGTCGCCTTGTTAGCCTTTTAATTTTCTAACTATTCCAAGTTCTAGATTGTTAGTATTTCATACCCCCCCCCAAATGCTCTCACGCCCCCCCCCGGAAATTCTCCCAGCCTCTTCCGAAGTTATTTTCTATATACGTCCATGGAACCCTCACTCATACACAGAACCCTCTGTCATAAGAACAGATCCCCATCCTGAGTGTGAACCCTCACTCATACACAGAACCCTCTGTCATAAGAACAGATCCCCATCCTGAGTGTGAACCCTCACTCATACACAGAACCCTCTGTCATAAGAACAGATCCCCATCCTGAGTGTTAACCCTGTCAGATCCGTCGTACTATCTACTATATACTACTATAGAAGATTGCCCATCATTTAGTCGCTGCTTTGGAGTTCTTAACCTCTTAACGGGCAAGGGCCGATTAAGCGGCCGCTGCTCGCTGAAATTAAAAAAATGACGCGAGTGAGGCGGAATTGGTTGCAATGCTTCCTGCTAGATGCCGGGGTTTGCCAAAAAATAGTATTTGGAGGTCTTGGGCCCGAGGACGTTGACCGATAAAGCGGTACCTTATTCTCGTGAGACTGGAAGGAATAAATACTTTTTTGGCATTCCTAATGAAATGTTTTTATCAATTCTGTCTTAAATGATATTGTGGGCTTGCATTATACTATTATTATAAATTATTCAGCAAATTTTTTTTCTTCTTTTTTTTTTTATTTTTTTTTTTTGTTTTAAGCCTGCCAATCTTAGGGTAACGCCATCGAATGAACCATTTTCATTTTCGGGATCTTTGCGACTTGGAATGGGCTTTACGACGTATCGCGGCATTTCATATCGGGGATTCGCGATGCCTGAAATGGGCAAGGGCCGAATAAGCGGCCTACCCCGTATTTATGAATACAATTTTTTTTTTTTAATATCCTGGGTTCATATTTAGTAAATTGATGTCCCCCAGATTCCCAAATATAAATTAAAAAAATCCCAACATAGCTAGCGAAATGTGCCCGTTAAAGGGTTAATATGCGACGAACTGCACCAGCATTGAAAACTAATTAGTGGAAAAGTTGAATCACACCATCCTCTATGATAAAATATAACATACACCCATATACAGGTTGGTCCCAAAGGAAATCGCCATACTTGAGGGGTGTGTACCCCGACTAAAGTGTTGTTGAATGCCATCAAGGAGAAATTTTAACTTCCATTATTTCCCTAGATATAGGCGTTTCAGTGTTTTTTTTTTTTTTTTTTTTTTTTTTTTTTTTTCTAAACTCTAGTTTTTGACAATTTTTGCGTTATTTGTCGTTCGCACCATAGGGAAAATTTAACCCTGATGACATTTTCAAATTCTCCATGAAATGTTCTACAAGATCTCATGTACCTTGTGCAAACATTTCTCAAAAACCAAACTCACAGAAGCGACCAAAACAAATAACTTATCAAACATTTTGGCTTTCAATGAGTTAATCATGAAGGGTTTTTATTTTTAATGTTTCACTGTTAGGTTGATGGGACTCCCAGAAAGGTACTGTTAGGTAGATGGGACTCCCAGAAAAGTTGCATTATTTCATTACCATGGCTAATTTGTTAGTAAGCGTCGAAGGCCAAAAAAGGATGCTTTGCATGGATAAATAAATAAGGATGCTTTGCATGGATAAATAAATAAGGATGCTTTGCATGGATAAATAAATAAGAATGCTTTGCATGGATAAATAAATAAGGATGCTTTGCATGGGTAAATAAATAAGGATGCTTTGCATGGATAAAACCAAAGAAAATTAATAAGGAAAACATTTTAGCTTTAAATAATTAACTCATTGGAACATTGAAAAAAAAAAAAAAAACTTTATTTCGTGATAAGTTCTTTGTTTGAGTGACTGCTATGAATTTGGTTTGAGATATTTTCACACAAGGTACATGAGATCGGAAATTTGATGGAGATTTTGAAAATGTCATCAGAATTATATTTTCTCTACAGCATGAACGACAAATGGTCAATGAACGACAAAACTAGCGAATAGACAAAAAAACTCGGAAACGCCTATATCTAGGGAAAGAATGCAAGTAAAAATTCCTCCTTGGTGGCATTCAACTACACTTTAGTCGGAGTACACACCCTTCGAGTATGGCGATTTCAACGAAGCGATGTTGACGGACCGAACTGTCCATCACAATAAACCGGATATTCTTATCATTGATAAAGGGAATAAGAGAGCTGATATTATTGATATCGCTGTCCCGAATGATGAGAATATTCGGAAATCTTATGCTGAGAAGCTTCGAAAATACCAGGACTTGGACATAGAATTAAAAGATCTGTATAAACTAGATTCCGCAAGGATAACAGCTATTATTATATCGGCTAATGGACTCATCCCAAAAACCACAGTCACAGCTACAAAATACTTGAAAATCTCGGGGGAACTGATTAAAGACGCACAACAAGCGGTACTGCTCGACACTGCGAGAATAGTTTTTATAGTCAGAAAATTTTTAAACGAACGCCCGTGACAAGAAACATAAAAATATATTAAATAATAAAAAAAAACAAATATGAACAACAATTCTTTCGGTTAGCAATAGCCCCCGAAAGAATTTACTCCAGGAAACTGAGAAGAACACACCCCCTATAATAATAATAATAATAATTGAACCGCACTATTCTAATTATCCAAACTGCTGGTTAACGAACTTGACCTTTTAAATCAGACAAAAGATTTTTGTACTTTCAAAATATACATTTATAATTCCTTATACACATTTATATCGTATGACCGATTTTGACGTAACTTGGTAGACAGGTAGATTTTGATACGAGGAGTGTCATAGACTAAGTCAAAATTGTCTATCTGCTGTCTGTCTGTATTTTTGTTTCTTTACAAATCCCCACTGGTGTAGCATGGCACGCCGGGGAGCAGCTAATATATATATATATATATATATATATATATATATATATATGCAAATAATAATATTTTTTTTTTTATTATTTATTTATATTACTTTCCAATCCAAAGTCATTCGTAGAATTGTCAATGCTCCCTTTTATGTCTCCAACAAAACCCTACATAACGGCCTAAATATTCCCTTCGTAAACGATCTCGCCAAATCCCGATTCCTAACCTTTCATTCCAAATTGTCATCCCACCCAAATCCTAGAGGTGAATCCCTTTCCACTCAGACCCATCCTAAAGACCTATATATATATATATATATATATATATATATATATATATATATATATATATATATATACATATATATATATATATATATATATATATATATATAATTTTGAACCACCGATATATTATTGATTTATGGGATCTGAACAATGAAAATTTCGTGTCGGCACTTCCGGATTGCGTCAAGAGGACAACCTCAAAAGCGGATTTCCTCTCTTTGGAGGGAGGGAGGAACCGCGCTAAAATGAAAGCAAATTCATGAAGATACTACCAGCAAAGGGAATACAAGCCTCAAGTCCTTGAAAGTCTCCTAACATCTTAGGTAAACATTGTAACGGGTTAGGAATTCCATCCCCGCTCAGCTCTCCCTGTAGTTTATATATAGCAGGAGCAAGCCACACCTCCTCTTAGACAATCTCCGAGACACACCCACCAAGACAGGGAAGATACAGGAGTACAGCAGAGGTTGTCAACCTACACATAGCCCGTTCAGTTGGATGAAATAGTTCTAATCCCGCATGCGCGAAATTAAGAGGGAAATATTCCTGACGGTTCCGCCATTTGCGTTTCCATTATAATGTCTCGTTTAGGACCAGGCATAGGCGGCTCTAGACAAAAATGTCTGGAGGGGGGGCTAATTTAGTATGGGCTTAAACGCGGTCCTTGGGGTGTAGAATACAATTATTAGAACCAGGCACCTAGAAATCATTAAGGAGGTATTTGATAAACTAAGAACATACATTAATTAGAACTTATAACTATTAATTTGCCTAAACAATTCACTTTTCTATGATAACCGAAAAGGATTGTGAATTTTCATTGGGGGGGGCTAAGTCCACCCCCCCCCCTTTAGCCGCCACTGGGAGAAGGGAAGGCTTTGAGAGGTCAGGTAAGGGAGATAGTGTTTAATATTTATCAACAATTAGCCAAAGATAAGCTACTTCTAATCTAAGCTATAGATGGAGAAAAACAATATTCCCCGTACAAGAATGACGTCAGAGGCAAACTCACGCCACCTCGTTCACACGAGGCAATTCCACGAATTCCATGGCCACGCTTTCGTATTATTGCCCCGTGGAAACGGGGCTTAATTGAACGTAGGAGAACCTTCCGCTATAAGTACATTTGGATAGACTTATCATAGATAAAGTCGCAAACCAAAACCACGGGCGTATATAAGGGGGGGCTGCAGCCCCCCTCCCCCCGGAATTTTGATTTCATCGGTAAAAATTTCATAAAACCTTTAAAAATAAATTAAATGAGATCATTTAGTTCATAAAATATATTCTATTTTGGGTGTAATAGCGTTTAAGTTGGCTAAAACTCTTCCAAGATCTAAATGGTTAGTATTCCATACACCGGAAATGGTCTCAGCCCCCCCCCCCCGACATTTTCCCAGCCCCCTCCGAAAATATTTTCTATATACGCCCATGACCAAAACAAAAGTCCAAACAGAAATACAATCACTAAAAATAAGCAACCTACAAAAAATGAAAAGGAAAGCAAAGTGTGCTGTTTTCTGTCCCCTTCGAATCCAACCAAAACGATAGCTATGGCCATGGGCGTATATAGAAAATAATTTCAGGGGGTGCTGGGAGCATTTGGGGGGTATTGAACCATCTAGAACTTGGAATTACCAATTTGGACCCAAAAGAAATCATTTTTTTTCTGAACTAAGTGATCTTATCTAATTTATTTTTAAGGTTTTTATGATACATATTTACCAATTTCGGGGGGGGGGATGTAGCCCCTTCAGCCCCCAACCTTATTTACACCCATGGCTATGGCCAAAACCATCCGAGTCCTTCAGAAGTGTATTCACTTGCTCTCAAAGTCATTAACTTTTAAAGCAAAGCTAACGTTTGATATCCATCTAATCTGTGATATGTAAATTTTGGTTCCGTTTTGAGTCAAGGAAATACTAGAAATAAAATATTTCATTAACAGGCATGAAGTTTGGGGATTTTCATATATTTCGAAAACAGTTAGGAAATCGTGGTTTGTGGAAGGTGACCATTCGAAAGCTTACTAAATTCCCTACAAAAAAGGTTCTAATGTAATTTCCGATGGGGCGATGTCAATCGGAGAAATAAAGAACTTCAAAATTCGCAATTGTTAGTTTTGCTCTTTTAAACTTTTGTTTACCTAAATTTGTAACAGGTGGTTTCCCATTTTAATTGGATTTAACAGTAAAACGAGTATTTGACTAAAACAAGGTAAGAAAATGAGAAACGTTGTAATAGTGTTTCCAAGAGCGAACGTTGAGAAGGTGGAGGAAGTCGCCATGATACTGTCAGTTTCCTGTTGTGGCGCCTTAAATATATTTTCTCTTCGAGATTTTATTTTATATTTTTCACGAACGATCAAACCCCACCAATAATTGCTACTATTCCTTTACTGATAGCGCTAGAGAAATGAACGGAACTGCACTAAGATGAATCAGTTCCTGCGAATCGGACTTTTTTATGTTTCCTTGAAATTGCTTTGAATTATTGCAGTTGGGTAGGTACTTGGCTATTTTGATGCAGCACTTTCTTTGTTGTAGAAGCCGGCCGGAAATTGCCAAGGTATAATTGTGAGCCATTAACCAGCTCCTACGTGTCCGTCCTTAAGTAGCTCAGGGACAGTTTGTCGCTTTTCTTAGAATTAATTTCTCTCATTTCTCCTTAATCATTTGTCTGTTATTATGATAATTATTGGAACCAACGCACATGAAAGGACGTGCTGGAGCAGAGGGTGCTTTCCACCACCATAGAATTGGCATATTATTATCAGGTAGGCCTCATCAGGCATACCTGTCCCCCACACTCTTCAGGAATACCTGTCCCCCACACTCTGCAGGTATACCTGACAGGTACGCCTGATTAGGTATACCTGTCCGCACACTCTGCAGGAATACCTGTCACCCACACTCTGCAGGTATACCTGTCCCCCACACTCTGCAGGTATACCTGTCCTCACACTCTGCAGGTATACCTGTCCTCACACTCTGCAGGTATACCTGTCCCCCACAATCTGCAGGTATACCTGTCCCCCACACTCTGCAGGTATACCTGTCCCCCACACTCTTCAGGAATACCTGTCCCCCACACTCTGCAGGTATACCTGACAGGTACACCTGATCAGGCATACCTGTCAGTTATACCTGTCCCCCACACTCTTCAGGTATACTTGACAAGTTTGTCAGTTTTCAACATGGATCCTCCGGGAGATGATCTACTTTATCTCTCTTTATTTGGTGTAATTTTTGCGACGTGTAAAAACAAACGGAAAAAAACCCAAATAATGATGTAAGGAATGGTTGTAGAGAAGAAATAAATTTACCCATATCAATCTTCTGAATGAATAAAGATATGAACCAACAGATTATCACAATTTGGATCTATTTTCCTCAATATTTCCACTAATTTTCGGTATGCAGCATCTCTTTTGTGATAATCGTCATCTTTTACTTTCCACAAGCAGGGTTCTCTTTTATAAATTTTGGCGAAATCACCAAGAACTTCATTATTTCCTTGCGACATTTTTTACTGTAAACTGATTTGCTAAAAAAATAAATAAAAAGTCTAATAAATCAACAGTCTATTTTGGAAAAGGGGTACCAGTGATTTTGTTAAATAACTGTTATTATTATGTATAACATATGTTTATTAAAGGAAATACATTTTATAAATAACCTCAAAACATATTTAATAACTTCAACTGATAAAAACAAATTAAATCTCTGGTCGAAAATCGACACCCAGATTCTCTAATATTTTTAAATATTTTATTAATTAAGCTTATCGCAACTCAGACGACGAAACTGGAGCTTGAAAGAATTGAGGTAAGTAGAAGAAAGTCAATAATATAGTCAGTGATAAATAGTAAAGTAAATTAAAAGTACGAGTCGTAAGTAAAGTAGTACTTATTAGCTGAGAAGTAACTTAATTCTCTGTTGATATTCCAGTGTCTTACTCAGTGATATTTACTTCTAGAAATAAAAAAAGTCCGACTCGCAGGAACTGCCTCATCTTAGCGCGGTTCCGTTCTTATCCCTAGTCTAATTTCGAAAGATTAAAATAGAAGCAGTTATTATTTTGTTGAGAGGAGATCGTTGACCGTTGATGATGCAAGGTAGGGATTGTCCGGGTTAGGTCACTGCTACTTAATAATACATACCCCATATGTGTATGTATGTGGGCATATATATGTACATATGTGTGCGTGTATATGTGTATGTGTATATGCATATATATAAATATATATATATTATATATGTATATATATATATGTTAGGTATATTTACATAGATATGTGCATATATTAGTGTTAAATATGTCCTACTTGTATTTACAGCCCTGATGAAGGCTTGAAGTTCAAGCCGAAACGTCGGCACAATAAAACCATTTTTACGATAAAATGTAGTTTTATTAAGTAGCAGTGACCGAACCCTGACAGTTATATTTTGGTTCCACCAGTCTTGAAAGGTAGGATTTACAATCTTACCTGGAAGGGTCGGCAACACTAGAAACCGTCCCGCTAGTTACAAGGTCTTGGAATCTTGGAACTCTATATTTCTAACAATAAATTGTTTTTGTTATTTTACTTAACCTGTTTTATTTTCGAATACATTATCCAACTATAAGCAATTAAAAAATAACAAGGAATAAAATACAGACAAAAAGAACACTTCGAATAAGCGAAATCAATTACTTAAAGCTTTAAGCTCTTATTTCTCCGATTGACATCGCCTAATCAAAACTTTCATTAGAACCTTTTATGTAGAGCATTTAATAAGCTTTCTAATGGTATTCTTCCGTTTACCAAAATTCTCAACAGTTCTCGAGATATTAATGAAAGTTCCCAAAATTTATATTATTTCTAGCAACAGAAAATTGGCCTCATTTTTCATATCCTGTTTTACACACAAAATTTTCGCAACATAAGAAATTACAAAAATAAAAAGCAATAAAAAACGAAGGGAAAGAGACAAAAATTACAACAAGAACGACAAAAACCCGTTCATAAGAACAAAACAGACGTATTTGAAGTTTTAAGCACTTATTTCTCCGATTGACATAACCTAATCAAAAATAGTTGTAGAATCTTTTTTGTAGAGAATTTAGTAAGCTTTCAAATAGTTTCTATCCACTTACCACGATTTCCCAACCGTGTTCGAGATATTAATGAAAGTATACGAACTTCCCAAAACTTTTCATGTCTGTTCATAAAATATTTTATTCTAACCCTTCCTTAACTCCAAACGTAACAAAACTTTCAACATATTAGTTTTAATGAAAGTAGAGCATGCAGATAAAGTTTCAACTGAATCCCGTAATTCTAAGTACCCAAACCAAAAACGGTATTCAAAAACTATTTTTCCAGTTTTCTCGAAAACGGTTAAAGCGATCGCCTTCAAAATGGTTTCATTCGTTTTCCTAGCCCAGGAATCATATAAAACGAGTACTTACAAGCTTATGAACTCAAAAACGTAAGCGTTACGATTTTTTTTGCGCGAATTTCGCCCCAAACGCCATCTTCCAGTAGGCGGATTTTGCTGGTTAACGAACTTGACCTTTCAAATTGGACGAAGGATTTTTGTACCAAATTTCATCAAAATCGGACCATTCGTCTTCTATCTAGAGAGCGAACAGACAAATATATATATATATATATATATATATATATATATATATATATATATACATATATATATATATATAAATAAATATATACATATATATATATATATATACAAATTTGAACCACCGTTATTTTCGTTCTCTAGGGGTTCTGAAACGCGAAATTTTCTAGTCGGCTCTTCCGGATTGTTTCATTGTATCAACCCTATAAGCGGGGTTCCTCCCTATGGGGGAGGGAGGAACCGCGCTAAAAAGGGGGGAAGGAAAACGAGAGGGGAGGAAAGGCAAAATTAAGACAAATAAATAGACAGATAAAAGAAGGAAGGAAAAAAAGGTAAAAATGCAGTTTCCAGCCCTCCAAACCGATTTCTTTCAAATTTTGCACAATAACGTATTTTGATGCACTAAACACGAATACGATGGAAAAAACGTCGGATTTAATTAGGAAAGAAGTTATTAAGCACTTAAGTTCACTGTTATGCAGGTTATGAGAGCTATTAATTATAGCGAGTTGGATTGACTGGGGTTTTGTTATCTTCTTGAGCGAGCGTAGCGAGCGGAAACGCATAGCACGTATGCCCTTAAGCGACAGGCGACGATGCCCTTAAAATTGACAATATTTTCGAATAAATGGTTTCTGAACATTTCTAATGAGAGTTCTCTGTTTCCCAATGTTACATATCTGCGCATGCGCGTGTTTACAAATACGCTCATGACGCCTAGTTTTATAACCTTCCTAACTTTAGTGCTTAATATTATATTCTATTAATTTTAGCGAGTTGGATTGACTGGGGTTTTGTTATCTTCTTGAGCGAGCGTAGCGAGCGGAAACGCATAGCATGTATGCCTTAAAGTCGTCACAAATTTAGTTGTTTACATTAGCTCTCATAACCTGCATAACAGTGAACTTAAGTGCTTAATAACTTCTTTCCTAGTTAAATCCGACGTTTTTTTTTATCGTATTCGTGTTTAGTGCATCAAAATACGTTATTGTGCAAAATTTGAAAGAAATCGGTTTGGAGGGCTGGAAACTGCATTTTTACCGGAAATAAATAAATTTATATTATATATAACAAAAATAAACAATTGAAACAAGGGGAGAAAAAAAAAAAGAAAAAAGGGCGTTGCTAGATTTTATCCAGAGTTTTGATGTTGGAAAGGAATTGGAATATGTCTGAAATATATTTGCTGTCATTTGAAAGTAATTCATGCATGTTTGATGGTAAGTCGGTGTTTAGCCTGAGTCTGCAGTCTGTCAGTAAGTGTTTAACAGTAAGTGTTGTATTGCAGTATTGGCATATTGGTCTGTCTTGTCGTGTCATAAGGTATGAGTGAGTCAGTAGGGAATGGCCTATCCTCAGCCGGCAGAGGACGACTTCTTCTCGTCTATTACTTCTGCTACTTGAAGGCCATTCCCGAACTGTATACTTAATCTCCCTTAATTTATTATCTGTAACTTTAAACCAGGTATCCTGCCAAATTTGCATTATTCTCTCTTTACCCTCGGTGTGCAAGTCTTGGTACGTCAAACTGTCAATGTCCTGTTGTTCATTTCGTCCTGCAAGTTTTGCTAGTAAGTCGACGTTGGTACTTGGTCCGATGTCATCGTGGCCTGGTAGCCAATACAGAGTGACTGTCTTGTTCAGTAATGATATTTTATAGTGTATCTCTTGTATTAAAGGATTAGTACTGTAAATGTCCTGTAATGTAAGAAGTACGCTCAGTGAGTCAGTACATATAGTAATGTTTCTGTGTTCAGTGTTAGGTATGTTATTCAGTGTTAGGTATTCTCTAATATCTTCTCCAACAATCACTCCTTCTCGTACCTCCTCCTCCATATAAATCCGCATAGATATGAATCCAGCATGCTCCTCCTAGTCCTGCATTCTGTCTTGTTTCTGTGTTTTATCCAAGCCCAAAGAGCTCCTCTGGGTGTGAGCAGGTCTACCAAGTTTTTGGAGGTTACCGTAACATATGTTTACATATTTTATAGAGTCAAATTTATTTTATTTAGTTAAAATAATCACAGTTACTGATAATAAAATCACTGGCACCCTTTTTCCGAAATAGACCCCAAATCAAAATTGAAAACACAAATCAGAGTTGTTAAAAACTAGGGCCTGATCAGATACACCTGACACCTGATCGAATTTTGATCAGGCGTCAGGTCGTCTGAGAGGCTAGTTATTTCCGCCACAGACTATCAGGTACACCTGACAGGTATGCCTGATTTGATATACCTGATTGCGTGTAGCCGGCCTTAAACCTACATGATCTAGCACGTTTCAAAGGCTGTATCTGGCAAGCAAGACATTTTTGTTTTTCAAGGAAATTGTTAATTTAGTTGAACGTCATAAAGCCTCGGTATTTAAGTATCGCGGTGCGGCGATTAAGGCAGATATAGATTGCTGCACCAAGGTGCATTGACGCCAAAAATACATTATCCAATGCCCGCTATTGGCTGATAAGCTATTCGGTGTCGAGCCTCGCCATAAAGACCAGGTGTCCTGCTTGGGACCAATTGCGATTTGACACTCATGCATGATACCATCGTCACAAAGTGGGCAAGTGTCGTCTTCTACCAAGCCAAACCATCATAGGGGCGCCTCGAAATAGTCAAAGTTAGTCCTATGTCGGAAATTGGCCACAGTGGTTGTTCTGTCGGTGTTTGACGACGGAGTGCTCTAAAGTGAAACCCATTTCTTTCCACTGCTAGCTTTCTGTGGTCTTGCTTGGTGTGAAGTTAGACGGTAGCATTAATTATGTGTTAGGCAGAAGCAAGACTTGTTGCATCCTTATTTGGTTGATGCATTTATGTCCCTTTCTTACTTAGATCGTCTGCTTTTTCTTTGCCAGTTATACCAACGTGGCTTGGGATCCATTAAAGAGTGACAGCCCAGTTCTTATGCCGGAAGTGTGAGATTGCTTCTCGGCAGAGGAACAGCTTTGCACATTGAGTTTTCGGCTATTGAGATTATGGCTGCACCTACATTGGAACCGTATTTTTCCCGATCCGATCGGATTTCGTTTGATCGACAACGGCCGACGTGAGTGCCTACATTGGTCTCGAACCGATCCGATCCGATTTAGTCACAGCTCGTCAGTAATGAACTTTTGTTGTGAAGTGAAAATGCGTGATTAATTTAAGAAATACCAACAGATGTATAAATACCATAAGCATAAAAACCTTCTATTAGGTTAAATGTCCAGGGTGCAGCCAGGAATTTTCTCAGCGAGCCCTGAGATGAGAAAATTCCTGTCGCCGTTGGGGATCGAGCCCACCATCTCCCGCTTATGAATCTAGCGCGCTAGCCACTATTGACAAAGTTGTTCTAAATTTTATTTCCTTTGATTTAAAAAAAAAAAAAAAAAAAAAAATGCATTGAAATCGGTTAAGATTTAGAACCTGTAGACCTTTTTGAAACACAATATGTGGGTTGGCGCCATTTTGCTTCGTCGGTCCAAAATCGGTCTAGAAACAAACATGTTTGAATGGCCAAGTATCGGTGGCCATCGGATTGGATCGAATCGGGTCGGGTCGAGACCAATGTAGGCACGTCCATTGAGATGTATGTGTTTGTTTTTCTTCCGACAGTCGGTGGCTATTGGATCGGATCGGGTCCAGTGTAGGTGCACCCTATGGGAGTCGATGAAAAAGACAGCACGCTGGTAGTGTGCTGCAGGCTTGCATTGGGCGAGTGCCACAGCCAATCGTACCGGACATGGGCGTATATAGAAAATAATTTCGGGAGTGGCTGGGAAAATTTCGGGGGGGGGGGGGGGCTGAGACCATTTCCGGGGTATGGGACACTAACATTTTATAGCTTAGAATAGCTTTAGGAAACTAAAACGCTATTACACGTAAAATAAAGTATTTTTTATGAACTAAGTGATCTTATTTAATTTATTTCTAAGGGTTTTACGACAAGTTTTTACCATCAAATCAAAATTTCGGGAGGGGCTGCAGCCACCTCAGCCCCCCCCCCTTATATACGCCCATGGTACCGGAGTTATCTCGCCATCATAATTACTGGGATTTGCCTACGAAAATATATTATCTTAATTACTAATTCATAATAAATAACTACTCCAGTATCAATATGAAATAAAAATCAATATTTTTTCGTCATACAATTCTATTACGATATTGCTGCTCGTGACAAAGAGAACCCTTAAGGTGAATTATCAACATTTGATGCAGTGTTCCTCTTTGATTCGATCATCTCTTTGACGTCATAGAAACCACGCAGGAATCACGTGCAGTAATATTCCACTACAGCATAACATTCCCCCAATGTTGCAATTTTTGCTGATTTCAAAAAAATATTAGTACGGAGGGTATAAAAAAACCAAAATACTTTAAGTGGAAGGTTTCACAATGGAAATCCAGGACCAGAAAATTGCAATGAGATCCTACGGACAACAAGTCATCAAAAGCATATACAGTAAATTTCCGGATGCATATACAGAAAAGTTCCGGACTTAAAGCATACCGGATTATCAAATATTCCGGATTATCGGGTGCTGTCAAGAAAAATAGATAGAGCTGAAAATTATACGAAATATAGACTCTAAGACTAGTAGATATTTAATGTATAATGACTAAAATAAAACTGCACCCTGTTAGAATTATACTGGATCAGTCGACAGCTATAAACTGAACTGGAAACAAGTAGGTATTTGTTCAGAGAGAGGGTTTCCGGGATTTTTTCTACGACGGGGTTGTTGGGGTGGGGATTCCACGGAATTGATGCACAGGAACTAAAGAGGAGCACTTTTCATGTTTGGCCTTAACACCCCTGCCCAGCCGGATTATCAAGCGTGCCAGACAATTGGATGCCGGATTAGAGGAAGTTTACTGTATATGTATGTATGTGTGCATATTTACAAATACATAAGTGTGTGTGTAGATATGCTTGTGTTATATTTGTGTATGTATATTCATTCCACAATAACGAATTAAGTATGTATGGACTACAAAAACCACTTCATTTTCTTATCTACTATTCTATAATTTTTTGAAAGTGCCTTTCATTGTCTAGATGACCCAAACTGTGGTTTTGTCCTTGGAAGGCTATAATAATAAATGTAAATCCATTGAGGTAGTAGATAGTGGAGGGAGTGTTATCTATCTTCCAATGCTATAAAAGTGTAGGTCTGACATCGGCCATGTTAGTGTGACTATAGTACCAGTAGTGACGCGCGAAAATTTGAATCTGAATATGATCGTAAACAAACAATGAATTTGAACGAATATATATATACAAATATATATATATATATATATATATATATATATATATATATATATATATATATTTATATATATCATATTCTTATTGATTTATATTTATACATATATATAAATGTCAATTTATACGAATACGATTTATAAATTCGTTTAATTTAATTGTTTTTTCACAATAATATTCAAAAATTCACCTTTTAACGCGCTTTTTGTCACACCGGCATGGCCGATTTTAGGCTTCAACTTTTTTCGTTTAAATTCTCTCCCTTCCAACTCAATGTGTAAATCACTCAAGACGTAATGTATCCATAATGTTATGATTATGTACGTGGCACTATTGTTCCTAAGTATATTGATATTATGTATGGGACTAAATTTTACATAGGAAATGTTGTTCCTTTCTATAGTCATATTACACATAGGAGCACATCATGCACTATAATTACTTTTAGCTGTTTGTTTTTCATAAATTGTTTAATTAGATGGGCATGTTAAATTGTATATATGTATTATTGCGTAGTCGGATTTACAATTATTTTGTAACTGGGTAAACATTTATGATTTCAATTTTATAAATGGAAGTATTAATTGTTTTTGGACGAATCTCATTCTTGCCGGTGATCATAAATAAAAAAAATTACGCCCGATAAAGGTTAGAAGAAAAATACCAAATTATGATGTATTGTGGTGACTGAATAATAAAGGAGATTTATAAACAGTAGTCTTTATCAATATTTTGTTGGCTATCCTTTTTTTTTGGTGCATCTACTGCTGAGGTCATTAGCACCTGTTGGCTATCCTCTTTCTGTCATCATTCTGTAAATTTGTTGCTTGCACTGTTTTAATCAGGGTATAACTACGCATTGTTTCCTATTACCATCTATGTCCATCAGACACCCAATAATGGTCTGTGTTCCAACTTCTGGTAAATTATTACGCTTGGTCACAAGTTTTGAGTCATATTTAATGCATATTTCCTAGTAGTCAAGGCGAGGTTAGCTCAATGGTAGAGCACTGGACTGATAAGCTGGAGGACCTGAGTTCAAATCCCGAGCATAGTACTAAAGATTTTTATCTTCTAGTGTCTTCGGTGTTGGGTTGGTATCGGCCTCCCTGACCGTCCCTAGGCCAACCCAGTCTTTTCTTTATTTATTAATGGGTACCTTGGTGCTAGTGATTGTAGCAGTCGACGCAGCAAAGGAGAAAATCGGCCGGAGCATAGTACTGACCACAGTATCTCCCTAGCTTGCCGTTTGGTCGTACATCAGAGACCTCTATAGTATCTGTCTCTCAGGTCCCTCGGCCTGTTACAGGACTGTTTTTGTTTTCATATTAGTCATATATATAATGAGTGATTGGGTCTTTAAGAGAATGTCTATGATCCGTTAATTCTAGGATTTCGATATGTTCGTTGGATGATTCAACGCATTCGAGAAACAAACTTAGTTTGTTGCACTCAATTCGGTGTAGCGGCTTTCAAGATAGTCACCCATTTCATTATTTCGGATTTCATTTATTGCTTTTTTTGCCACATATTAGTTACGGAGTAGCCTGTTTGTTAATTGAATGAATGAATGAATTTATCGTATTTTATAAGTAACTAGCTGTTACCCAGTGTGCCATGCTACACCTACTTTCTCTCTATGGCTCTCCCCGTATCAAGATCTACCTGATCAAAATCGGTCAAACGGTGTGAATTTGTTTATACCTGTCTATTAGTTCATAATGCAACCGGCAGAGGCCAGCACCTCAGCACTTCATATAACAGCGAACAGAGGCCAGCAGAAGCTTGCGAGTAAGATAGCTCTTATCAAAGAAAGGCCAGCGTTCCTTAGTTAGACAGTGACTGTTGAAATAAACTGCATTACATGATTATATAATGATGTAAAGTCATCAATGAGTTCGAGTTATTCTAATTATCAAGAACATCAACAAATAAATTTGAGACATTATTCAAAATGGCCGACAGAATCTGAATGGTTCAGTTCAATTTTTCTTGAACAAAACTTTTGACCTTTTGACCAAATTTTGAAATTTTACCTAGCCTAGGAGATTTCCCGTATCAATACCTACCTGTGTGCCAAGTTTGGTCAAAATCGGTCAAACGGTGTAGATTTGTGTAAGGAAGAACAAACAGAAAAACATACATACAGACAGACACGTAATTTTTATATATATAGATAATTACAATTACAGGGAGTCTGGGTAAGGTATTTACAAAATGCTGATAAATAAAATTAAGTGCAACACAAACTGTGGCTGCATCCAGCAAAAATTAAAAAATAATCAAAACTTAGTCATATAAAGAAAAATAAAAGAGCAACAATAGTAATAATAACAAAAAAAAATCCTTATTTTACAAACAACATGTTATGTAAGTTATTATTACAGTAATCAAATATCATAAAAAAAAATCGTGCACAGAATGTCATAATTATTCGAAAGTTATGAAAGCCCGTATCTTCATTGGTTCTGTGATGAAGTAGAAGAGACTGCTACATGTGTTGATGTTGATGCTGGTGAAGAATTGCTGTAATGCTTCTTCATCTCTCCCAGGTGGGAGGTAGTTCTTGATGAAGTGATTCCGAGGACTGCTGTACATAGGGCAACGGATTAATATGTGGGCTAGTGTTTCTGCTTCTTTAAGGTTGCAGATTGTACACTGTTGTTCTGTATTTTCTGTGTTTTGTTAATTGGTGAGACGAAATTAGTCCACAATTTCTTTAAGATTGTTACCCCCCCCCCTTTACACAGGGACAATGTAACTTCCTATCTTACAAACGCGATTCTTATGACTTTTTCGACTGAGAGATCCCAGACGAAGAAATCCTTGCTTAAAAGTCGAAAGTGTTGTTTTCCTTCTTTTGTCGTTTATGTATTCCTCAATATATAAAATGAATTATTCAATATTACAAGGTAATTAAATAAGAGAAATATTTATAACAGTGTTTCTACTATTAAATAAGGGGATAAGTAAAGAAACGGGATAAGATAACGCAGTTTTGGGCTTTATAATTTTGTATTTTTATACACCAATTGCCACTGGTTGGCATTTAACTTCGAATAGTATTGAATTGTAAAAAGTCCGTCACGCAGGGGCTGCATAACTAAGCACTTTCCTAAGAATTTGGGTAGTGTAGACTGCTTTCCAGAACAATTTGCTTAAAATATCCTACATAAATAAAATAAAAACATGAATAGTTCTCTTTTAATTTTGTAATGAGTAACTGATAAATTATTAATTTGCTTCCAGAGTTATGTTTGCACATGGGACCTACTACACTACGTAATAAATACAAAATCCTCATATTATCGTATTTTGATCTAACGCAGGAACCGGATACAGTCCAGGACTTTCTGGCGATCTCGAGGCAAAACTCAAACGCCTCATGAACTGTTTCATTCGTTTTATCCTCGGGATCCCCAGAGACTCCCACATATCACATTTCTACCAGGAGCTAAATTGGCTATTCCCTCTTTATCGTCGTCAGTATTTCCTCGGCTCAGTCCTTTACCAAGTAATTCAATCCCGTAGACCTTCTTATATTTTTCAACTTCTTAAATTTAAATCCTCGGTTCACTCCCGTAACACCCGATCTCGTCCTTCCGATCTCTATATTCCTTCCCACCGAACAGCAATATTCGAAAAATCATTCGTCACCCGTGCCACCTCGCTATGGAATTCCTTGCCTTCGTTTGTCCGCCATTCTACCAACCTAGAAACCTTTAAATCCCAACTCTTCCACCACCTTCTATCCCTCCAAGTTTTACCCAACACCTAGTCTATATTGAAGCTGTACACTATATATTGATACTGATAGCATTTATAAGTTTTAGAGTTTATACGTAAAATTCAAAATTATGTTGTAATTTCAAAATTATTCCTGTGGGACTTCTGTCCCGGAATAAGAATAAAACTTTTCATTTCATTTCTCTAGCGCTCCTTGCGGCGCCTTTGTGAACCTATGTATGGCTGGCTTTTCTATTGAAGTATATTACAAGGTAAACCCCCCTTTCCGATTGACCAATTCAGCTCATTTTTACAACACTTCTTTCTCATGAGTTACCCTCGACGTATACCGCGTTTCGTTACAATACAGCAGAAATTACGACCAGTATGAGTATATTAGTAATTTGGGTCCGGAGTAAACCCCCCTCCTAATGAACCGATTTAGTTTATTTTTACAACACATATTTACCTGTAGATTACCACTATGAATACCGAGTTTCGTCGAAATACACCTAAAATCACGGCTGGTAGTGGCGAATTGGTATTGTCGGTCCGGAGTAAACCCCCCCCCCCTCCGTATGAACCGATTTAGTTTATTTTTATATTTCACTTTTCTCTCTATATTACCATTACGAATACCAAGTTTCGTTGAAATATAACAAATATTACGGCTGAAATGGTCAAATTAGTGTTTTGGGTTCGGGGTAAACCCCCCCTTCCGGTGGACCGATTTTGGTGGTTAACGAACTCGTTCAATCGTTTGCTAATTGAATGCTATATACCAAGTTTCGTGACGAAAAAACAAAAACTCTGGTCGCTATCGTGTTAACAGACATATATATATAAAAATTTTAACGGGGGTCATTTTCGGTGTCTACTAGGTAGGATCGATAAAGATTTGAAGAAATTTTTCAAAAATTCCGTCATGAGTCCAACCTCAATAGCTACTTTCCTTCGGAGGAAAGTGCTAAAACAGTTTTACCTGAGCAATGGTTGTGCGACAAATAATAAATAAATCTACCTCCCGTGAAAATTGATAATTTTGCTGAAAGTTTATTTCACTCAGCGCTTATGTTTTGAAAATTAACTATTCCATGAATAAGAGCATTCATTTCTATGATAATCTGGCTCCACGTTCCAAAGTGATACACTGAGGTGTAATACGAATATTAGATGTCGTGTTTAGACCTGATGACGTCATAGAAACCACGAAGGAATCACGTGCAGTAATATTCCTTTGCAGCAAAACATTGCCTCGATTTTCAACAAAGATTGTTGCAACAATTGTTTCAAGACTTCGAAAACTGGTAAGGGTAATAACGATGACCACAACAAAACTCTCATAATTTTATTACGTTTGTTTTTGGAATTTTAGCGGATTCCCTCAAATAAATGTTGCGTGTAGGTTCGATCAATCAAAATATTTAATAAAAAAATGTTGCTACATTTATAAAAAACATGTCGACGAGAATATTTTGTTCCAAAATTTAAGGAATATTCCAATTTTAAGAAATATATTAAATTAATTTATAAAATAAAATTATCTGTTCAGAAATATGAATGAAATTATCCTCGCTTGTATTTACTGGGTAAAAAACCATCGATACGAGAAAAAATTTATAAAGACGTGTTCATTATAATTATATATATATATATATATATATATATATATATATATATATATATATATATATTCGTAATTCTTGCAATACAACAAAAATTACGGCCAGTGTGAGCTAATAATTACTTTGGGTCCGGAGTAACCCTCCCCCTCCTACAAAACCGATTTTTCTGATTAACAAACTCGTTCCCTCGTTTGCTAGGGGAATATTGTAAACCCTACAAATTTGAAGACATTTTTGAAAAATTCCGTCATGAGTGCAAACTCAATGGGTACATTCCTTCAGAGGAAAATGCTAATACACTCGCAGATCATATATAAATAAATGCACTAGTATTTCTGGAGTGACACAACTAAAAAATCGGTGTTTTTCAGTTATGTCTATGTAAGACATGGTAAATATATCTTTATCAACCATCAAAACTGTATGTACCTAGTTTCAGAGCTTCTACACCAGAGGGCACTTGTGTCACTCTTCCTGTCTTAATGCTATTCCCCGTACATAGGCAAGAGTGTATGTACCTAGCTTCAGAGATTCTACACCAGAGGGAACTTGTGTCACTCTTCCAGCCTTAATGCTATTCCCCGTACATAGGCAAGAGTGTATGTACCTAGTTTCACAGCTTCTACACCAGAGGGTACTTGTGTCACTCTTCCTGTCTTAATACTATTCCATCTACATAGGCAAGAGTGTATGTACCTAGCTTCAGAGCTTCTACACCAGAGGGAACTTGTGTCACTCTTCCTGTCTTAATGCTATTCCATCTACATTGGCAAGAGTGTATGTACCTAGCTTCAGAGCTTCTACACCAGAGGGAACTTGTGTCACTCTTCCTGCCTTAATGCTATTCCATCTACATAGGCAAGAGTGTATGTACCTAGCTTCAGAGCTTCTATACCAGAGGGAACTTGTGTCACTCTTCCAGCCTTAATGCTATTCCCTCTACATAGGCAAGAGTGTATGTACCTAGCTTCAGAGCTTCTACACCAGAGGGAACTTGTGTCACTCTTCCTGTCTTAATGCTATTCCATCTACATAGGCAAGAGTGTATGTTCCTAGCTTCAGAGCTTCTACACCAGAGGGAACTTGTGTCACTCTTCCTGTCTTAATGATATTCCATCTACATAGGCAAGAGTGACACATTTTCAGTTGAGTTTTATTTTGAGTTGTGTGATTGGAGAAATACTAGTGCAATATCTCTTGTGACCAATCGCTCCTTCTAAGTCACTGTGTTGTACCCTGCAGAATTGTGTATAAATTTCCATATTTCATACATATGATTAATCAGAGAATATACAAAACAAAACGAACATGATGATTTAGGTTTAGATTTAGGATGGTCAAGGTTAACGATTCCTTGAAAAATATGACAAATATATTTACACGTTTTTGTTAAAATTACAAAAATTTTTTTGTTGTTGTTTAGTTTTAACCATAAATTTAGACAAACTCTGCGATAACCCTTGTTATCTTCCTTCTGACGGAAACTAGTTCAGGGACAAATGTGACTGACCTTAAGAAGAACTCTCGTTTATATAATTCGCAATTTACAAAAAAAAAAAAAAAATCTGTGCGCAGTTCTCTTTTGATTGACTCCTCCAATATCTTCGAGTTTAATCTATTTAGTTTTTTTTTTATTATTATTATTTCGATATGAAAAAAATCAATAAATCCTAGCCAATAACCATCCAGCAGTGCAGCATATTGTGAAGTGTAAGGAAACAATCTAAGAGGTTAGATCCGCCAGTAAATATGCTGTTGTCATATCTGTTGGTGGAGTCCGTCGTCACTGGGATCGGTGCTAGTACTGCGCCGCACAGTGGTGCCGAGAGGGGAAAAACCTCCAAAACCGAAGGTGTTCAATCTCGTTTGAACTACCATTTTTCTGTACCCTAATTAGTTGTAGAATACTGCTCTAATATTGCTTTTCCATTTTATTAATAGGTATGATCACAAAAAACCTTTTTGTTGACCGTTTTCCCACTGAGTAAAAATTTCACAATTTTTAGCAAAAAAAAAAAAAAAAAAAAAAAAAAAAAAAAAAAAAAAAAAAAGAAAAAAAAAAAAAAAAAAAAAAATCTGTTCCGTAACAGGCCACGAGGGCCCAGAGGGACAGATACTGTAGAAGTATCTGATTCTTGACCATACGGCACACTTAGGGAGATAGTGTGGTCAATACTATGCTCCGGCCGCCTGATTTTTCCCTTGCTGCTTCGACCGCTAGAGTCATTAGCACCAAGGTACCCATTGATAAATTACTTAAAAAGGCTGGGTTGGCCTAGGGACGATCTGGGACCCCAAATCCAACCCTCGAACGACGGCACTAGAAGAGAAAATCTTTAGTGCGCGCTCGGGTTTTGAACCTGGTCCCCCAGTTCATTAGTCGAGTGCTCTACCACTGAGCTAACCTCGCCCCCAGTGAAAAGTAAAACAATATTTTATACCACTTATTTTATTACTGAAAAATTGATATTACTCAGGAAGTCTCATGAGTATATGTAGCTTTTAAACGAATTTTCTTTTTTGCCAAAATGTACCATGAACTTGGTGCATTTAGGTTGTGAAGATATCTGTAATGGAACTCAATTATCCGTAGTTTATTTAGTGTAGAAAAAAAGCGGTACTTAGCTATGCTCTCCACATAGTTTTACCTAAAAGTACATGCTTTGAAGTTGCTTCGCTATAAATTTCATGTCCGTACTCGGCCGTATGTGTGCACAGCCTAATAAAATAAAGGTGTCAATTAGCGATGCGATTATTTTACGAGAAACGATTTTACCATTATTTTTTCTGCTGAGAGTTATTAAAAATGTTGTGTTAGCAAGTAACTAAACATAAACAGTGAGATCCATCAAATATCTCGCGTGAAACTGCTAAATTTAGTCGTTATAAGTAAAGATGGAATGTTTGGGATTCGGCTAAAGAAACCTCAATATGTTTTTTTTTATTAAAAAAATCTATATTTTGGACGTTTCGGCTACTCATTGGTAGCCTTCGTCAGCTAAAATGACAAGAAAAACAGAAATTAATACAAAAAAAAAAGTTTATAATTGACATAAGTAACAGAAATATAAATACACTTAACTTATTATAAAAGAACAATTTGGTCTTAAATTCATAGAATGAAAATCAAAAAGAAACATAACAAAAAGAAGAAAAAAGGCTATTATATTGAAGTTTATATAGGTAAATAGGTGCTAATAGTAACATTAATTAATTATAACAAACAAATAAGATACTACATACCTATGGAAATGCCTGGAGGCAGAGGAAGACCAATGTTGACAGTTAAGTCACCATAGTGGAAGTGTCTAAGAAAAAAGGAATCTACTAGGGTAAATGAAACTGAAAACAAACCAGGTGGTGGGAAAAAGGTCGGTAAGGATCAAAAGGCCAGTTTATGATATTTTATGACAGGAAAGGAGAGAAAGGTGTTAATGGAGAGAAGGTGTTGGGGGGGGGGTGTTCTGGGAGAGAAAGGTGGAATACACAAGGGGCAGGGGAAAATACTAGGTGGGAGGAAATACTTAGTCGTTATATGCTCAAATTTCAAGAATGAGGAATATGTCAAGAACAGTTAACAAAATAACATTTGTTATTAATTTATTCGACTCAGCACTCAAAAACACATTTTGAATTATACATATCTCTACCACTAGAATATAACTTTTTTATATAGAATACTTGCCGTTTTTCAGGCTTTTCTTAATATAAACCGCGTTTATCTTCCAAAATAATTATTCCATCAATTTGGTTGTGGTCTCATTCGACTCAGCGCAAAAAAAATACTTCACAAATGACACCTAAATCAGAGTTTTTTCCCCCGAATTCGGGCGTTTTGCACCACTGTGCGGCGTGCTATTCTCACCGATCCCAGTGACGACGGTCTTCACCAACGGATATGAGAACTGTAAGAAAACATTCGGCACCACGGGAGCTGAGAGCTGTTTGGTGAAGTTTATCAGCATATAGAGAAAACATTCGGCACCACGGGAGCTGAGAGCTGTTTGGTGAAGTTTATCAGCATATAGAGAAAACATTCGGCACCACGGGAGCTTAGAGCTGTTTGGTGAAGTTTATCAGCATATAGAGAAAACATTCGGCACCACGGGAGCTTAGAGCTGTTTGGTGAAGTTTATCAGCATATAGAGAAAACATTCGGCACCACGGGAGCTGAGAGCTGTTTGGTGAAGTTTATCAGCATATAGAGAAAACATTCGGCACCACGGGAGCTGAGAGCTGTTTGGTGAAGTTTATCAGCATATAGAGAAATAAAGCGGCCAACGTTCGCAGTTTGTTACATTTATTAAAAGGGGTCTTTTTGCGACGACCACATCCAGTTACTTCTGAAGTAGCAGTAGTGATTTATAACAGTTACTCGTACTCGCTGATAAGCTTACTGATTAGCTTATAGGTTCTTTGCTGGTTACCTACTACTTCTTGGCTCGTTATCTACGGTTATAATTCATATTAGAATAACGGCCCGCAATATTTATTATTAAAAAGGTTAATATGATCAAAATCAATTCTCTCAACTATGAAATAAGTTATTAAGCATTAAAGTTGACTGTTTTGCAGGTTATGAAGGATAACAAACAAAGTTATTTGTAAACAAACATATTTTATTCCTTTTCTCTCTCTCTCTCTCTCTCTCTCTCTCTCTCTCTCTCTCTCTCTCTCTCTCTCTCTCTCTCTCTCTCTCTCTCTCTTTTTTGGATATTTTACATTTTTTAGGCATTACATGCTATGCGTTTCCGCTCGCTACGCTACGCTCCGCTCGCTCAAGAAGCGAGCTATCAAAACCCTAGACAATCCAACTCGCAATTAATAGAATTATATTAATTTTAGGGACTCTAGTCTATCCAACTCGCTAAATTAATAGGATTCCATTAATTTTTCCGAGTAAGAAACCAATCCCTTTTTCTTTGTCAGGAACATCGCGAAATAATTGTAAAATTCTCACTTTTCTCACTAACATAAACAGAGCTTTTTCATAAACAAACGCTAATTCACTGTTGAAGGTTACTTTACTCCCAGCAAGAACGAATGCAATTGGTCATCGGAATCCTCCAATAGGAAGGCAAAGGAGTTATGCGCATGCGCTGAATCACTGATACAATCACTACTGCTACTTCAAAAGTAACTGGATGTGGCCTTAAAGACCCATTAAAAGGTTACCAGAGCACATTCGAATCGTTCTCTCATAATCAGTGCCTGTAGTCGAAACGTAGTTATTCATTGGCAATATCTTGCCTGCAGGCACTGAAGATGAAACAACGTCTCGAAACAGCTCAAGAAGCCCGGTAATAAATATTTCTAATAGTGAAGGTTTGTTCACCTAATTTCTCCGGATAATAAAAAAATAAAGATTTGAAGTGTTCCCTCTCTTAGAATGATGGGATTCAGTTGAAATATTTTCTGTATGTTTAAAATTCATATAAACCAAAATATTAAAATTTTAATGATGTTTGGATTTAAGGAAGGATTAGAATGAAATATTTTATGAATAGATAACAAAAGTTGTGGGAACTTCGTAAATTTTCCTTAATACCTCGAAAACTGTTGGGAATCTTGGGAAGCAGAAGGTTACCATTCGAAAGTTTACTAAATTCTCTACAAAAATTGTTCTGAGGGAATTTTCGATGGGACAGTCACATTTGGGAAAAAAATATTTAAAACTATGAGGAATTGGTTTATTTTATTTGAGCGTTTCTATTTATCTGCTTTTATTTTTTGGTATTTTTGTAAAATTCAGAACGTTTTTTTTTTCCATTTGCCTCAATTATTAATTTTTTTTTTTCCTTTTTTTCCTAAATACATTGAAGAGTGAAATGAGTATTCTATTTTGTTGAAAAATTTAGTTTGAATTATGTAATTATATGCTCCAATATATTTTTTATAGACTAACTTTTTAATACCATAAATAATTTTTTTTTCAGATGTTATTATATATTTTTCACGATAAAAAACCTTCCAATAAATGCTTCTATTCCTTTATTAATGACACTAGGGATATGAACCGTACCGCGCTAAGATGACGCAGTTCCTGCAAGTCGGACTTTTTTTAATATATGAGCTCTTTAAAAAAAATTTAGCAAATTAGATGTTTAGAAAGGGTGACATCTCTATGTGCCCGGCGCTAATAGCCTAGTGCAGTCGAATATATATATATATATATATATATATATATATATATATATATATATATATATATATATATATATATATGGTGAGATGCAAAACTCGTTCGTTCCACAGGGATATATTTTTCAGGAAGCTCAAAACTACGTCATGGAGAGTGACCACATTAAAAAATGTTTTCCCCTTCAAAAGGTACATCTTTATGTTTACAGATTTATGCTATTTTTCAACATATGTTTAAATATCTTTTAGAATCTATTGCCATCTCTATTTTTCCAAAAATGGGACGAACGAGTTTTGCACCTCACCTCCTCATATATATATATATATATATATATATATATATATATATATATATATATATATATATGTATATATATACATACATAAGTGTTTAATGGCATATCACGTTTTCGTCGACCGATTCAGGTACTGGCCACTCTTGACGTTGCTTAACTTCAGTGATCATCGGGAACCGCTACATTCTACCCATCTAAGGCCGTTGACAGTTAATTTAGTACGATTAAATTTTGTTTTATTTTCGCTTATTAGTTCTTCGCCACATAATTCGTCGAACGGTAATTCAACAAGCTTCGATGTGTGTTTTAGTTAGCGATCTGCGTAAACGCCATGGCCTGATTCTGGTGTTATCTATTCTCCCAATGCAAGGAATACTAAATATAAACAGAATTCACGTGAACAATCCGAATCTCTTATCGCTATCACTTGTGGTGGTCGTGATCCGTGTGTGTGTGGCAGTGTTGGGCAAAAATTATTCAGAATGATGAATAATGATTAATGAATAAATGTATTATTCTATTCATGAATGAAGAATAATTACTTTTATTCATTATTCGTTATTCTGTGAATGAAGTTTATGTTTTATTCACAAATTATTCGAATTATCAATCAGAATAAACATTTTCACATATACTTTATTTTTGATCTTCAACTCAGCCAAATTATATTGATGAGCTAATTACAATTCCTCATTTAAACGTTTCGGCCTCAGGGCCATCCTCATTAAACTAGAAGAAAAACAAATGATATGTATTGAATTACATTAAAAATTACCCCCTTTATCCATACAATGTAAAATTTCTTAAACATCTTAACTTATATTACCTTCTTTCATAAATCCACATATATACACCCTATTTCCACAAGGGCTTGTCATCACTTTAAATCTATGGGCTTGTCCATCTTCTATAACTAAAACTTTTTTACATTTTTAAATACTTGAGTTACCCCAGACCGGGGGTGGTAAGAGATACCACCCCCGTTTAAAATTCACCATTGAAACCGAAACCAATAACTCTCTTCCTTTTCTTGACTTACTTGTGATAAGAAACCCCGCTGGCTCCATATCCACCGATTGGTACACCAAACCCACTTATTCTGGCCGACTCCTCCATTACCAATCCTCACACCCCTCACATCAAATCTTGAATACAGCAAAAAACCGAATATATCGATCCCTTACCCTACCCGATCCTAAATTTCATCCCAAGAACATATCCCGACTCCTAGAAATACTCAAGGCCAATGGATTCCCGAAACACACCATCACCTCCCTTATAAATTCATTTAAAAATCCCAAACCCCCTTCCACCTCTCATGATAGTGTCGTTCCCCTATTCAGATCCCTTCCGTACATCCCAAACCTCTCGGAAAAAATCCAAAAATCCCTCAGAAACACATTTCCCAACCTAAACCTAGGTCTATCCACTAAAGACAAACTGAAAACCCTATACACCAATCTCAAAGACCCAATCCCACAAGAAAATAGATCCAATGTCGTTTACCGAATTCCTTGCTCTACACCCAACTGCAACAGCACTTACATTGGACAGACGAAGAACCGCATTCAAAACAGACTAAAAACACACAAATACAACATTAAGAACAGAGACATTAAAACCGCGCTATCTAGACACGCTATCACGGACGGACATAAATTTGATTTCCAAAATTTCTCCATCCTTTCCACTGAACCCAACCTTGAGAAGCGGTTCCTTTCTGAATCCATACATATCCATCTAGAAAATAATCCCGTCAATGACAAAATTGACAAAGAAGTCATCTCCTCAACCTATTCCCGTTAGGTAATCCCACCCCGTTCGTTGTCCTGTTCCCACACACCTGTAACCCCCGGCACATCCTTTATCTTTACCGCGCGGTCGTTTCCCTCCGTCCACACTTCCATCTCCACCCCGTCCCCCTCCATCCTCTCCTGTCTAACCCTGGCCCTATCCTTCTTGTCTTAAGAAATGTTCTCTTCTTGAAACGGGACAGTTCTCAATCTTCTCGATAGGTATGTTACTACGCCACTGTTCTGTATTCTCTTGTACACCATACACATGTATATTTATTTAGATTTATATTATTATACTATATATATATATATATATATATATATATATATATATATATATATATATTATATATATATATATATATATATATATATATATATATATATAGGATTGAACGATAGAATGGAAATGCGGATTTTATTTTGTAAAGAGTATGCCATCCAGATGCCTTCCGTCGAGTTAAACACACTGTTCAAACGGAGCCTTGTGTTCTGCGCCACACGCTGCAGTAAACTTGGTTCAATTGAGCTGATTTCTCGACGAATATTTTCCTTTAAAGCCACAAGAGATAAGGGATTGTCATTATAAACCCTCTCTTTGAGGTAGCCCCATAAAAAAAAAAATAAAAATCCGTGGGAGTTAGATCGAGCGACCTCGGTGGCCATGGGATGTCCCCAAAGCGACTCAGTTTTGGGGGGAAATTTTCCCGAAGCAAATTCATTGAAGCTGTGCAGTCGCCCCATCCCGTTGAAACCACGTATGTGAAGAGTACGATGGATGAGCTCGCAGGTTTGGAAAAAAGAATTCCGTAATCATGCGTCGATGATTTTCACCGTTGACATACGTCGCCTGGCCACGAGAATTTTCGAAAAAAAAAACGAATTTCATTTACACTCGGTTCATCATGTCTCCATCATGTGTCCATCATGGGTCCATCATGTTTTAGACGAATACCGAACTTTGAACAAAATTGTCGACGAGCGATTACGTAAGAATCATTACTCTTAAAAATGTCTCCACAGCGAAAGCGCGATGATGACTCGACCACTGCAACATCGTGACTGACAAATCCGCACAATCGATAATTCCAACGGCGCCACCCTCCCTCCGCACCGTTTATTACTTTTTGAAATAATCGTATTTAAAAATATAAATTTACCACCAGACACCCTGTAGCGTGTTGTTCATTGTAATGAAAATACAAATGGCGGAACCGTCAGAAATATTTACCACAGAATTTCGCGCATGCGGGATTAGAACTATTCCATCTAACTGAACGGACTATAGTTGGCATAAAATTAAAAGTTCCTTTTTTTTTTCGGAAGCAACCAATCAGAATAATTTAGCAAAGTTCATTAGTTTATTGAAACATATTGAGCAATGTTCCTTTTCTCGATATTGGATATCACTAAACTTATTCTAATTCCTTGGTTAATAATTGAGGTCCTCCTTGTAATAATTAGATCCACTGGCAGCTTTTCAGATAAAACGGGTAATGTGATAACATAAACAACAAAGTCCGTCACGCAAGAGCTGCATAACTAAGCACTTTCCTCCGAATTTTTGTAGTGTAGACTACATTACTGAATAATTTGCTGTACGGCGCTAATGGCCAAGTTGTAGATGCGCCGTAAAAAAAAAATAAAAAAAAAAATAAATAAATAAATAAATAAATAATAAAAAAAAATTGCTGTAAATAACCTATATAAATAAAATAAAAACGTGAATAGTTCTGCTTATTTACATTTCTTATGAGAACTATTCAATTATTAATTTTAAAAATAGTTTGCTTTTAGAGTTATGTTAATACATGATACTGTACTACTTAATAAATACACAAAAACTTCACATTCCGTCTTCTGATCTGACGCAGGAACAGGATACAGTCCCCGCAGTGGGAGATAGCGTTCTTCACGGCGGCTATGGGAACCTACGTCTGGCTGGCTAATTGTAATGAAACAGAGTTTAAAGTAAACCCTCCTTTCCAATAGACCGATTTACTTCATTTATACAACACTTCTTTCTCATGAGATACCCACGACGTATACCGCGTTTCGTTACAATACAGCAGAAATTACGACCGTTATGAGTATATTAGTACTTTAGGTCCGGACCACCATGAATACCAAGTTTCGTTGAAATGTAACCAATGGCAGTGGCAAATTGGTATTGTGGGTCCGGAGTAAACCCCCCCCCCTTCTAATGAACCGATTTAGTTTATTTTTACAGCGTATTTCTCTCTTTAGATCAACATAACGAATACAGAATTTCGTTGAAATATAACAAAAACTACGGCTGGTATGGTCAAATTAGTGTTTTGGGTCCGGGGTAAACCCCCCCCCCCCCCTCTCGGTGGACCGATTTTGGTTGTTAACGAACTCGTTCAATCGTTTGCTATTTGAACGCTATATACCACGTTTCATGAAGAAAAAACAAAAATTCTGGCCGCTATCGTGTTAACAGACATATATATATATATATATATATATATATATATATATATATATATATATATATATATATACTTACTTACTTACAGACGGGCACTACAGTCCGTGAAGGACCAAGGCCTCAGCCAACAGCTTATTCCAGGCATCTCTATCTGTCGCAAAACGCCTCCAACGACGGATTCCTATCTCCTTCAAATCCTTCTCCACGTCATCCAGCCAGCGCAATCGAGGTTTTCCCCGCCTTCTTCTGCCACCCGGCATTCCATAGAGAAGTTTTCTTGGCAATCTTTCAGGGGGCATTCTCTCGACGTGTCCCAACCATTTGAGTCTTTGATGTTTTATAAAATAAATTATATCTGGGTCTCCATACAGCGTTTTCAGCTCCTGATTAGTTCTTATTCTCCAGATGTCGCCACACTTTACCGGGCCATATATACTTCTGAGTACCTTCCGCTCCCAGACTAGCAGCATCCTTGTACTTTCTTTGATTAGTACCCATGCCTCGCTTCCATATGTGACCACTGGGCGAATAACTGTCTTATAAATATGGACCTTTGCCTTCCTGGAGAGCCCCTTGAACCTCAACATTTTCTGCAACCCAAACAGACACCTATTACCTGCAGCGATTCGGGCTTTAATGTCTGGCACTACACTACACTCAGCTGAAATTATGCTTCCCAAGTACTTGAACTGACTGCAGCTTTTGAAGGTAACACCTCCAATTTCTACTGGCTCTTCTTCGTCATTCTGTGTTTCTTTTGGTGTGCTCATGTACACAGTCTTGCCTTCATTGATTTCTAGTCCAAATTCCTTGGCCGCACTAAGAAATTCTTCCAGGGCGCCTGCTAATGCTGACATTGTCCTCGCTGAAATGACTACATCATCGGCATACGCCAGGTGCTGTGTCAGTCTATTGAAAATTGTGCCTCCAGGGTTCGTCCTTTTTTTACGTATGGCGAATTCAAGGACCAAATTAAATAGTACTACAGAAAGGGGATCCCCTTGACGAAGTCCCTTGGATACTAAAAAGCTGTCGGATATGTTTTTATTAATTTTTATCCTACAAATAGTGTCCTTTAGAGTCATTTTAATAAGGCGTATTAGCTTACGTGGCATACCCCATGAGTCCAAACCCTGAAACATTTTTCCCCGATCTACATTGTCATATGCCTGCTGAAAATCTATAAATAAATGATGCAGCATTACATTATATTCATGAGTCTTTTCCAACATCTGCCTAAAAGTGAAAATGTGATCCGTGGTCGCCCTTCCTGGTCTGAAACCACATTGGTACTCACCAATCTCTTTCTCAGCCCATGCCATTACTCTTCTGCTGATTGCTATAGTGAGCACTTTATAGGCAACCCCAAGTAAGGAAATCCCTCTGTAATTTTCACATTTAAGTCTATTTCCTTTCTTGTAGATTGGGAAAATAAGAGCCTCAGACCATTCACCTGGCATGTTTTCAGAGGTCCATATATCAAAAATGATCTGATAAAGTTCTTCCCAAACGTCTGGTCCAGCGTATTTTAGCATTTCTGGATGTATCCCATCTTTGCCTGGTGCCTTATTATTTTTTAAGCCCATGATAATTTCAATTAAATCTTCTATTTCCGGTGGGAGTTCCTCATCATCTATTCCTAGACCGTCGAATTCCAGGGGTTCGCTACTGGTTGCCAAGACTTCCTTATGCCCTTCAGTATTCCCTAAGAGCTCCTTGAAATACTTCATCCATCTGCACAGGACTTCTCTCTTTTCACAAATGAGTTGACCTTGCTCATCTTGAATGAAAACCATTCTTGGTCTGAAGCCACCTCTGACCTCCTTCACTTCCTTAAAGAACTTCCTACTTTCCTTGGCTTTGAAATTTTCCTCAACTTGGTTGAGTCTCTCATTTTCCTTCTCTCTCTTTTTCCTTCTACACAGCTTCTTTGCTGCCTTCCTCTTTTCCCTATATAACTCGTTCGCCTGGCGAGTAGTTCTTTGGAGCAGTTTCTTTCTAGCCTCATTTCTTTCTTGCACCGCTCGTTGACATTCATCGTCATACCATTCCTGCCTCTCTTTTCTTGTCCTACTTCCTAGAACCTTTGTTGCAACCTTAGTCACGGCTTCTTTTAAACATTTCCATCGGTCCTCCGCTGTATTATCGTCTGATGCCAGTAACGCTTGCTCTTTCTGCTCCCGTAACATTCCTGAAAATGTATTTCTTATATTTTCATCCTTCAGCTTTTCTGTATCAAATAAAGTGACAGTTTCCTCTGGGAATTTTGATCTTTTGGAGAGCTTCTGTCTGTACTGGGCTATAACTAGATTATGATCACTATCACAGTCAGCTCCTCTATAACTTCGTACATCCATTACATGCGTACTGTGTCTTGAATCTATAATGAAATGATCTATTTGATTTCTGGTGACTTGGTCTGGGGACCTCCATGTTTCAAGGTGTACATTTTTATGGGCAAAATATGTGCTCACCACTCTAAGTCCTTTTTCGGCTGCAAAACTTACCAGCCTAAGACCATTGTCATTGGAGCATTCATGTATACTGTGTGATCCGATGACCGGCCTGAAAATATCCTCCTTCCCTATCTTTGCATTTAGGTCACCCAAAATCATCTTAGCATCATATTTTGGTATATTCTCAAAAACTCTTTCCAGGTGGCCATAGAAATCGTCCTTCACTTGATCCTCTTTCTCTTCAGTAGGTGCGTGGACACTTAGTATTGTCATAGTCATAAACTTTCCTTTGAGGCGTATTCGGCAAATTCTCTCATTTACAGTCTCATATTCCATTAGGGAGTGCTCCAGACTACTTTTTATCATGAAACCGGTGCCAAAATTATTGAGTCGGTTTCCACTGTTTATCAGTAAGTATTTGTCAAGTCTTATAACGTCAGTTTGTCCCCATCGGATTTCCTGCAATGCTAGTATATCCACTCTGTATTTATCCAATTCTTTCTCTAGGTGCTTACTTGCTCCTGCTTGTAATAAGCTTCTTACATTCCAGGTGCCTAGGCGCAGGTTGTTTGTTTTGTCCTTTCTTAATCGTCTCATTTGGAGCTTTCTTTTATGAAAAAGCAATGGCTGGGACCCCCCCGGAATGTCTCATTAGCACTTTCCTCCGAAGGAAAGTAGCTATTGAGGTTGCACTTATGACGGAATTTTTGAAAAATTTCTCCAAATCTTTGTCGATCCTACCTAGTAGACACCGAAAATGACCCCCGTTAAAATTTATATATATATATATATATATATATATAAATTTTAACGGGGGTCATTTTCGGTGTCTACTAGGTAGGATCGACAAAGATTTGGAGAAATTTTTCAAAAATTCCGTCATAAGTGCAACCTCAATAGCTACTTTCCTTCGGAGGAAAGTGCTAATGAGACATTCTCAAGAGCCCTTAATTCAAAGACGGACAAAAGCTTTGTTGATATCTACGCAAAAATCATTCGTCTGGCTTTGGTTTTCAAAAACTCCTTAATGCAGGGGGTGACATAATTTAGTAGAAACTCAAAGAATTTTTCATAGTTTATTTTCGCCCCAAAATCGAACCACTAGTAGGGTTATTTTGATTAAAAACGCCCAAAAAAATAGCTGAGGCTACTCCGAAAGTGCTCAAGCTATGAGAACTTGTAGCTATGAAGAGCTACATGTGAACAAGGGGAGCTAAACAAAATAGACACAAAGGGGTCAGGGTTATATAGGCCCTCGACGGATGAATGTACCTATTGTATTTTAGGTTATTTTACTACCGATATTTTTGAATTTTGGTGGAATATTTGACATGGGCGTGTATAAGGGGGGTGGTTGAGGGGGCTGCGGCCCAAGAAATTTTGATTTAATTGATAGAAATGTGTCATTTATTTTTACTTAATGTATAGAGTTCCGCGACATAGGCTGAAACCTCTATCGACGTCAATGTTAAATAGCAAAATATAAATAAATTAAAAAAAAAAAAAAAGAAAGAAAAGATAGTAAGGAGAAAGAGTAGAACTGCAACAAAGACAAAAAAATAAATAAATGAAATGCAAATTAATAAATGCATAAATAAAATATGAAAAGAAAAAATAAATGGATTGAAAAAATATACATAATTACATAAAATAAAACATTACTAAGTAATACAAAGAGAGGTAACGTGAGAAACTCTTAACAAAACGCTAAAAATAAAATAACAAGTATTAATATCAGTTAAAAAGTTGAATAAGTTAAATTTTGGTGTATAAGTGTGTGTTTTTTAAATGTTTAAGCAGTGAAGCTATGTGTGGGCTACCTTCTATCCCGTAGATCGAAGGAAATATTTACATTAAAAACCTCAAAATAAACTAAATAAGATCGCTCAGTTAAGAAAAAATAAATTGTTGGGTGGTTTAATGGTGTTTTAGTTGGCTAACCCAAATACCCCGGTAGTCTCAGTGTCACCCTATTATTTGGAAGTGGCACCCTATTAGTACTTCCATGACGTCATACAAAAATGAGAAAAAACTGGTTAATGTGCAGTTAAATCGGTGATTGAGGGACAGGATTGATTTAATTTTACGTTGATCCTATATGTGATTAATCCATCCGTAATAACAGAACAAGTCTGGGTGTTCTCTATGACGTCATTAGAGGGGTTTCGCCAAAGAGGAAATAAAGCTTAGAAGTTATAAAGACGATTGACCAATAGGAATGCTCCTACGCTGATCGGATCAACCATAAAAAACATTCTACCTTTCCCAGAAACTCCTCTTTACGTTCTCTATGACGTCATTAAAGCGATGTCAGCAAAGAGGAGAGAAACCCCAAGAAATTCTACACGTGATAGACTCGATGAAAATGTTCCACGCAGATCGCATTAGTGACTAATCCATCCTTGAGAAACTTACTCACTTTCCCAGAAATCCCCCTTTACGTTCTCTCTGACGTCATTAAAGATTTCTCACCAAAGAGGAAAGAAAAGCAGGCACCTGATAGAGTAATGCGTTTTACAATCGATACCTCGTAAGTAGATTGGATGAGTGTCTTCTGGCAGAAATATAGCCTCCACGATTTTTCCCCTGTTTAACGGCGTATCAACAATTAGGCTATTAACGCCGGGCTATCTACAGGTTACCAACCTTTTATAATACCAACAGCACGTGGTCGGTCACCCATTCAGGTTCAGACCACGCCCGAAGTTGCTTAACTTCGGTGATCTACGGGAACCGGTGAATTCAACGTGGTTATGGCCGTTGGCTCCAAGAAATATTATTTAAATTTTAGCACACATAATTAATTAACTAAGAATTTTGGGGACGGGTTATCTATAGGTTACCACCTTTTTCTAGTCAGGATTGGGCTGATGCCTTTTTTTTTTCTAAATAAAAGCCCCCACCCCTAGTGGAGATCGAACCCACGACTCTTGGCACGGTGTTAAGTATTTACGCCTTAACACTCACGACCACCGGGCCTCCTTCTTCTTATTTGTTATCTAAATTTTAACCTCCATTATTATTAACTGAGAATTTTAGGATAGGTTCTATAGGTGACAACCCTTTTCTAGCCAGGATAGGGCTGGTGTCTTTTCTTTACTCTAAAGACAAGCAACCACCCCATAGTGGGAATCGAACCCACGACCCTTGGCACGCAGTGTTAAGTGCTCATCGTTTATCACCAAAGTTAATGGTTTCGCTCGAAAAGTTTCCTCGTCAGTCTCCTGAGATAAATTCTTTCGGGGGCTATTGCCAACCGAAAGAATTGTTTTTTGTGTTGTTCTTTCTTACGGGCGTTCATTTAGAAACGGTCTAACCATTCTGGTGGTATGAAGCAGTACCGCTTGTTGGGCATTTTTAATGAGATCCTCCCACAGTTTCAGGTAGGTATTTGCGGCGATTGTCGTTTTTGGAATGAGCCCGTTGGTCGAGATTATGAGGGCTGTTATCCTTGCGGAATCCAACTTATACAGGTCTTTCAGCTCTATGACCAAGTCTTGGTACATTCGCAGTTTCTCGGCATACGATATGAAAAATATTTGTTGTGGGAAAAACATATCTGAATGAATAATTGATACCAATCTATTATAATTGCCTTGCTATTGTTATCTTTTTACATACCTACTATTAACAGTTATCTTTTCATAGTTTTTAGCGCGGTTCCTCCCTCCCTCCGTAGGGGGGACCCCCACTTATGAGGTTGACCTCATGACACAACGCAGAAATACCGATTGGAAAATGTCACGCTCCAGATCCCGTAGGTCACAAAAATGCCGATGGGCCAAATAGATATATATTTTACGGCGCTGCTGCAACTACGCCATTATCGCCGGGCTGTCAGTAGCTTGCCTCTCTTCCGAAACGTCAGAGAATTACCTCAACTTACCCAGATATGAAGAAACTCAAGTTAGGCTGACTCGAACCCACATGAGAATCTACGGCGTTAGCCACATCACCTCGAGGAGATCCTGTCTTTTAGCGATAGTTTAACCTGTAAAAAGTCTTAAACTCTCCGAAATAAGCCGAAGATGCCCGAAAGAAAACACGTGCTTACAGGCACGTCTAGCCTAAAAGATCCCCCCAAGGTTGTCTAGTTGAAGAGCTTTTGTATTCGGGTAAAAAGTTCAAGTGCTGTTCCTTCATTTTATCTTTCCGATTGCCATATTTATGTTTTTTTACGGACATAAAAAGTAGTTAAAGATGTTTACTTGTATAATATCGTGATTGTGCACATTCATGTTCTACTCATTATGTAAATATTACAATTTGTATCCCTCCCCCTTAGGCCAATTATGATATTGTGAGTGTTAAGGCGTAAATACACTAACAAGTGGGCAGGGGTTCGATTCACACTTAGGGCGGTGGATTTTCTTTCAGGCAAAGGAAAGGGTTAACTCTTTCACTGGTTACAAAAAAAATCAGTCCCTTAACAAGCCAAGAGGGCCCAGAGGTAGAGATATCTGATTCTTAACCATACGGCACACTTGGGAGCTAGTGTGGTCAGCTTGATCTTCCCTTTTGCAGGTACCAATTAACAAATGAATTAAAGGCTGGGATCCCGAGTACAACCCACAAACGAAGACACTAGAAGATATAATCTTTAGTACTATGCTCGGGATTTGAACTCAGGTCCTCCAACTTATTAGTCTAGTGCTCTACCACTGACTTAAACTCAAGCCCTTGCTATGAAACCCAAAAATCGTTGATTTTTATAAACGAACGTTAAAATCAGGATAATAATTAATGGCTAGCGCTATAAATAATTAGTAATATTAGGTCAGTCCAAAAGTTCGTGCGCTTTTTTGGGATATTGTATAAATAGTGCAAATAAAATAAAATTTAACATTTTAGACAATGGTATAAGTAGCGGTCCGTCATAAGTTAATAACTGCGCCATACTATGTTAACCATAGTATTCGCTTTAATATTGGTCTAACTAAATAATATCGTTAAGATAAGTACAAGTAAGTCCCCATAACCTCTACCCTAATGACGTCACCATTACCACCAAAGAGGTATTAGTATGTTCCAGCTTAATGCTGAGCCAACTTACAGGTAACTTTTTAATTCGATTGCTGTAAAATAAGTGTGATTTTGATGCAAAACTGAAAAATTCATTATTTAGTATTTAAATTTTGCCCTAATAAAACTTTTTACTAGCGAAAAAATGAGTGTGGCGGTTCGTCATAGGCTAATAATTGCGCCTAGAGATCCTACCTCTATGGTAGACTCAGGGAGAATATAGCTTGGAAGGTTCCTGCCTAGGAGGTTAGCCAGTCTTAGGCTAATAACTGCGCCTAGAGATCCTACCTCTATGGTAGACTCAGGGAGAATATAGCTTGGAAGGTTCCTGCCTAGGAGGTTAGCCAGTCTTAGGCTAATAACTGCGCCTAGAGATCCTACCTCTATGGTAGACTCAGGGAGAATATAGCTTGGAAGGTTCCTGTCTAGGAGGTTAGCGAGTTTCCGAATATAGGACGCTTACGTGTGTTTTTGTGAATAGTTACTCCGTATGTGTTAAGTTATAAAAACTTATCAGTATGGCCATACCTAGGTGTAATGACGAGTAGTGATGGATATCCGCAAGTAGCCTTAGTATTAATTGTATATATATGTAGAATAAGATAGATTATAGTATGTACAAAGTAGTTCCTAGGTTAGCATATAATTAATATTTTATTAGGCTATTGTTACGAGGATTTACTTGCGGCATGCCAGATGTATACAATGTTGGGCAAAACTAAAAACTAAAACTAAAATTAAAACTAAACTCACTTTTTGGAATAAACTAAAACTAAACTAAAAATTGCAACCTAAAAAAAACTAAAACTAAAATTTTACTAATTTATGGATTTTAACTAAACTAAAACTAAATCTTTGGGAATTGACTAAAAACTAAATAAATCTTTAGTTTAGTTTAATTTTACTAAAATAACATGAATTAATATAAATCATATGTTATTTCGATACTTAAGTAAATTATTAAAACTAATAGAACTTACTTAAAAAAAAGAAATTGTGGCTTTTTCTCGTAATTTGCTAACATATGTTCTTTGATAAACTAAATTAGTTTACTAAAAACTAAAACTAAACTAAAATCACAAATTTAGGTCTCTTTTACTAAACTAAACTAATTACCATACTAAAAACGGAGTCCACATGATTAATTTTAATTTTTAACGTCCATTTATTATTAACTACGAATTTTAGGACGGACATGATTAATAATTATACAAATCTAAAACTAAACTAAAACTAAAACTAAAAATACAACATTAGAGGCGCTAATAGCAAAATAGTTGATGCGCCGTTAAAAACGAAAAAAAAAAACAACATTAGTTTAGTTTTAGTTAGAGAAAACTAACGTTAGTTTTGCCCAACACTGGATGTGTATATGTTGTGTTTAATTATTAATACAAGTAAATATTATTAATATTAGGGCGCGTTTTATATAACCAAACCCCGAATGACGTCACAATTACCCCCAAAGAGGTAATAATGAGTAAAAATCACTTTGGGTTAAGACTGGCGAATAAGCAGGGTGTGGCAAAAGCTCTCAAATAGATTCGACTTTTTTTTTTTTTGCAAGATTGTATTTGGTATAGTGTTATCATGATGAAACAACATTTTCTTGTAATTGCGGGCGTTTTATAATTCATGACATGAATCTAGCTTTTCTACCATCAGATCCACTGTTAATTGTGGCTCTGATTCCACAAGATTTTTAATAAAGTTATTGTGAAAATTAACACAGCTTCCAGAACGAAGTTCATCATAAATACTGCTTTCTCTAACTTAAACCATTTTACACATATTCTAGTCTTCTGGTATTGACCGTGTCACAAACTTCTTTGCCGACGTTTCGCTAGTCATACTGCCAGCTTCCTCAGGGCTTAGTCTGAGAATGAGGATGTTCTTCTAGTTCTTCTGTATAAATACCTCTCTTTGTATTCGTCCACGGGCGTAGTCTGCTCTTCCATGTCCCTGATTGGTTGGTCCCGGTCTTGCTTGATTCTGGTTGGTGGGTTACATCCTCATTCTCAGACTAAGCCCTGAGGAAACTGGCAGTATGACTAGCGAAACGTCGGCAAAGAAGTTTGTGACACGGTCAATACCAGAAGACTATAATATGTGTAATAGCTCGGACCGTGGAAGCCTACAAGTTAATTTAAACCATTTTATTTATGTACGCAATAAAAACAACCTTGCTCCGCTCACAGCAATACAAAGATAAATAATTATTCGTAATAATAATCTAACATTCATAGTAAATGTATATAAAAAATTACGTGTAATAAGCTATTCCTAATAACAATGGAACCATTTTATGACAGCCTTAAAATTATAGCATTTCATTGAGTATATTTATTTTTTATGGGTACTGATTTGTGTCAGATGTTTACGAAAATTCATGAAGTCTGACTAATGCATTCGCCAAGCGCCGAAATGTTTCGGCGGTTTCGACATCTAATTGGTCGCGGAGTGAGTCATAGCAAATCCCACGCATGATATTAATGCGCAAGAGATTATGGACTGACCGATAAATAGATTTTACAAGCGTTTCCAAGATAAACCAGGTACTTGTTTCTTCCTGGGTGGTAGCCAAGGAAATGACATTTTTCTCGATCTGGGAGCCTGGCTGAAGAAGATGGAGATGAATCCATCGAAATATTCTGGGAAGAAGTGAGGAGGAGTACCACCGCTGGAGAAAAATGCCGTTCCATCTAAAAATACTATCCCAGCGACGAAAAATAACACCAAACATATATATATATATATATATATATATATATATATATATATATATATATATATATATATATATATAAATCACGTGTCTGTTTGTCCATCTGTTTGTTCCTTATACAAATCCACACCGTTTGACCGATTTTGACCAAACCTGGCACACAGCTAGTTCTTGATCCGGGAAGCGTCGTAGGCTAGGTCAAAAACGTGCACCAGCTGTCTGTCTGTTTGTTTGTTCCTTATACAAATCCACACCGTTTGACCGATTTTGACCAATGGCACACAGGTAGGTCTTGATCCGGGAAGTCTCGTAGGCTAGGTCAAAAACGTGCACCAGCTGTCTGTATGTTTGTTCCTTATACATATCCACACCGTTCGACCGATTTTGACCAAACTTGGCACACAGGTAGATCTTAATCCGGGGAGTGTCGTAGGCTAAGTCGAAAACGTGCATCAGCTGTGTGTCTGTATGTTTATTCCTTTTATAAATCCACACCGTTCGTCCGATTTTGACCAAACTTGGCTCACAGGTTGGTCTTTTTACGGGGAGTGTCATAGGCTAAGTCAATAACGTCAGAGGACACGGATTCGAAACTGTAAATCCGAAAAGTTACAGATTTGCGATATTATATTTAAATATTACTTATTTGGTTTTAAAATTTTTATTTTTTTGATTTTCTAGATGCAAAAAGGAGGTGTAGCATGGCTAAAAGGAGGTGTAACAGCTAGTATATATATATATATATATATATATATATATATATTTATATGTATACATCGAGCCATTAATGCCTTGATGTGAAACCAAATCTTGAACCCGGAACGACGAACATGGAGGCCATTGTCTTTGGGACCGGGAGTTTGAACTCTCAAATCCATGCTAACATATTTAAAATAGAAAAATAAGAGAAATGGCCATGATGAAATCTATATGTTACGTTGGCGTTAGGAATTCGTGAAAATCTCCAAATATTTGCCTAAATAGATTGCTGATAAGAAGCAGCACACTCTGCTTCCGTGATCAGGGTGTTATTACAAGATATAGGTTATATAACTAGGGAAAGGAACAGAAATTGCTTTCACATTCATGGTTATCAACAAATTCAATATATATTAGTTATATGGTGTTTGAAATTCTTCCAATTATAGAAATATAACTTTGGCAGTTGGATATGAGTTATTGTTCGCACGTTGGTGCGTAAGTAAACCAATCAGTAGGAAGACATCCGTTCAGGAATGGTGCAGCGTGGCGGTCATGTATTGAAACAAGTTTTATTCAAACATTTTATCGACAATTATAGAAGAACTCGAAGATCTATTCCAACACCTTGGCTGCGGATGAAGCCCCACTCACAAACCCACTCGCTGTGGCGGCAAGACGCCGCATGTGCGTCATCACAAACCTACTCGTTGTGGCGGCAAGACGCCGCATTTGCGCCATCACAAACGCACTCGCTATGGCGGCATGTGCGTCCTGGGACCTTCCTGGCAAGCTGGGAGAAAAAGCTAAAAAGATTTGGGGATCGGCTACAAACCTCCAGGCTGGTTTATTCGTTCATCCGTCGTCTCAGGGAGTGTTTCGAGTGTCTTATTCTGGAATCGTTCCGGGCTCAGACATTTCTGTGAATTTTTGCAGGAGTTTCTTCACCAAGTGTGCTTCGTGGTAAAAAAAAACAACATGTCTCTAAAGAAAATTATCCTAAATTTCCAATGGATACTTTATTTTTTAATATAAACAAAACAAATGAGATCGTAAAATGATAAAAAAAAAAGTCTATTTTTATGATGGTTTGGGGTTTACGGCTCCCGCGGTCAAAGCGCTTAGAGCTAAGAGCTATTCTAATGTTTATGGCAAACCACGTTGTATCAGAAGAAGACAAAAACATCGACTCCGATGGCTAGATGATACTGAGAGACATCTAAACGGCGTGCGTCAACAACTTTAGACGATTTGAGGCCGATCAAGATAAATAGACAAAACGTTTCGTAGGGGCGAATCTTTACCAGTAACTGAGTAAGTGGGGGCATCTCCTAGATGATCTTCTGTAGCCCAAGTTCTTCGCCAACCATTATGTGAGTAATTAAGGGGGGGGGGGATCTCTTGTAAGGCGTGAGGATTCTCAAATCATTCGGACCTAGCGCCCACTATTACCTCTTTCGGGGTAATTGTGACGTCATTCGGGGTGTGATTATATAAAACTCGTGCTAATCTTAATAATATTTACTTATATTAATAATTAAACACAAAATATATACATGCCGCAAGTAAATCATCATAAAAATAAACTAATAAAATATTAATTATATGCTAATCTAGTAACTACTCTGTACATACTATAATCTATCTTATTCTACATATATATATACAACAATTAAGACTAAGGCTAATTGCGCATATCCATCACTAATCGTCATTACACCTAGGTATGGCCATACTGATAAGTTTTTATAACACACCACAGACGGGGCAACTATACACAAAAGCACATGTAAGGGTCCTATATTTGGAAACCGGCTAACCTTCTAGGCAGGAACCTCCCAAGCTATATTCTCCCTGAGTCTACCATAGAGGTAGGATCTCTAGGCGCAGTTATTAGCCTATAGCGGCCCCTACACGGTCAGTAATAATGACATTACCTTATCAAAATGACAGTAATAATGATAGTGTAAGGTGGACAAATTTGGAATGAAGAACAGTAATGATGTGAATCCGGATTTTCTGATCTCGGCTTCATCATTACTGAAAGTGGAGGGGATACTGTCATTAGTAATGATGGTGTAGGGAGCGCTACATCATTAATCCGTCATTACTCAGTCTATCTCGAGCTGTAACTAGGTGAAACAGATGTAAAGGTTAAACTAGATTGAGTAGAAAGTGCAAAAAAAAAAGATGAATTGAAATGTATGACTCTATCTTGGTAACATTATAGTTATGAAATAGTTTTAAAAGTAATATATATATATATATATATATATATATATATATATATATATATATATATATATATCAAAGTAACGAATCCGCATTAAGTCTAATTAAAATATATCATAGAATAAAATATTTATAAAGTCATCTATAAGAGACCAACAACTTTTCACATTCGTTACTTTGCATTTGTATTGATGATATAAAATAGGTTGAAAGTGCTTTATTTTTTATATCGACTTTAGAAAATAATGTTGACATGATTCTTTTACCAATTCATTTGTCTCATAGAGTAGATTAGAAGTAAATATAATCGTTAAACTATAATTTATATTTCGTCAAATATATTCAAAAATATGCTTACGTTTTCAAGCAAACTAGTATTATACATTTTTTTAAACCAAAAATAATAGAACATTTAAAATCAGCACCCCGAGAAACCCTAACGTGGTGAATAATATTGAAAACAAAAAATAATGATTTTTCCCAGTCTGGAAGAAAATAAAAATTTGTAAGCGAAAACGTAATGTGACGTTTTGAAATTCAATATCTCCCCTTGAGATAATCCGATTTTTACGTCATTGAAATCTTTCCAAAGAAGAAAGACTCCTTTTTCTAACCATATAAATGACTATTGTATTATCTCAAAAGGTACTTGCGAAAAATGGTTATCCAAATAAAAATAAAATGCAAACTTTTTTGCACATAACCTCGGTCCCAGAACACTTGGAAACGCCCCGATTGGAAGGATATGTGTCATATTAAGGCCTTTACGAACGTTTCGCATGTTTTTTTTGTGGCTAGTGGCGCTATTATAGCAACACAGGCGACTTTGCGAGGATCCATTATTATCAAAACGCTTCTATCACGGAGATCACAATGCATACTGAAGAAAAGTAATGACATTAAAAATGATCCGTGGAATGACGGTGTAAGGTGTATATTGTAATGATGATATGGAATGACGAGAGTTGAATAATAATGACATTACTGATAATGTCATTATTACTGACCGTGTAGGGGCCACTTATGACGAAACGCCACACCCACCAATAGTCGACGACATGAGGAGTGGATATCTAGCTGTTTTTGTGGACAGACAAAAATTGCTATTATTGTTCAAAAAGAGTTGAATAAAAAAGAAAGCAGATCAAATGGACACTGTGAGAGTACGGAATGCATGAATCCATTCTTGATGCTGACTCACAAACCTTGTTAACGTACTTTGAGGAAAATAGAATTTACAATCAGCTCCTACTAATAAATTGCTAACCATCAAGTACGCAAAACTATTCCATACCTTCAGACTGTCTGACAACAGCCATAAAGGAACAAAACCCTGGGGGTCTGTCGTCTTTTTCTTGTATGATTACATAAGCCGTCAAGTTTCATCATTTAACTACTATTCCCCGCAGCTTCCCTCAGGTAAACAACAGACGTATATATATATATATATATATATTATATATTTGTCAAATACCACTTACTCACTCACTGACCTATCATTGCCCAGCCCAAACTACTTGACAGAAAATGGACACTCCCTTTAGCATGAAAACACTCACTAAGAAAGGATTTTTTGATGTTCGAAAATTCGAATGTTTTAGTATTTTAAGAGGGGTTTGAAGATTTAGTTGGTTAGAGCGGGCAAGCCTAGGCAGCATTCGTTGCTAGAGCAGGCAAGCCTAGGCAGCATTCGTTGCTAGAGCAGGCAAGCCTAGGCAGCATGCGTTGCTAGGGCGATAAAGAACAGCTGTTACCGTACATTATCTATTTCATAGTATTATTTTTAATTGAGGTTAATTTCAACTATGATGGCAGACCTTGAATTACTAGAAATGGATTGTGATTTTTCCCCTCACATAGTTTACGCTATACCTGGTAGATTGTCCATCCGAGGTAATAATATCCTGAACCCTTGCATAGCCTCCACACCTTTGTGTGTTTCCGAATGACATCTTGGAAACATAAATTTTTAAATTTTAGCGTCCATTTATTATTGACAACGAATTTCTACCGGTACGGGTTAAACTTCTATTACTGGTAACCTATAGATAACGGGTTCTCTCTATGTAGATACTGGTCCGGAGCGCCCTAATGTCAAGAAACATTATACTTTGATTACTTATCAATTGATGGATAACAAAGAGTATGACGGGAACCGTGCAATAATAAACTACACTAAATAAAAGAGTAGCGTTAATTTTGAATATACATTATTTAACGCAATAAAATAACTACTTATCTGCCGTGACGAAGCACGGGTATTCAGCTAGTGTATATATACATATATATACGTATTATTTCATAATACCAACCAAGGTGAGGAATAACCCTTCAAACCTCAAAATATACTTTTATTACATGATCTCGACGTTTCGGACTATTCGTCCATCTTCAGGAGTGCCTTTTATAACACTAGCTTGGTTAATAGTTTAACACAATGCTTGTCTTCTTCTTTATTAATATCTTCTGGAAATACTCCTTTCAAATGGATCCTTTCCTTCACCTATTCATCTAAATATTATAATAAAATGGAAGAGGAAAGGATCCATTTGAAATGCGTAGAAGGAGCATTGGCAGAATCCCCCGTTGCAAACGGGAACTTTTCTTGATTTGAAGTAAATTAAAGATTATTTTATTTAAAAATACTCCGGATAATGAGAAATTTGTTGCTTAAATGGGGTTGAGAAAAAAAAAAAACGAGCCCTTCATTTTACAAAGGTGCCAATTGTGCTTTCATGGACTATTCAGAAATCCCAGTTAGGTAAATGTATTAGACATTTTATGTGTGGTGTAATTAGACTTGAATTATTTTGAATACATTTTGAGAAATCGCTAAATATTCAAGAAAAGCGGTTAAAATGTTTTGTCGCCATGGAGTTAGCGGTTAGCGAATTCTGGAAAACTCTGCATGTGTTTATGTGTATTTATATATATATATATATATATATATATATATATATATATATATATATATATATATATATATATATATATATTCACGGATCTTCTCACATATCACGGAAGTCCCGGAGTTAAGCATGCTATCAGACATGATGAGGGGCAGGACAAGCACTGTAAAGAGGTACAGAGTGATGATACATGGCATCTGCTCAGCTAAAGATGGTACCTTCAAGCCACCTAACGGCATTAATGTTTACACGGACGGCTCTAAAACTATAAATGGAGCAGGAGCAGGGGTCTGGAGTGGGGGAGAGGGTGGCTTAAGGCTACAAATTTCCCTTGGAAAAACCTCAACTGTTTTCCAGGCGGAGATATACGCCATCCTTGCGGCGGCCCACAGAATGAGTGAGAAGGGGGTCTGTGGGAAGAAGATAAATATCCTTACGGACAGTCAGGCTGCATGCAAAGCACTGTGGAGTCAGGAGCTTAACTCTAGGGTGGTGGACGAGTGTCAGTCAAGACTAAATCGGCTGGCAACAAACAATAAGGTTGTCATTTATTGGGTACCAGGGCATAGAGGAAACGGCACCTGTGGGCCCACTGCCATTTGTTGGTCTATCAATGGGTTGTCTCCTTTGAGTTACCAGTTAGCGGAAAACTCTCTGCATGTGTTTCTGTGTATGTGTGTATATATATATATATATATATATATATATATATATATATATAAATCTATTAGTAGTCCATGAGACACTACAATACTTCCTACATAAATCCGCTTCTTGGATGATGTCGGAACAAAGCGCTGAAGGAATCACTGAATGATACCGAAGCTTGATAACGGAAAGGCGGCATGGCCTTGGGATCTTCATCTTCTGGAATGCTGTTCACTGGAACCATCCACAATAACCGGTTCGTGGATCCTAACATTCCAAATCGAATTTCGTTTTCTTTTTTTCTTCTCAAAACTCCCGTTAGCAAAGGAAAATAAAACTGTCATCCAATTGCCCAATCACTATCAGTTGTCCGATATTTAATTATATTAAACTTTACATATGTCAGTCCAACGCACATGATGCAGGACGTTCAACATTGCATATTTAAGGACGGTTAATGCATCGGTACCTACGCCAACGAAATCTCTATTGAGAGTGCAAATATATGGCAACGCATTCAATGCTAGGCTTTACAGACCACCTACGCCTGTGCTGTACGTGGCTAGGTTCAATATGCTGCGAGCCTTAGAAGGTGCTCGAGGCAGTAAAATCCTAGTTGTAATGCACCAGAAGAGACGCCATCGGGGCGTGAAACGTGCACAGCCTACTGAATACATAAATATTGAGTTTAAATATGTTTTGACATTCTCAAAAGTGATGAAAATGGTCATATAATTATATTGAAGGCGGATAATGCGCCATCAAAGTTTTAATTTTTACATTCATAACTTTAGAAAAATAAATTTAAAACCAAACATGGCCGTACAGATGAGGAGATATTTATATATACATGAAACTACTTTCAATGCGATGTCTTTGAGTCCAGTAAATTAGGGAAAAACTTGATTTTTGTGTTGTACTCGAAAACGAAGAAGGATTTGATGTATTTAATGAAATTTCTTTATGTTATATTTCATAAAACGAATCAAAATATAAATAGGGAAAAAAGCGATCCGGCAAGATCTACTTATACACAGCTCATTCTTCAATCTGGATTTCGAGGGTTTTTCGAAAATATCTCTCATATTCTCTTTGTTTTCCAATCTCCTCGCCGTCCATAGCCTCTTTGGCAATAGGAAGGCGGCGTGCGTCAAAGATCCAACTTTAGAATGCACAGGAAGTGTGATGCTCACTTTTGACTACCTTGACCTTCCTTTCTGCTTTCAAGCAGCTTGAAGTTCGTATCCGTGTCGATGAAATGTTTTAGGTGCCCATAGTTTAGACATTCTGCTTTGAAATATAATTCGGAAAAAGAAGTTTGTTTTTGTGATCATTTGCCCCTACTTTCATTGGCCTCACTTTTAGGGCTTATGAAGAGATCAATAAAAATCTCCATATAATATTAATAATAATAATAAATAGGTACCAGATTCTTGACCGTATGCCTCGCCAGGGAATAATGTGGTTAGTTCTATGCTCCTCCAGATTTTCCCCTTTGCAGGTACCCATTAAAGGCTGGGTGGGCCTAGGGGTGGTCCAGGATGAAGACTCTGACAATACAAGATAAAAAGTCCGTCTCGCAGGACTGCATCATCTTAGCGCGGTTCCGTTCATATCCCTAGTCTAATTTGGAAAGATTAAAATAGAAGCAGTTATTATTTTGGTTCCACCAGTCTTTTTTTTAAAATTAATTATTATAATGGCGTGTCAACCCTTAGGTCACTAACGCCATTCTTGTGAGTAGTAAAGTCTTGAAAGGTCATGATTTACAATCTTACATGGAAGGGTCGGCTACACTCTGAAACACTGGAAACAGACCCGCTAGTGACAAGGTCTTGGAATCTTGGAAATCTATATTTCTAACAATAAATTGTTTTTGTTATTTTACTTAACCAGTTTTATTGTCAAATACATTATCCAACTATAAGCAATTAAAAAATAACAAGAAATAAAACAGACAAAAAGAACCATTGCAATAAACGAAATCAATTAATTTAAAGCTTTAAGCACTTTTTTCTCCGATTGACATCGCCTAATTAAAACTTTCTTCAGAACCTTTTTTGTAGAGCATTTAGTAAGCTTCCGAATGGTAATCTTCCGCTTCACAAGATTGTCAACGGTTTTCGAGATACTAACGAAATTATACAAAGTTACCAAAACGTTTTTTGTCTGTTAATAAAATATTTTATTCTAACCCTTTTTTTACTCTAAACGTAACAAAAATTTCAACATATTAGTGTTGATGAAACTCGAACAACTTCAACTGTATCCCATAATTCTAAGTACCAAAATCAAAGACAAAGAACCCTCCCTAGGAAGGACGCTAGGCAGTTGAAAAGCTATATAACTTGGAAATCCATATCTCTAACATTAAATTGTTTTTCTTATTTTTCTTAACCTGTTTTATTTTCAAATACATTATCCAACAATAAGCAATTAAAAAATAACAAGGAATAAAAAACAGACAAAAAGAACAGTTCGAATAAGCGAAATCAATTACTTTAAAGTTTTAAGCTCTTATTTCTCCGATTGACATCGCCTAATCAAAACTTTTATTAGAACCTTTTTTTTAGAGCATTTAATAAGCTTTCTAATGGTATTCTTCCGATTACCAAGATTCTCAACCTTTTTCGAGATATTAAGGAAAGTAAACAAAGTTACTAAAACTTTTTATGTCTGTTAATAAAATATTTTATTCTAACCTTTCCATAACTCCAAACGTAACCAAAATTTCAACATATTAGTTTTGATGAAAGTAGAACATGCAGAAAATGTTTCAACTGAATCCCATGATTCTAAGTACCCAAACCAAAAACGGAATTCAAAAAATATTTTTCCAATTTTCTCGAAAACGGTTAAAGCTATCGCCTTGAAAATGGTTTCATTCGTTTTCCTAGCCCAGGAATCATATAAAACGAGTACTTAGAAGCTTATGAACTCAAAAACGTAAGCGTTACGATTTTTTTTGCGCGAATTTCGCCCCAAACGCCATCTTTCAGTAGACGGATTTCGCTGGTTAACGAACTTGACCTTTCAAATTGGACGACGGATTTTTGTACCAAATTTCATCAAAATCGGACCATTCGTGTTCGACCTAGAGATATATATATATATATACAAATTTGAACCACCATTATTTTCGGTCTCTAGGGGTTCTAAAACGCAAAATTTTCTAGTCGGCACTTCCGGATTGTTTCATTGTATCAACCTTATAAGCGGGGTTCCTCCCTATGGGGGAGGGAGGAACCGCGCTAATAAAATCTTAAATGAGGGTCTGAGTCTCGAACTCAGATCTTTCTGAAAGTGAATTGAGTGCTCTAGAACTGACCCAAACTCTAAAGTATTAGAAGGAGTTGGGTAAGTTTAACGTTGTAATTAAGAGTATTTATCAATGCTTGGATTTATTTATAATGAAACCACCAGAAACCGAAAATGCATAAGTTTCTGTATATTAATTCAAAGAATAATTGTGCAACTATTTCACAGGCAGTAACTATGTATGGATACCTTCATCTAATGATTCCATGAGTATTGACAACCTTCATGATTAATTATAGAAAATTGATAAGATATTATTACAATTAATTCAAGTGTTTACTATCTTTGGTGGCTGGTGTCCGAGAATATGAGTGTTTGCTTACACACCTTCCTCCAAGGAGATTTCAACATAACTACCAACACATGGACGCCTTCATAACTTAATATCTATCTATATAGTTATATGTTTGAAATTTCAATGTTACTACTACACCTAAACTTTATTTTTATGATCCTCTGCTCTGGAATTCTTGCCAAATTCTTATTCAGAACTTTATTTATTTTTAATGAAGCACTCTTATATATACTAAGTGCTTTTGAAGACATTGGATTCATTTTAAAATCTTTCATTTTGTAGAGAAATTAACTTGCCCCGCATTAGGCTACTGGGATTCATATTACCGAGCAAATACATCTAGAGGAACCACAGCTCCAGAGAAATGGCAGTAATTACCCCTACTAAAAATCTAAATTTACTAAACCTCCATATAAATAAATCGATGACATGCACAAATGGTGACTAAATTTTCAAATCCGTTGTGACAAACTAAGATCTCCCTGTTTAATGCTTGGATCTCCAACTGCCAATCATGCTGCTCAGCTTCATATCACAGGAAGGCAAGTGTAGGGAGTAAAACAAAAGGATGTCTTCAACGTGTCAGCCTGAGAGCACGTTTTGATCCGATTCGTCCTTTCTTAAAAATCTCCATTTCCTCTAATTATTGATTTTTATTTTATTTAAAAATCCTTTTGATTCTGATGAAGCTCAATAGGAGTTGGGGTGAAATATAACATCCGTAACCAGGACACCGCTGGAGAGAGCTCTGGTTCCCGAAAATTGGGAACCAGAGGAAGGAAATCCCAGCGAGGAAGTTTAAAGGAGAAGAATCCTTTTGTAACATAAAAATTTAATTATGATTTGTTTTTACTAAAAAACATAAAATAGATAAAAAAAATAGTGTTTATATAATTAATAGATAAGGTATTTAACTTAGAAATTTTTACTAATTCAGTATACTTTCTTTGTCCTGCCCGATAAAACATAATAAGTATTCTCTTCAAATGTCACCCATAATTCTTCAAGATCGAATGTTTAAACAGCTTTTTGGATTACTTCAATATTAAGATAAATCCTTGAATGAAGAATGCAACACATTTTTCTTTTAAATAAATCATTCATAAATATTAAATTTTCAGTGTCATATTAACAAATAGAATAGAATTTGAAAACAAAGGAAACCAGAGAGGGGACTCCTATTCTAGTGGACTAGCTCGCTGGCTCTTCGTGTGGCAGATGCTGGTTCAAGTACACCTTTTGACAAGTTGACTTTTTTCAGCGATGGCCTTGATGTTTAGATAGGATAACAACTTGTGGATAGCTCAGTGGTAATGGCCTAGAAGCAGATGTACGATAAAACAAGAAAATAATAGAAACCAGTTCCCCTTGCTGATATCTAGTAGAGGAAATGTCCTGGAGAATGCAGCACATATCAAGCACCAACTCTGAAATTATTATTAAATCCATTGCAACTTCCATTATTTTTTATATATTTCTTACACTTTTAATATTGTTGTTTCAATAAAACTAGACAAAACTATTATTTTTTTTCTCTCCAATTGTAATTCATCTTCTTATTGACTTTTTGTAGCTCAGTGGTAGAGCACTCGACTAACATGCTGGAGGACATGAATTCAAAACTCGAGTACATTAAAGATTTTATTTTCTAGTGTCTTTGTTCATGGGTTGGATTCGGGGTCCCAGACCATCCCTAGGCCCACCCAGCCTTTAATTAATTTAATAATGGGTACTCGTAGAGGCGAAAATCAGGCGGCTGGAGCATAGTACTGACCACACTATCTCCCTAGTGTGCCGAATCGTCAAGAATCAGGTACCTCTATGGTGTGTTGTACCTCCACAGATACCTCTGGGCTCTCCTGGCCTGTTACGGGACTGATTGTTTTTTGATGTTTTGTAAACTAACAATAGGAATTATCACTTGAAAATAAACTTTTCTTTTTCTATTAATGATTTTATTTTTTTTTTTCCAGGCTAAAATATTAATAATTTTTGTGAGAGTGGAGTGGGTTTATAGAGATAAAAAAAAACAGTAAATAAGATAAAATCCATATTTTTATTTTTTTTAATAGCCTTTTAATAATTTTTTCCTTATCGTATTGTAGACAATATTTTGATCATGATAGTAAAAAAAAAAAACAAAAAAAACAACACACAAAACAATAAGCAGAAATAATTGTTATCTTATGATTGATTCATTTTTTCCTGAAATGATATTAGTTTCACAATTACACAAATTCACAATCTAATAATTGACCTTGACCTATTTTATAGTGATTAAATGATTTCGGATAAACTATCACAAAACTTATGTAACAAAAGATAATTCAAAAATTAAAGGCATTACAGTTGTATTTCTTCTTGTTTACAAACAATTAAATAAATTAATAAAAAATATATACAATTTTATGTACAAAAATGAGAGGCCGTAAAACTAAATGACTTATTCCTTTAATAAAAGGAATGCATATAAAAACTTTGGTATCAATAACAGTCATAAAATATCATTATAAAAAGTACATATAAGCAATATAAAATATTATTAATGAGGTAATATACACAGATATTTTACATTTATCACACTTATTGTTAATTATACCTATTACCTCTAATCACTTTATCGCAAAAATATTTGCTGTTCGCTGGCAAAACGTTAATTACACAATGGAGTACACATATAGCATTTATTCATTCATATAACCCGGGAAATTAGAACAAAAATTATGGTATAGTAAAAAGAAACACTAAATTAATATAATTATATAAACAATAGATTCTTATGATTGGACTATAAATATATTTTCGCAAACACAATATCTGCTGAATAAAATCTTTCTGAATGTTAACTAAGTATTGTAAGAAAACGTGTTATGTTATTATCAAAATAACTGTAAAACGGAGACTAAATGGAAACAGATGGCTACCTCGCAGGAATATCTTTCATTTGGAGGAAAAAACGAGATAGTTAATAAATCAAAATATTTTAAATACCAAACTAAGGTTTCTGTATAACAAACTTTGGTACAAAAAAAAAGACACTAATTTCTGTAAAAATAATTTTGAAACATCTAAGAGGTAACCATCAATTTCTACTTCAAATAAAAATATGTTCATTAGTAATAAAAATAAATATTTCTCAGAGGTAACAGGATCAGGTACAGAGTTTCCGTTCGAGATGAACATCAAGCGCTGAACGGGGTTGGTATGACGATGAGAGGTGCAGTCAGACGCTGCTGACCCGCAGTTCGCGAATGCCGTTTGACATGCTTTGCGAGGTGGTCGGATCGCATGAACCTCTGTCCACAAGATCCACAAGCGAACTTCTTCTCCCCCGTGTGCGTCCGTTTGTGCCTCGAAAGCTCATCAGACCTTGAGAATCTCCGCTCACAGTCCTTCCATGGGCAGAGGAATGGCTTTTCACCTGTGACAAAGAAATAAAATGAAATGATAAGTAAAATCTAATTTGAAACTTAATTTTTGAATATTTTGTGGACATCCACTAAAAATTGGCTATTTGGATGAGATTCTCTCTAAATTGCGAGTTTTAATAGAACGGAATACACCTCATTATATCATATTTAAATTCCTTTAAATTTTTAAAATAAAATTAATGAAACCAGGAAGCGATTTTCACCGAAATACTAGAGATGAAATTCCTATTAAAGAAAAGTGTTGCAAATGAAAATAAAATAAATATTTTAGATTCTCTGGGCCCTCTGATATTACGTTAAGTATCTTTTATGAAGATATTCTTTGTGATTGTTAGCTTCGTGAGTATTTTAAAATGTTGAACAAATAATGAAATACTCACCAGTATGAGATCTTGTATGCGCCTTGAGGTGCGAAGACTTGAAGTAGTTCTTGCCACAGCCTTCATGTTCGCACTGGAATATCCTCCTTCGCGTATCTGCTTCTGGAGCCGCAACTAGGACGAGCGGACAAGACGACTGGATAGGGATGAGCTTCCCACCGCTGAGGAGGAGAGGTTTCTGAAGTTGCAGGACGGGCTTCGGAAGGATCTTCACAGGTTTATCTCTAACGATCTCTTCTTTCGAAGTGTCCTTGCAGTTCTTCACAATCTCCTCCTTGTTGTTATTCCTCCCGTTCATCTTGTACTTGAGCGTCTTGAGGATGCTCTGTGACGGAACGAAGTTTGTCTGCTTTACTTGTGTTTCTCCGACTGCCCTGCAAACTCCTGCCTTGTCGACGTGCATGATCACAGAGACTGGGACACCAGTAATGGCTGCAACAGGACTCGGAGTCCTTGGTGGAGTGCTGTTTAGCAAACTCTGAAAAAAAAAAAAGAAAATAATTAAAAATCGAAGGGGAAAAAATATTCGAAAAACACCTCGAGTAATTTAGAGATTTAACAAACAAATAGCAACAACCTTGCTTTAACAATTAATTAGGGGTATTGATATGAAAAATGATAACCATCGAAATTGTTGCAAATTATATATTTTTAATACTTAAATAATTTGGGGCTATTATCAGATTATAATAATATTTCTCATTCTATCGTACTTGTGAATTGGTTGGACTGTCAAACAATCTTTTTAATATCTTAATTTTTCTAGGTTGTTAAGAAGTTTAATTATCTAAACTTACCCTTGCAAAATCATGAGTGGTGAACGGCTTCTTTTCTGGTATTTCTTGTTCCTCCCCTTCTGAATCAGAAGGTTGAGGCGTGGGAAATGAAGCACCAATTTCTGCATATTTCCTTTTTGCTGCAACGTGCTCCAGCAGCTTCAAGGCGACAGCCTCAGGGTCGACTCTAGTCTCGTACATCTACAAAGAGATTACAAATTAACAAAAATGCTCCTCAAATCATAAATTAATTATTAATCAAATTTTATAAACCCAAAACTAATTTATACTTGTACTACTCTTTGGAGGAGGGGTTATGCATTGAATTGTGGTCATAAAGTTCTTTTCCTAATTAAAATGTTTTCGAATTAACAAGAAAAAAACTTAATGGCAAATGTGTCATATGAGGTTGCTTCTAAGCTTTAAAAGATTTCCTTGAGTAGCAGTCATCACTTTAAATGGCATAATAAAAACTATATAATTCAGAGAAAGAATGTTACAAAACATAAACTGCTAGAATACATTTGTTCGGTGTTTAGAGTTAGATAATAAAAGCAACAATGGGTAAAAAAGTCCGACTCGCAGGAACTGCGTCATCTTAGCGCGGTTCCAGTTCATTTTTTTTTTTTTTTTTTTTTTTTTTCACGGCTCATCTACATGTAGGTCATTAGCGCCGACATCCAGGGTGTAGCGAGGAATTTCACCAGCGAGCCGTGGGATGATAAAATTCCTGCCGGAGGTTGGGAATCGAACCCACCATCTCCCGCTTATGAATCCAAGGCGCTAGCCATTAGACCACGGGAGACCCCGGTTCCTGTTCATATCTCTATTCTCATTTGAAAAGCATAGAATAGAAACAGATAGTATTTTCCTCGGCCTTTGTTCAAAGGGTTTTATACCTGGGGTCAGGTCCGCAAGACCCTAGAATCCTCTTCTACCGATACTTCATTTCATACGTTTCAATGAATTGGAAAATATCAAAAATGTTCACACATTCCTGTGTTCTTTTACTATAGTAATAATTCTACAGATAAAATCAATTAAAAAATAAAATAAAAAAACCAACAGCATAAAGGCAATTGAAAATATTCAAAAGACGTCATCGAATCTTTTTCTCTTGGCAAGCTATATTTCTAACAATGAATTGTTTTTCTTATTGTGCCTAATCTGTTTTATTGTAAAATACATTATCCAACTATAAGCAATTAAAAAATAACAAGGAATAAAAACAGACAAAAAGAACAGTTCAAATAAGCAAAATCAATTACTTTAATGTTTTAAGCACTTATTTCTCCGATTGACATCGCCTAATCAAAATTTTCATCAGAACCTTTTTTGTAGAGCATTTAGTAAGCTTTCTAATGGTATTCGTTCGTTTACCAAGATTCTCAACCTTTTTCGCGATATTAAGGAAAATATACGAAGTTCCCAAAACTTTTCATGTCTGTTCATAAAATATTTTATTCTAACCCTTCCTTAACTCCAAACGTAACATAACTTTCATCATATTAGTTTTAATGAAAGTAGAACATGCAGATAATGTTTCAACTGAATCCCGTGATTCTAAGTACCCAAACCAAAAACGGTATTCAAAAACTATTTTTCCAATTTTCTCGAAAACGGTTAAAGCTATCGCCTTGAAAATGTTTTCATTCGTTTTCCTATCCCAAGAAGCCTATAGAAAGAGTACTTACAAGCTTATGAACTCGTAAGCGTTACGATTTTTTCTGCGCGAATTTCGCCCCAAACGCCATCTTCCAGTGGGCGGATTTTGCTGGTTAACGAACTTGACCTTTCAAATTGGACGACGGATTTTTGTACCAAATTTCATCAAAATCGGAGCATCAGGGAAGCCAGAAATGAGCGAACAGACAAATATATATATATATAAATAAATATATACATATATATATATATATACAAATTTGAACCACCGTTATTTTCGGTCTCTAGGGGTTCTGAAACGCGAAATTTTCTTGTCGGCACTTCCGGATTGTTTCATTGTATCAACCTTATAAGCGGGGTTCCTCCCTATGGGGGAGGGAGGAACCGCGCTAAAAAAAGCAAGGCTTATCTAGAAAAAGATGTTTATATCCAAGAAAAACATTAAAGTGAAGGTAAGTGGCATTTTCTACAGGAAAAACATATGACTCATCTTATCAAACAGGGTTGCTTCCATTAGAAAGCAAATACTTAAGAAATATTTTTAAAAACTAGGTAAGTACTTTAATCACAATATTATCCAGTAAATAAATACTTAGTATGAGTCATATTATGACTAAGTAAATAAATACTTATTAATTAATCGGTTATATCAATTTTTTTTTACTTAGGTGAAAAAGTCTGACAGGGTGTTTAAATAAATTTACATAAATTGATAATTAATTATACAATTTATACATTTTAAGAGTATTTTTCTGAAACTTAAGTGTGTAAGTGGTGTTACAATATTGTCACAAAAATATTTTTTTATTTAACAGGGAGTGTGGGGGGGGGCGAGAAGTTATTATTCCTAGAAATAGGTTTGTTGTTTCGTAATCAGGAAGCATGCTTGATTAACGTGGTTAAATTAATGTTATTCTGTTTTACTGTTTAGTTGTGATTTACCTTTTGATTATTAAAATACGGAAACAAATTTGTTTGTTGTTCTAAATGGAGGCTGTGTTTAGGTTTGATCAATAGAGATGTTGGTAGACATGAGTTCGAACCATGACGTCCCTGAATGGTCCACGGAAATAACTAGGCGAGGTGAAGACTCCTTCAGGGTAAACACACGGCTATCACGTGAAACCTCCCTCCATCTCTCTCTCTCTCTCTCTCTCTCTCTCAATCTCTCTCTCTCTCTCTCTCATTCTTTATCTGTATCTCGCTGTATAGTGCTATCTTATCTCATGTATTTCTGTCTCCTTATCGGCACAATTAAGGTCAATCACTCCCACGCATGTTTTGAACCGAGGTCTGGTGTGGTGGGGCAGAATTTCCCTAACAATCTCTTTATCTTATGCAGTTTTCCTTATAGGAAATCGAATGTATATTTTATTGGTAGAAAATTAATTTTAGACCTATTCCAACTAATAAAAAAAAAAATGTTTAAAACTACTCCTTGGAATTAAATTACAAAAAAAAAAAAAAAATACACCGAAAGACATATGTTAAAACATTAGAGAAAATAGTATACCGAAAAGCAGCCAACAAAATCTTAAAAATAGACTGGTTAAAATCTTGCAATATAAACATTGCACAAGTATTAGTAAAACTCTAGAACACTGATTTAATAAAGGAAACAAAATATGTGTTTTAAAGAAATACCGATGAAATTTCTGGTGATGTTTAGGTTTTAAATTTTAAAACCCTTTTGTTTAGTTTGGCAGATATTAAAGTACTGATAAGAAAATTATGTTTCCTATCAAAAGATGAATAATAGTAATTCAGTAGAGCAAAAAATACAATCTAAGAAGAAAGAAAACATTAATTTTTGTATGCCTTTATTTGAGAATGTTCATGTTTTTTGTGTGAAATTTGACAATTTAAGAGAATTTGGCCCTTAAAATTGATTTTTATAATCGAAAGCGCAGAAATAAATTCTTACTGTAGAAGGTACGATTTTGACATAACTTTGTGAAAATAAGAGGCTGTGTGTATTATTAATGGAATACAAAGAGATAAGACTTTATACATGAGTATAAAATATAATTGCGGGGCTTTATGACGTCAGGATAATCGGCCTAAAATTGACAAAGGGCTGACATCTTCTGTCATCTCAAGGTGTCTGTGTGTTGTCAGAAACTTCTTAGGTATTAGTACGGCTTGTGTTGAGACGAATTATTAATTTTAATACAAAAATTGAAAAGTAAGCTTAATGTTCTATTAATTTGTTTAGATAGAATGAAATTTGGGTTTTTTGATTTTGTGGAGTCTAGGGCTATTTAGTGACTGCTTTGTTAATTGGTGTGAGATGGATTTGGATAAATAAAGTTAAAAAACATGAATGAATTGTATTTTTGAGGAAGTAGAAAGTTATGAAACAAATGGAGGGATTTTGGTGAAGAAGTAAGAAAAAACTTGTGGACTTACCTTTTGTATAATAATGATGATGTTGAAAAACGAGCACACAACTAGCGAACTATCCTGCCTATAAAGCTATGTAGGAATGGAGCCTCGAGCAGTTGTAAGCTCGAAGAGTAAGGTGCGTGGTATGGGCTCGGCATCCTTCGACCAACCGAAGCCCACACTCTGATCACGCCGTCTCGGCGTGACAGCTAGCTCCCTGTTCACGTGAACACCTCCTGGTCTCTCCTACATACGTCATCCTCTGACGTCATCTGGCCCCTCCCCCGAGTCCATTGACTTGCCCGAGTTCTGACGTCAGTGGCGTGCCTCCTCACTGTCTCCCTGCGCAAGACTACAACCTCCCTGTCATGCTCTCTCTCCATGGGCGTGACGCAGGAGGCAGTCCTCGTCACCTCTCATCTCCGCTGCCCGCATCTTCAGTGATCCTCCCGCTAAATGTCGCTCACTATTTCCATCAGTCTGAAGGAATCTACTGAACGTTATGTCATCGACCTCGTAACGACTGTCGTAAGAATGACCTTGGAATGCCATTCGCTCCAATTGTGAGATCGATTAGCTCTAATGGAAACAACTGGTGCGTGGTTGGATGGATATATATATATATATATATATATATATATATATATATATATATATATATATATATATATATAACTTCATAAAATATTTTGTCTGTGCTTTGCACAAGGGGTTCCACGTACTAACACACAAACTTCCCCACGTACCTTATATACTTTATCTCAAGATACTTTCCAAACAGAGAATTTTTTTTGTTTACATTAATGGAATTGAATCAGAAGTCAAAACTGTTCAAGCTGGTGTACCACAAGGATCAGTGCTTGGTCCAACACTATTCAACCTTTTTTTTTAATTTGTTTAACCAAAATGAATACCAAATGCAATATTGTTTTATTAGGTGACGATAAGGAATTTATTCTATCGTCTTATAGAGTTGATACTATTTCTAACCAATTGTCTTGAGCACTAAAAAAATGTTTTAAGTATTTTAATAAACGGAAAATAAAGCCGAATGAGCAAAAGACAGAGTTTATCAAGTTTTCTAAGTGTAGGCCTTTACTAAATCGCTTTGTTAATGACAATGGCCAAACATTATCCTGGTCAAAATTTGTAAAATATCTTTGGGTCCACTTAGATGCTAAATTAACTTTTCCTCACGGAACAATTTAAATATTTCAGTGTAAAATGGTGAGTTTTGAGGTCCTCTGACACCTAGTAAACCAGGGTAATTGTTGAAGACATTTTTCGTTTCTATAGGATTTTTTCAAACAAAATGTTCTTACCAAAACGGCAAAATGAACTTATAACTCATTTTATTTTTAATTGCATAATTTGCATTTTTTTTTCCATTTCTATGATTTAGATAGATTGGTAGATAGATAGATATCTAGCCATCTCTACAACTAGCCGTTCAAAGCTTAAAACCCAGAATTTAATATTGTTACCCAACTAAACCAAAACGCTATTATACCCCCCCAAAAAAAGATTGTGATAGTGATCTTATTTAATTTATTTTTGAGGTTTTTATGACCCATTTTTACCAACTAAATCAAAATTCCAAGGGGGGGAGGGAGCTGCAACCCCCTCGGCTTCCCTTATATACGCCCATGAATAGACAGACTTGGAAATATATTGTGTCGGTGTTGATTTTCTGTTTTCCTATTCACTACCAACCTTTTTTCTGTTTTTTTTTTTTTTTTTTTTGCTTTGTTTCTTTGGTTCATTCTTATTTCTACTCCATTTCTTCCTTAGACTATATTTGTTTACATTACTTCCAGGAACGTCCTTCTCCGTCGGAGAGTGTTGTGAGAAACCTTCAAGCCTCATTGGAAGATTGTTCTTGATAGGTCCAATAAAAAGATTCCTGTCACTCATCGTCTGCATCACTCTCTCTCCGAACAGCCTTACACAAAGGCCGCTAATGTTCTAAGCTATGAAAAATAAGTAGGCCAACCAAAAAAAAAGTCCGACTCGCAGGAACTGCAGCATCATAGCGCGGTTCCGTTCATGTCCCTAGTGCCATTTGATAAGCTTAGAAAAAAAATAAACTTATTTTTTTTTATATACCTTGTGAAAATTGTCAAAATCCTCTCGAACATCTCGAATAAAAGTGATATTAAGGCGTCAGGGACACCGACAAAAGCTAACTTTTACACAGAAGCGGAAATTATAGAATCTGGCTCTCATTCTAAAGCAAAGCTCTATAAATCAATACAAAATATGCCTAATAAAGCCTTTCTAGAGGATACAGAAGCATGGGCGTATATGAGGGGGGGGGGCTGAGGGGACTGCAGCCCCTCCCGAAATTTTGAATTGATGATAAAAACTTCTCGTAAAACCCTTAAAAATAAATTAAATAAGATCACTTAGTTCATAAAACATATTTTATTTTACGTGTAATAGCGTTTTAGTTGCCTAAAACTATTCCAAGCTCTAAATATTTAGTATTCCATACCCTGGAAATGGTCTCAGCCCCCCCCCGAAATTGTTTTTATATACGCCCATGTACAGAAGGATCAAGAAGAAGTACACAAGATTGAGTAGAATACCCTGCCTAATATAGCCTATATAGAATAATATGTTGAATAAAACCTATCTAGTAAATACACAAGGACAAATAAAAGTCTTGACGAATAACAAATCAAGAAAAAAAACTTTATTTAACAAAATAAAACAAAGTTTAGTTGCCCAACTACAATAGAATAATATACCTAATTAAGTCTATGGAGTAGACACAAATGGACCAAAAACAAGTCTTGTGGAATATTGTTTTTTTTTTTCTAATTAAATACTTTTTATCAATATTTAGTATATAACCTTTGTTGAAAACTATTGATTGCTAATTGATGAATCGGTTTACAACTAAGTAGTCTTTATCAATATTTAGTATATAACCTTATGTTTGGATCTGTGTTTTTGGGGTGCTCTCCGCCTAGGCTTTGTATTTGTGTCGGCAGATACCTGGGGTATATTTACAGCTCTTGAGGATTAACTCTTAGCAGGTAAATTTCCTGCGGCCCCTGGTTTCTACGGGCATTGAACTTTAGGAGGATTGGATTTAGGACTTAATATACGTATGTAGACTAAATCATAGCAAGAAGTAATCCTCCGTCGTCGGTTCTTAATTATGTAGACTCGCTAATGTTATCCAATCTTAGATACATCGTATTTAAAATCCACAGCAAAAACACGACATTTCATCAGAATCCCCTGCTGAATAAAACTTATATAGAATAATATGCAAAATAAAGCCTATCTAGTGGATAAAAATAGAGGAAAAAAGCCGTTCGTGGTGGTAGAAAATCTTAAACGTATTTCGCTCAGAAATCTCCGAAATATTGTCACTAATTTTACGTATCCTGTTTTATAGCCAAATAGATTAATGTTCTATAATCAATAAGAAAAATCTACTAACAATAAAAAACTATGGGTAACAGATGAAAATAGGGAATACCAAGAATAATTCTAAAGAACGAAATCAACACCAGTACTGTCACATCTAGATATTCATACGGCATCTTCGAATTCTAACAAACAAAATATTGATTCTAATTATACGTATCCTGTTTCATTGACAAATACATTTGACTACTATAAGCAATTAAAAACACTAGGGAATATGCCAAAGAACTCGGAGTAGGAGCCTCGACAGTTTCAAGACATTTGAAGGAAATCGACAAATCCAAAACTGACATTTCATACGGTATTTCTCCGATTGACATCGCCTAATCAAAACTTTCATTAGAACCTTTTTTGTAGAGCATTTAGTAAGCTTTCTAATGGTATTCTTCCGTTTCCCAAATTCTCAACCTTTTTCGAGATATTAAGGAAAGTATACAAAGTTACCAAAACTTTTTTATGCCTGTTAATAAAATATTTTATTCTAACCCTTCCTTAACTCCAAACGCAACCAAAATTTCAACATATTAGTTTTAATGGAAGTAGAACATGCAGTAAATGTTTCAACTGAATCCCTTGATTCTAAGTACCCAAACCAAAAACGGCATTCAAAAATTATTTTTTCAGTTTTCTCGAAAACGGTTAAAGCTATCGCCTTGAAAATGGTTCCATTCGTTTTCCTAGCCCAAGAAGCCTATAAAAAGAGTACTTACAAGCTTATGAGCTCAAAAACGTAAGCGTTACGATTTTTTTTGCGCGAATTTCGCCCCAAACGCCATCTTCCAGTGGGCGGATTTTGCTGGTTAACGAACTTGACCTTTCAAATTGGACGACAGATTTTTGTACCAAATTTCATCAAAATCGGACCATTCGTCTTCTATTTAGAGAGCGAACAGACAAATATATATATATATATATATATATATATATATATATATATATATATATAAATAAATATATACATATATATATATATATATATATATATATATATATACAAATTTGAACCACCGTTATTTTCGGGTTCTAGGGGTTCTGAAACGCAAAATTTTCTAGTCGGCACTTCCGGATTGTTTCATTGTATCAACCTTATAAGCGGGGTTCCTCCCTATGGGGGAGGGAGGAACCGCGCTAAAAAGGTAAGGTCAACCAAAAAAAAAAAAAAAAAAAATACAATTTACTCGGCTTTATTGCTCTAATAGTTTCGCGTTCTCTTGATGCTTCTTCAGGAGGCTAATCTACAACATATTTACTACCTAGCTGCATGAAGGAACCTGCTGATACAGGCCCTTGGGGCCGGACAACAAGCCCTTCCTAAACATCCCTGTTTAGGAAGGGAATTCTTTCAACAGGCCCTGAAATAAAATAAAAACTGAACCTGCAACAGGTGGGACTCGAACCTACAATCTCCCGCATGGTAATCCTGGGCGTTAGTCACTAGACCACGAGAAGATCCTTGACCCTTTAAATTTTAGCCTGTACAGTTAGATGGAATAGTTCAACTCTAAATATTTTCCGAACTAATTGATATTATTTAATTTATCTTTGAGTTTTTTTTGACACATTTTTACCGATACAATCAACATTGGGGGGAGGGGGGGGGGGGCTGCAGCCCGCCTTACGTACGCCCATGAACAGCTGACTCAATAATTAATTTTATTGCGGAGTTTAATAATGGTTCCTTAGGTTCAGGATGATATCTACCGCGTTTCGTGGTGAAAATACATAGTCGGAAAGTTAGAAGTGTTTTATGCACCTTGAAATTTTGCTATAATGTACCTCTTGGGTAGATAAGAAGGTAAATATGTGTTGGCTAGACTTACCGTGGAACACCAGCTACTGCACATAGAGGAAAGGTGCAAAACAACATTGCCCAAAAATAGTGTTTTATTCAGAAGCCAACTATCATTAATGTAAAAATATTGCATTAAGACAATTTTACAATGAATAATAAATAAGGCAGACACTTTTTAGGGGGTTAAATTTTAAATAAAAAATACAAAACAAAGTACCTAGTTTTTATTTTTAATATTAAATGAAGTGCTTTATTCACGCTGCGATTTAAACAGCGTCTTCAATAAAAATATTTGGAAATAATTACAAAAGGGCAGGCACATTTGTGGGGTTTAATTATCAGAAAACATGAAAATAAATGTTTCCTATGATGATAGACTGCAATACTCTGCGTAAGAGTGAGAGCACCGATCATCTGGGTAGTTGTGGTTGTTCTCTGTGCTCTCATTGGTTCTTGCTCATATGATCTTGTACAGCTGTTCCAGTTTTAATGGCAGCATGAATAAAACTCTCATTTAATCTATTATATAAAAATGAATCGCTAAATGTGTTGGTAAGCGCAAATCTCGAGAACAACTGGACCGATTTCGCTAATTCTTTTTTTATAATATTCCTAGAAGTACGAGGATGGTTCTTATGGAGAGAAAAATTTGAAAAATTTCCTGAAAAAGTCTAAAAAACAACATTTTTCGGGTCTTTTTTTACTTCGTTAACGCAAATTCATTTTTAAATAAAAACATATGTTCTCAATTATAATATTTTTAACAGTTAACGTATTTGTATATCTATTATATAAAAATGAATCGCTAAATGTGTTGGTAAGCGCAAATCTCGAGATCAAATGAACCGATTTCGCTAATTCTTTTTTTATAATTTTCCTTGAACTACGAGGATGGTTCTTACGGAGAGAAAAATTAAAAAAATTGCCTGAAAAAATCTAAAAACAACACTTTTCGGGTCTTTTTCACTTGCTTAACGCAAATTCATTTTTAAATAAAAACATATGTTCTCAATTATAATATTTTTAACAGTTAACGTATTAGGTTTTTTGTGTATAAGCAAAAAAAAAAAAAAAAAAAAAATTAAAAAAATAAGAACAAGTAATCACTAGGTGACAATAGAATCACATGTTAATAATGCAATTTAAATTAATTTATATTTTCGTTAACGAAGTAAAAAAGACCCCACTTTTCTATATTCCCATACAAAAGATTCGTAATAATACTTAAAGGTCAATTTGAACTTTAATACCATACCATAAAGATTAAGTGTTAGTGGAGGGGTTCTGGGAAGGCAAAACAATTGAGTGACATTAGTATCGTATAAATATTAATGTCAATATTTGTCAAATTTTATACGATGGTAACATTACTCAAAAACAAATTGACTATGGTAAAATGTAAATGATCTGTGGTAAAATATTATTTGAAATTTAAACATCTCTTTGCTGTGTATCTATAATATTACTAAATCTAAAAGCCACAAATTTCTATAAAATTACTAATGTGTTGCGTGTTTGTGACTTACTAAATATGCCTCCTATAAGGCGGCGAACAAATTTAGGCAGAACAACCCAGACAAATGCATAGAATCAGATTATTTATTTATTTATTTAAATTTTAACGTCCATTTATTATTAACTACGAATTTTAGGACGGGTTATTTATAGGTTACCACACTTTTCTAGCCAGGATAGGGGTGATGCCTTTTTTTTCGAAAGAAAAGCCACCGCCCCTAGTGGGAATCGAACCCACGACCTTTGGCTCGGAGTGTTAAGAGCTCACGCCTTAACCCTCACGGCTACCGGGTCTCCAGAATTAGATTAATTATCAATCTAATTGTACTGCCCAGGAACGTGAAGATCGCAATGAACGTGAAAGAATTCGGTTAAGACAGACCCGTGAAGCGCGACATTCGACTAATAATGGTGCAAGTTTGAATCGAGCTGCTGTGAATTCATTACAGTGCCTGCAGCTGTGTTGCTATTGGACCTATGAATTCAGTTTGACTATAAACAAATCCCAGGGGCAGTCATTAAGTGTTTGTGGTATTAATCTAGAAAACCCATGTTTCTCGCATGGTCAATAGTATGTTGCCTGTTCCCGTGTTGGAAAACCATCAGCTCTGTTTGTTTACGCGACAGGCAATGAAACAAAAAATATCGTGTACCATTAAGTACTACAATAAAAATTATACTTAATTAAGAATAAGTAAATATAAAATGAAATATAATAAGTAGGAATCATAATAAGAAATCTGATATTGTAATTTTCATTGTGATTTTTAGTGACTATTAAAATAATTTTAAGTGTTTTATAATTTTTATTTTTTGACATAATGTAATTGTTGACTTATTAAGTTTCTTTTTTCTTTTCTTTTTTATCTTACTAGCTGAGCCGGTGTCCCAAATAGCAGAATAAGTATTAAAAAAAATAATAATTAAAGAATCGACTGTTAGGCGGTACGAAGTTCGCCGGGTCAGCTAGTATTAGAATAAAAAAGTCCGATTCGCAGGAACTGCGTCATCTTAGCGCGGTTCCGTTCTTATCTCTAGTGTTTATGAAGGCATAGAATAGAAAAAGTTATTACTTTGTTTAGATCAATAGCGAAACAGCTATCCAAATGAAATCTCAAACAAACCAGTCTTGAAAGGTCTTTGTTGATTTACAATCTTACCTGTATGGGTCAGCTATCCCATAAGTCGGGCAGAAAGGCCTCCGCTCAGAGGCATTTGGAAAGCCTTGGGATCTCTCTCTTTAAACGCTACATTTCTAACAATAAATTGATCTTCTTATTTTACTTAATCTGTTTTATTGTCAAATACATTATCTGACTATAAGCAATTTAAAAATAACAAGGAATAAAACAGACAAAAAGAAAAGTTCGAATAAGCGAAATCAATTACTTAAAAGTTTTAAGCACTTATTTCTCCGATTGACATCGCTTATTCAAAACTTTCTTTAAAACCATTCTTGTAGACCATTTAGTAAGCTTTCGAATGGTAACCTTTCGCTTCCCAAGATTTTCAACCGTTTTCGAGATATTAAGAAATTATACGAAGTTCCCAAAACTTTTTATTATTTCTGACAACAGAAAATTGGTCTCATTTTACCTATCCTGTTTTACACACACATACATTTTCCTTACAAATACAACATAAGAAATTACAAAAATAAAAAGCAATAAAAAACCAAGGGAAAGAGACAAAAAGAACGACAAAAACCCGTTCATAAGAACAAAACAGACATATTTGAAGTTTTAAGCACTTATTTCTCCGATTGACATAACCTAATCAAAAATAGTTTTAGAATCATTTTTGTAGAGAATTTAGTAAGCTTTCAAATAGTTTCAATCCACTTACCACGATTTCCCAACCGTGTTCGAGATATTAATGAAAGTATACGAAGTTTCCAAAACTTTTCATGTCTGTTCATAAAATATTTTATTCTAACCCTTCCTTAACTCCAAACGTAACATAACTTTCAACATACTAGTTTTAATGAAAGTAGAACATGCAGATAATGTTTCAACTGAATCCCGTTATTCTAAGTACCCAAACCAAAAACGGTATTCAAAAATTATTTTTCCACTTTTCTCAACAACGGTTAAAGCTATCGCCTTGAAAATGGTTTCATTCGTTTTCCTAGCCCAAGAAGCCTATAAAACGAGTACTTACAAGCTTATGAACTCAAAAACGTAAGCGTTACGATTTTTTCTGCGCGAATTTCGCCCCAAACGCCATCTTCCAGTGGGCGGATTTTGCTGGTTAACGAACTTGACCTTTCAAATTGGACGACAGATTTTTGTACCAAATTTCATCAAAATCGGACCATTCGTCTTCTATTTAGAGAGCGAACAGACAAATATATATATATATATATATATATATATATATATATATATATATATATATATATATATATATAAATATATAAACATATATATATATACAAATTTGAACCACCGTTATTTTCGGTTTCTAGGGGTTCTGAAACGCAAAATTTTCTAGTCGGCACTTCCGGATCGTTTCATTGTATCAACCTTATAAGCGGGGTTCCTCCCTATGGGGGAGGGAGGAACCGCGCTAAAACAATTAAGTTTTTTTTTTTACATGTTATACCCCTTAAAAATGTCTGCCTTATTTATTATTCATTGTAAAATTGTCTTAATTTTACATTAAAGATAGTTGGCTTCTGAATAAAACAATATTTTTAGGCAATATTTCCACGGTAAGTGTAGGCAACACATACCTATATACCTTCTTATCTACCTAAGAGGTACCTTATAGCAAAATTTCAAGGTGCATAAAACACTTCATGAAACGTGCGGTTACTGGCTCTCGGTCTAGTAATAATTGTGGCCGATAACGTTTTAATACACACACATATGTATACATATATATGTGTGTGTGTTGTGCGTTTAGATTTCACGGGGGTAGTCTAGTAGATAGTATCGAAGAAGGTTTGAAGGTATTCTTCAAAAGTTCTTTCACTAGTTCAACCTCAATTTCTCCGGAAAGTTCTGCAAGATACAAATTGAGGAGAACGTGTTCTGCTGATGGTTCCTATCTGGAACAATATCCGTAGTCTTGGATAAGTTATTGCTGAGCATTTGATAAACACCGAGGCAATGTTTTGCTGCAGAGGAATATTACTGCACGTGATTCCTTCGTGGTTTCTATGACGTCATCAGGTCTAAAAGAGGATAACACGAGTTCTAAATCTTATCTATTACAGGCGAATCTACCTCCATGATTTTATTTCGGACTTAATTACAGCTAAGTTACCAGCAGCTGGAATAGTGCACTCGTTATTGAACCATGGGCGTATATAGGAAATAATTTGGGGGGGGGGAGAGTTTCGGGGGGGGGGGGTTGAGAGCATTTGGGGGATATGGAATACTAGCAACTTGGAATGGTTAGCAAATTAAAACGCTATTACAACCAAATTTTTTTTTTTTTCTGAACTAAGTGATCTTATTGAATTTATTTTTAAGGTTTTTATGACACATTTTTGCCGATTTTTACCTCCCCTTATGTATGCACATGTATTGAACATGTTACTTAATTTACTCCGAATTAAAGCAACATAGTTTTACCTTATATTTTCAGTATTTGATCTATCGAGATATTGTGCAACATTTAAAATTTTAGACAAATGAAAATAAATTCTATTATAAAAATAAACTCTTAATTTCCTGTGGGCCTCAAGAGGAGCTATCTCTGTGGATCTCAACAAACCACCCTACCTTTTCAGAAAACAAACTAATAAAATAATAATCAGCCATTCAAATGGATTTTTAGAGCATACTTTTGTTTTGATCTAAAAATATTTCTATAATGTCAAATTCTATTTTATCGATTTTAACCTTGAAAATATCCACTCTAAAGCGGCCCCTACACGGCCAATAATAATGACATTATGAGTAATGTCATTACTATTCAACTCTCGTCATTCCATATCATCATTACAATGTACACCTTACACCGTCATTCCACGGATCATTTTTAATGTCATTACTTTTCTTCAGTATGCATTGTAATCTCCGTGACAGAAGGGTTTTGTTAATAATGGATCCTCGCAAAGTCGCCTGTGTAGCTATAATTGCGACACTAGCCACAAAAAAACATGCGAAACGTTCGTAAAGGCCTTAATATGACACATATCCTTCCAATCGGGGCGTTTCCAAGTGTTCTGGGACCGAGGTTATGTGCAAAAAAGTTTGCATTTTATTTTTATTTGGATAACCATTTTTCGCAAGTACCTTTTGAGATAATACAATAGTCATTTATATGGTTAGAAAAAGGAGTCTTTCTTCTTTTGAAAGATTTAAATTACGTAAAAATCGGATTATCTCAAAGGGAGATATTGAATTTCAAAACGTCACATTACTTTTTCGCTTACAAATTTTTATTCTCTTCCAGACTGACAAAAATCATTATTTTTTGTTTTCAATATTATTCACCACATTAGGGTTTCTTGGGGTGCTGATTTTAAATCTGCTATTATTTTTGGTGTAAAAAAATGTATAATACTAGTTTGCTTGAAAACGTAAGCATATTTTTGAATATATTTGACGAAACATAAATTATAGTTTAACGATTATATTTTCTTCTAATCTACTCTATAAGACAAATGAATTGGTAAAAGAATCACGTCAACATTATTTTCTAAAGTCGATATAAAAAATAAAGCACTTTCAACCTATTTTATATCCTCGATACAAATGCAAAGTAACGAATGTGAAAAGTTGTTGGTAACTTATAGATGACTTTATATATATTTTATTCTATGATATATTTTAATTAGACTTAATGCGGATTCTTTACTTTGATATATATATATATAATATATATATATTATATATATATATATATATATATATATATATATAACTATTTTATAACTATAATGTTCCAAGGTAGAGTCATACATTTCAATTCATCTTATTTTTTGCCCTTTCTACTCAATCTAGTTTAACCTTTACATCTGTTTCACCTAGTTACAGCTCGAGATAGACTGAGTAATGACGGATTAATGATGTAGCGCTCCCTACACCATTATTACTAATGACAGTATCCCCTCCACTTTCAGAAATGATGAAGCCGAGATGAGAAAATCCGGATTCACATCATTACTGTTCGTCATTCCAACTTTGTCCACCAATTTTGTCCATTTTGATAAGGTAATGTCATTATTACTGACCGTGTAGGGGCCGCTTAAGCGGCTGATTGGCGTCGATCATATATATTTTCAGCGCGGGTCCTCCCTCCCTCTATAGGTAGGAACCCCGGTTATGAGGTTGGCCTCATGATACAATCCTCAAGTGCCGACTAGAAAATATTATGTTTCAGAATCTATAGATCTAGAAAATTACGGTGGTTCAAATTTGTATTGATTAAACTGTAATGAGACTGAATTTTGTTATTATCCCTGTCAACGTTTCCTGAGCGGTCTTTACCTGACCACATCAAATTTGTATATGTGTGTGCTGTTCGCTCTCTCATACCTCTAAACTGGTCCGATTTTCATGAAATTTGGTACAAAAATCTTTCGTCTAATTTGAAAGGTCAAGTTCGTTCACTAGCAGAATCTTCCCACCGGAACATGTTTTTTTTTTTTTTTTTTTTTTTGTACGAAATTCGAGTTGAGATGAATTTCCAAGATGTAGAAAATATTTCAAGTGAATCCCGCAATTCTAAGTACCCACAAAAAAATAATGACTTACAATAACATTTTTTCCACTTTTCTCAAAAACGGTTACAGATATAGCCTTAAAAATGGTTTCATTCGTTTTCTTATGTTAAGAGATCTATAAATCAAGTACCTGCAAGCATATGGACTCAAAAGCGTAAGCGTTACGTTTTTTTTTTTTTTTTTGCGTGAATTTCGCCCCAAACACCATGTTCCGGTGGACGGATTCTGCTGGTTAACGAACTTGACCTTTCAAATTAGACGACAGATTTTTGTACCAAATTTCATAAAAATCGGACCATTTTTGTGGCCGCAAGAGAGCGAACAGACAAGCATATATATATAAATATATACAAATATATATATATATATATATTATATATATATATATATATATATATATATATATATATATACAAATTTGAAACACCTATTTTTTCGTGAACTATGGGGTCTGAAACGAGAAAGTTTCTAGTCTGCACTTCCGGATTGCGTCATGAGGTCAACCTTATAAACGGGTTTCCTCCCTGTGGAGGGAGGGAGGAACCGCGCTGAAAGTATTAAACGTTTTACAAGCAATGCCGATAGAGCTGCACGCCTCTTTGAAAATCACAAATCGTTGCCTGCGCCTCAAACTTATCAATATTGCGTTTAATTTTTAAGATAATAAGTGGTTCTATTTCAAGCTCCTTCCTCAACTGACCCTGAACGTCAACTGCATTATCAAACCTGATAAACCTAATGCAGAATGCGTTTTCGCTACTTCAGATCCATGCGTGCACGTGGGCGTATATAGAAAATAATTTCGGAGGGGGCTGGGACCATTTCCGCTGTATGGAATACTAACAATTTAGATCTTGGAAGAGTTTTAACCAACTTAAACGCTATTACACCCAAAATAGAATGTTTTATGAACGAAATGATCTTATTTAATTTATTTTTAAGGGTTTTATGAAATTTTTACCGATCAAATCAAAATTTCGGGGGGGGGGGGGGGGGCTGCAACCCCCCTTATATACGCCCATGTGCGTGGAACAGCCATTTTGTATTATTTTACTCCTGATGACACTGGCGACATCTGTTCAGTGAAACACCATACTAAGAATAATTTGACAATATGAAAATCGGGATACAGTTCGACAAAGATTGCATGCATTTTTTACCCTGTAATGAGTGATTTTTTAACTAGGTAACGATTGTTCATATTGGCACAGTTAAGCATTGATAATTTAATAAAAAAAGTCCGACTCGCAGGAACTGCGTCATCTTAGCGCGGTTACGTACATCTCGAAGAAATGGAATAGATTAGCATCACAAATCACAGGAAACTGACAGTAGCCAACTAACGCAGGAGCGGATAATTCTTAATCTGTATAAGTCAATACAATTATGTACTGAAAACGTACTTACTCTTCGACTACTGCTGAGAAGGCTCTATTCTAAACAACAAAAAATTCGTTGTCATTTTAAGTATCTTGTTTTACTAGCAAATTCGTTTTACTGTTGTAATCAACTGTAAATATGTGCTTCATGGCGAATAACATTCCATTCTGTCGTGAGTTAAATCGTTCTATAAAATAAGAAATAACGATAACTTCAGTTGGAGGCTATGAGGAAGGTTATATAGATAGGAGAATTTAAAACAAGCTATACATACGTCATCATGATTAGCCACAGCCACTCCAAACTTATTACCAATATCTTTCGCCGTTTCTTAGCTTATTTTACTACAATACTAATTTTACTGATAAATGCAATTTAAAACAAAAAAGTCCGATTCGCAGGAACTGCGTCATCATAGCGCGGTTCCGTTCTTATCTTTAGTGTTTATGAAGGCATAGAATAGAAACAGTTATTACTTTGTTTAGATCAATAGCGAAACACCTATCCAAATGAAATCTCAAACTAACCAGTCTTGAAAGGTCTTGATTTACAATCTTACCTGAATGGGTCAGCTATCCCATAAGTCGGGCAGAAAGGCCTCCGCACAGAGGCATTTGGAAAGCCTTGGGATCTCTCTCTTTGAATGCTACATTTTTAACAATAAATTGATCTTCTTATTTTACTTAATCTGTTTTATTGTCAAATACATTATCCGACTATAAGCAATTTAAAAATAATAAGGAAAAAAATAGACAAAAAGAACCATTCGAATAAACGAAATCAATTACTTTAAAGTTTTAAGCACTTATTTCTCCGATTGACATCGCCTAATCAAAACTTTCTTTAGAACCTTTTTTGTAGAGCATTGAGTAAGCTTTCTAATGGTATTTTTCCGTTTCCCAAATTCTCAACCTTTTTCGAGATATTAAGGAAAGTATACAAAGTTACCAAAACTTTTTTATGTCTGTTAATAAAATATTTTATTCTAACCCTTCCTCAACTCCAAACGCAACCAAAATTTGAACATATTAGTTTTAATGAAAGTAGAACATGCAGAAAATGTTTCAACTGAATTCCATGATTCTAAGAACCCAAACCAAAAACGGTATTCAAAAACTATTTTTCCAATTTTCTCGAAAACGGTTAAAGCTATCGCCTTGAAAATGATTTCATTCGTTTCCCTAGCCCAAGAAGCATATAAAACGAGTACTTATAAGCTTATGAACTCAAAAACGTAAGCGTTACGATTTTATTTGCGCGAATTTCGCCCCAAACGCCATCTTCCAGTGGGCGGATTCTGCTGGTTAACGAACTTGACCTTTCAAATTGGAAGACGGATTTTTGTACCAAATTTCATCACAATCGGACCATTAGGGAAGCCAGAAATGAGCCACCGTTATTTTCGGTCTCTATGGGTTCTGAAACGCGAACTTTTCTAGTCGGCACTTCCGGATTGTTTCATTGTATCAACCTTACAAGCGGGGTTCCTCCCTATGGGGGAGGGAGGAACCGCGCTAAAACAACCAATTAAAAAGTGAGATAAACAAAGAGAAAACCGCTTTCAAAACAAAGACTTTTTAAGTTTTAAGCGCTTATATCTCTGATTGAAGTTGCCCCATCGAATATTGCTTCAGAACCTCTTTGTAGAGAATTTAGTAAGCATTCGAATGGTCACCTTCCACTTGCCACGATTTCCCAACCGTTGTCGAGATATTGACGAAAAGTGTATGAAGATCCGAAAACTTTTCATGTCTATTAATAAAATAATTTTTTTTTCGCATACTTCCTTAACTCCAAATATAACCAAAATTTAAACATCTTAGTTGGGATTAACTTCCAAGATGTAGAAAATATTTCAATTGAATCCCGCGATTCTAAGTACCCACAAAAAAATAATACCGCCTTAAAAATGGTTTCATTCATTTTCCTATGTTAAGAAACCTATAAAACAAGTAACTGCAAGCATATGAACTCCAAAACGTAAGCGTTACGATTTTTTGCGCGAATTTCGCCCCAAACACTATCTTCCAGTGGGCGGATTCAGCTGGTTAACGAACTTGACCTTTCAAATTAGACGACAGATTTTTGTACCAAATTTCATCAAAATCGGGCCATTTTTGAGCTTGCTAGAGAGCGAACAGACAAGCATTTATATATATATATATATATATATATATATATATATATATATATATATAAATATATATATATATATATATATATATATATATATATATATATATATATAAATTTGAACCACCTATATTTTCGTGGTCTATGGGATCTGAAACGAGAAAGTTTCAAGTCGGCACTTCCCGATTGCGTCGTGAGGTCAACCTCATAAGCGGGTTCTCCCTATGGAGGTAGGGAGGAACCGCGCTAAAATGGTGAATTGTGCACCATATTTAGCAAACAACAATGTTTACTATAACTACCTAGTAATTAACTAAGCTAAAGCGTGTTCAGATAAACCCAGGAGCTCAACTGCGCATGCGCGAACGTCGGCGGTAATTTCTCCCCACGGGTCCGCCATTCGCATTACTATTTCAATGAAGAACACGCTACGTGAAACTCAATAAAATCTGATTATGTCTCGTTTACGACACATAATCATGAGAGGTCAGGCAAGGGAGATAGTGTAATATTTATCAATACTTTGTGAAAGCTAATGTTGAAAACGGTTTTAATTTCATAGTGATAAGGTTATGACAGAGAATTTTTATTGCCAATTTTCTGCACGGGGAATATAGACAACGCCCTTTTCCCTCCATCTATTTGAACAGGCAACGTTATAGTCTAAACTGATTTCAGCCTTAGCTTTGGCTAAGTATTGATAAATATTAAACACATCTCCCTAGTCTGACCTCTCAAAGCCTTCCCTACTCCTAAACGACACATAATCAGTTTTTATTGAGTTTCACGTATTTCTTCATTGAAATAGTAATGGAAATGGAGGAACCGTCGATAGTAATTCCCGCAGAATTTCGCGCCTTCGGGATGTGAACTATTTCACTATTGAACAGAACCTCAACGGATATAGCACATTGTAAACCATTATTATGCAACGTCTGCTGTGATTAACAGTGGATGCGTGACCACCTGGAAAACATATGTGCCTTAGGTATAATACAAAGTGGCACCTGTTGATAGCAAAACGCTAAATATTTATAAATTACGAAATAGTAGTTTACTTACTCATATACACATTATTTAATAATTAAGAATTGATTAAATTTACATGTTATTAAATTTATTATTTTGATTCGCTTTTATACATATTTCGTCTATATTCAGTATACAAATAAACCCGCCTTGCTGCCTATTTTAAATAGCGCGCCTTCTGAGTGACACCTGCCAGTGCCATCTGAATTCCAGGAGTAAAATCTTTTGAATGATTACCTTCCACTTACCACGACTTCCCGTCCGTTTTCGAGTTATTAAGGAAAATATAAGAAATTCCCAAAACGTTTCATGTCTATAAATAAAATATTTTATTGTAATCCTTCCTTAACTCCAAACAACGTAACCAAAATTTAAACATCTTTGTTTATATGAATTTCAAACAGGCAGAAAATATTTCAACTGAATCCCATGATTTAGTATATATTATTGAAGGGAATGTAATGCTCCACAACCCTATAGCGGGCTTTTATTTTTTGGGTGCATCGTTGAAGAGTTATTAGGTCAAAAAGGGCAAACAATGTGCAGCAAAAAGTATTTTTTTTTCTCCAAAATTACAGACTTTCAAGAGCGGATATCTCGGAAAAAATGATAAAATAGAACTTGTAGCAAATTTAATTTGCTTTCATTTGTAATAGAACGGCTATGTCGCTAGGACACATGATTTCCAGGATATAAACGAAAACAAAAAAAAATGGGACCTTCTATCCCCTCTCCCGGTTCAAAGGCTAGGGTCGGGGACTTTTGGTATGTTCACCTCCTAAATAGACCAAACAAAGTTATGAAGTCAAAAATTGTGTTCCAAACATTTGCATCTGTAACTGTTCCTTGCCTGGACTGATAACCTTAACAAGCAGCTGCCCATTTCTGTCATGGCCGCCTGTAGTTCTTTAAATTTTAGTTGTAAGCTGCAGTGTTGGCCCTTCTATATTTTATATATTACAGTTTGTTGGTGGTAACATATAGATAACCCGTCCTAAAATTCTTAGTTAATGATAATGGACGTTAAAATTTAAATAAATAATACCTGCTATGTATTGTTCTTTGTAGCGGCCTTCTCATCCAAGCCACTTAGACACCTTTAGGGTACTGGGGCAAATATCCTTTGAGTTACTGAGAATCCATACGATTCTCAGGTTCCAAGCAGTTCTTAGCTTCCCTGTACTTAGTAGTTCCATGTAATTTCCTAGCAGTTATTTATACATTTCAATGTCAAGAAAAATGTTAGTGCTTCTTTATTTCTTCTAATCTGTTTTGTATATAGTTATTTTTTTTATCTGTAAATAAAAGGACCATAGTAGTGTTAATAGATTTCATTAGAAGAATAAGTTTATCAATATTAGCAAAATATTATGTTAATTTAGCTTAAAGTGAAGTATATAGATTTTTTGTTTTAATTTTTATAATTTCCTTAATTTTCAATATAAAATATTTCTAGTCCTGTCAGTGGCATTCCAAAGCCCACGTAAAAAAAGAGGATAGAAAGTTCTTAGCATAAATATGCTTTAGCGATGACTAAACTGATAAAAAGCACTTCAAACAAGTGTCCACTGCCGTTCGCGCATGCGCGGTGGCCCTCTACGAACATAGCACCTATTTGAAACATACGTTTGTCAGGTAGACCTGAAGCATATTTATGTTCCTGAATTTGAGCAGCAGGCTCTAAACAAAATTATTTTTCATTATTGCTTTCCGTATTTCCCTTAATTTCTATTTATTATTTCAGTACATATATGAATATATTATACTTTTATCAGTTTGGGCAAATCACTTTTGTTGTGGGTGGTCAGAAATAAATAAATTTAAAAAAAAATATCAGCATGGAAATATTCTTTTAATTAATAATTTATTTACTAATCCTGTAAAAAAGCGTTTATTATTTATCATTTTAATGCATTGAATAGAGAGATTTTAGAGCTAAAAACACGAAAGACAATATTACTCAATGTACTTCAATTCGGGTGAGAATTGAAATAATGTGACGTACGGCTGTAGGAAGGGAAGTATGGACAGGGTTTAGACCCCGAGCTTGGGAGTGGACTGGGCCACTGATCCATGTGCTTCCGAGGCACACTTAGCCAAGCAATGACAGTCAGGACCTAGGACCCTTAGCTTGGGGATTGTAACTGGCCAGCCGATCACTGTATTACTGAGGCACACTCAACCGTTCAGCACTTAGGGTACTAACACACACGTGCTGACACTTCAAAACACACAGTACTGTTTTGGAAGACAGCCACAGCTTTTCCTGAAGTGAGATCTGAGTACCTCTTTTATCAGTACACAAAATCGGTTGAAAACAGTAGATTGGTTGTTGTGACACATGATAAAAGATGTACTTTCATTTAATATAGATGATGTGGGGCAACGGTAGAATGATGAGCCGAGTCGGCTTGGACCGTGGTGTGTGGCTTCAATACACAGACCAATTCCACAGACTCGGCAGAAACCGCTGTGTGTGTGACTAGCCTAAGTCACACAAGGGTAAAATGTTCTTGTTTCTACCTATTAGATGCTTGTACCTAGAAGAGCCTAAGGGGATGATGAAGATAATTCTAGTAATTTAAAAACAAAATAACAAACATATTTCTTTAAATAAAATAACTTTATTCTTTGATTTAAAATAAGTTTTCTTGATGCCATATAAACAAACTCACTAATCACATGTAACTGGTGTGAATTTTAATATTAAAATCATTTACAAAATATAAATTTTGATACAATCATTCTACTGCAAAATACATAGTCTGAAGTTTGTGAATTGTAAAAAGTTACTCAGACTTGTACTCTGCGGACGCAGAGTAACCACCAGTATCACAGTGTACTCAACAGCAAATAGCACATTTTCAATTACTTTATAATAAGGTAAAATTTTTGGTAAAATAAAATTATGACAATAAATAGAATGTTATAGAAACAAATTAAACGACAAATGGTCGGGGATAAATTGTCAATTGAAACATAAACTGCTACGTTGTTCTGAGTATTGGTAAAACATTTACAAGTATCCACATTGCTACATTCGACCATAGGCCTCAAGTAGCAAGGGATTCTCAGGTAATTTATCCTTTGGGTTTATCATAGAACAAAATGCACTTTCAGGAACTATTCAACGCCTAATTGATCAATTTTTTGGGAAATATCGTGGAGTTCTACTGAAAACGACAGGAATAGACCAAATTTCCTGAGAACTATTTGTAAGTTCAGCACTTGAGATGGGTCGAATGTACTCAAAGCTTTTTAAGATTATTTGAATGAATGAGGAGTTTGTTGGCCCTGATAGAGGCCTATGCAGAGTTGCAATAGATGTTACGTAGCCGATATACTTCTGCTTTAGTAATTACACACTTTCTCCCATTTTTATGAACGTTTTATCAGTCATAGCTGTTACCCAGTGTGCCATGCTACACCTACTTTCTGCCTATGACTCTCCCCATATCAAGATCTACCTGTATACCCAGTTACGTCAAAATCGGTCAAACGGTGTGAATTTCTTTAGATCTGTCTAGTGCTGTCTCATGAAATAACCAACAGAGGCCAGCACCACAGCAATGCATATTACAGCCGACAGAGGCCAGCACACCCTGCGAGTAGATAGCTCTTATCAAAGACAGGCCAGCGCTCCTTAGTTAGACAGTGACTGTTGATATAAAATTGAAATAAACTACATTACATGATTATATAATGATGTAAAGTCATCATTGAGTTCGAGATATTATAATTATCAAGAACATCAACAAATAAATTTGAGACATTATTCAAAATGGCCGTCAGAATCTGAATGGTTCAGTGTAGCCAATTTTTCTTGAACAAAACTTTTGACCTTTTGACCAAATTTTGAAATTTGACTATTTTGACCTAGCCTAGGAGACTTCCTGTATCAAGACCTACCAGTGTGCCCAGTTTGGCCAAAATCAGTTAAACGGTGTAGATTAGTGTAAGGAACAAACAAACAGACACGTGATTTTTATATATATATAGATTGATCGTATTGGATTGGGCTGAAATAATTAGAGTATGTCTCATTACAATCAAACATTAAACAACATGTAAATACAAAAATAAAGTAACAAAAATTAAATAAAAACAAATCACAATATTTTTTAAAAAAGATTATAATTTATAATAAATGCATGCCAATTATAAGTCATGCCTGTTTTAGATTTTTTTTTTGGATTACACATATAAATAACCAATTTAATGAATACAAAAATCTTATATTGGCTTACATGAAAATATAAAAATGCACCATAAAGAGTATATATAAAGGTTTGCACCGAGCAGCTTCGATTGGTGACAAAAAGCCTCATGGTTCACCGAAACTTTGTTAAGTTGGTACAACTTAGTTCCCCTTTCAATTGAAAGTATTAAAAGCTTCGCTATACTTTGTATAGATCTCTACAACAGATTATAGTTTAAACATTGAAATGTAATTAACATTTTAGTATTTATATATATCTATTTTTTTAAACATTTCCTTAATGTAAGCAATGTTGGAAAAAATAAAAGGTACCTTTACTTCTTTTGTTTTGTTTTCCTATTTATTCAGAAATGGAGCCTCTGTCAATTATTAAGTTGAAGCTCAGAAAATTCATCTGATCCCTGAACAACATATTGAAGAGTTATAATAATGCCAAATTAATACCTAACATTAAATGTTGTACATGAACATAATACAGAAGGAAATATTACTTTTAGTTTGTAGACGTTGAATTTGAATCTGTTGAAATCCAATTTGGACTTTACATAAGGCAATAGAAATCTAGAAAAGCTGTATTAGAATACTATTCTGCCACGTTTTATCATTGTTCATCGGAAGGTAAATAACTCCTTTTAATTTTGTCTTGCGCTAAAGACGCACAAGATAAAATTAAAATTTGACAATTGCATGATTCAATTCTTCTTTATAAATTTACTAGCACATATTACTGTTTGAAAAAATGCGCTCCAGAATTTCTTTGGTTGTGTTTTTCCTTAATAAAATAACAATCCTCATTGATATTTTAGATTTTTCAGGGGTTAAATTAATAATGCTGATTTGATTCATGATAAAAACAAATAATAATAACAAAAATAATTATTTTGAAAGACTAAACTAAAAATACAAACATAATTATTAAAAAAAAAAAAAATACATTTATTACACAAAAATTGTGAATACTTTTCGATAAAATATTTTAGCATTTAAGGCTCGGGCACACAGGATGCGATCTGTATCGCAGCGGGCAGTGATACCTATTCGAGGGTGACGAGCGATCTACTTGTATTACACAGTATAGCATCAGCCTCGTCAAACAAAGGACGATCTGCCACAGCAAACTAGTCTTAATTGCTTTGCCAGGCGATAAAGTTGTAAAAAATTAAGGATTTATCACGTGATAAAATGAGTTAAGAAACAGAATTATTCATTGAAAATCATACGTTTTGAGATTATGTTGTTTTTAAAAAAAAAAAATACATGAAGTCTATCTAGTTCATTGTATTCATAGTTCATAGTATTCTACCTAGTTGAATATATATGTTTTATTTAAATTAACAGCAGTATTGCTCAGGAAGATATCGCGTCCCATGTGATGTCTCCATATCATAGACCGCCGCGACAATCGTTGGATCACTGCGCGCCGCAAAAAAGATTGCTTCCTGTGTGCCCGAGCCTTTAAATTTCCATAAAAAAGTAAATGCTATATTATGTTATTTATAGATATATAATTGTTGTTAGAAAACTATGAACTATATTGACGTCAAACTAAAAAAAAAAAAGAAAAGGAAAACAAATTTCAACACAACACAAGAGCTGATGAGAACTAGTCGAAGCAAGCTTGTATCGCAATACAAACGATAGGGGTAAATGATAAGGATAAAAATTAGTGATAACAGGAAAAATAAAATAAAATTAAAAATTATTAATAAAAAGAAATATTTTTAAAGATCACAATTCTTTGTATAAAAAAAAAAAAAAAATACAAGATTAAAGGGCTGTGAAAGAGTTTGATCAATTTTTCTGTTGAGCGACAGCTTTGTCTGGAACGATGATGTCCTGAGAATTTGAGTTGAGCTGCTCGAGAGAAGAAAGGAAGTTTTCTAGAGTTTCGATATATTCCTTCCGATGAAGATGGAAATGGCTGACGTGTTTGGATTTATCCCAGCATTTCATGTACGTCTGCAAGCAGAAGGCAATTATCATTAGCAGGCAATTGTCATATTCAATTAGGCAGATTTTTTTCCCATTTCTTTTTCTACAGTGCTTCTGCATCTGAGGCTTTAGGGAGGTCTATCCACAGGTTGACACCCGTCTTAAACATCCCTGGTGGAGCAGGAAACATTTTCATTGAGCCCATAGATGAAAAATTCTGAAAAGTGCTGAGCTAACGATTCCATAATATCTTTATGAAGTGGATACACAAAACCTAGATCATGCTCCATAATACCACTTATGAAGCAGGGGTTCATTAATTTTCCTTATTAATTATATATATATAAACTGGATGAAGAATACAGCCCCTCCTTGACCAGTGGAAAGTCGGAACTTCATTTTGTATTACAAAAGTGTAATTCCCAGCAAAATCCATAAACAAGATTGCTTTATCATACCTGAACTGACATAGGCTATATTTACCATATCTCTATGCCACCAAGGGCCCTAAAATACAAAAATCGTACTTTCTGAGCAACTGGCACCAATTTTACACAATTTTATTGAACATGTCATTATTTAAAAAGTCCGATTCGCAGGAACTGCGTCATCTTAGCGCGGTTCCGTTCTTATCTCTAGTGTTTATGAAGGCATAGAATAGAAACAGTTATTACTTTGTTTAGATCAATAGCGAAACAGCTATCCAAATGAAATCTCAAACAAACCAGTCTTGAAAGGTCTTGATTTACAATCTTACCTGTATGGGTCAGCTATACCATAAGTCGGGCAGAAAGGCCTCCGCTCAGAGGCATTTGGAAAGCCTTGGGATCTCTCTCTTTGAACGCTACATTTCTAACAATAAATTGATCTTCTTATTTTACTTAATCTGTTTTATTGTCAAATACATTATCTGACTATAAGCAATTTAAAAATAACAAGGAATAAAACAGACAAAAAGAACAGTTCGAATAAGCGAAATCAATTACTTTAAAGTTTTAAGTACTTATTTCTCCGATTGACATCGCCTAATCAAAACTTTCATTAGAACCATTTTTGTAGAGCATTTAGTGAGCTTTCTAATGGTCATCTTCCGTTTCCCAAGATTCTCAACCTTTTTCGAGATATTAAGGAAAGCATACAAAGTTACCAAAACTTTTTATGTCTGTTAATAAAATATTTTATTCTAACCCTTCCTAAACTCCAAACGTCACAAAAATTTCAACATATTAGTTTTAATGAATGTAGAACATGCAGAAAATGTTTCAACTGAATCCCATAATTCTAAGTACCAAAATCAAAGAGAAAAAGAACAGTTTGAATAAGCGAAATCAATTACTTTAAAGTTTTATGCACTTATTTCTCCGATTGACATCGCCTAATCAATACTTTCTTTAGAACCATTTTTGTAGAGCATTTAGTGACCTTTCTGATGGTCATCTTCCGTTTCCCAAGATTCTCAACCTTTTTCGAGATATTAAGGAAAGTATACAAAGTTACCAAAACTTTTCATGTCTGTTCATAAAATATTTTATTCTAACCCTTCCTTAACTCCAAACGAAACATAACTTTCAACATATTAGTTTTAATGAAATTAGAACATGCAGATAATGTTTCAACTGAATCCTGTGATTCTAAGTACCCAAACCAAAAACGGAATTCAAAAACTATTTTTTCCAATTTTCTCGACAACGGTTAAAGCTATCGCCTTGAAAATGGTTTCATTCGTTTTTCTAGCCCAAGAAGCCTATAAAAAGAGTAGTTACAAGCTTATGAACTCAAAAACGTAAGCGTTACGATTTTTTCTGCGCGAATTTCGCCCCAAACGCCATCTTCCAGTGGTTGGATTTTGCTGGTTAACGAACTTGACCTTTCAAATTGGACGACGGATTTTTGTACCAAATTTCATCAAAATCGGACCATCGGGGAAGCCAGAAATGAGCGAACAGACAAATATATATATATATATATATATATATATATATATATATATATATATATATATATATATAAATAAATATATACATATATATATATATATATACACAAATTTGAACCACCGTTATTTTCGGTCTCTAGGGGTTCTGAAACGCGAAATTTTCTTGTCGGCACTTACGGATTGTATTATTGTATCAACCCTATAAGCGGGGTTCCTCCCTATGGGGGAGGGAGGAACCGCGCTAAAATGGACCCCACAAAAACGCCATTTAGTTTTTTATATTAATAAAAAGCTCATAATCTTAGGGTTTGTTTGAAACCTTTTCCAGCTTGCCAGCTGCTTGGAGAAAAAAAGTTACAAGCGTTTTTGTAAACCCTTGTTTTAGTTTCAAAAACCACAATAATGTCGTTCATCAAAATTCGATTAAAAAAAAGGTATACATCCTAGAACAATAAAACGTCACAGGCATTTTTAGGGCATAAGTATAACTATTGAGCAAAGTTTCAGGAAAATCTAAAATCGTGGCTGACATGGCCTGCGTGACTTCACATTCAATGACCCTTCACCAACTGGCATGACATTTTACACAATTTTATTGAAAATGTCATTATTTAAATGGACCCCACGAAAACGTCATTAATATTTTTATACTAATAAAAAGCTCATAATTTTAGGGTTTATTTGAAACTTAATCCAGCTTCCCAGCATTTTGGAGAAAAAAGTTACAAGCATTTTTGTAAACCCTTGTTTGAGTTTCAAAAACCACAATAATGTCAAGCAATATGAATTTTATAATTTTTTGTAATACTATGGCTACTTAAATGACTGAATTTTTGTAAAGTGTGAACTTCTGTTAAACTATGAAAAAATTTCCAGATCAAAATCTTTATTGATACCTGAAATATTATAGTTTTTGTAAATATTACTCATTTCCAGCAAGCGATTCTGTGAAACCAAATTATCACAATATTAATATTTTTAAAATTGGATTAAAGAAAAAGCATATATCCTAGAACAATAAAACTTCGAAGGTATTCTTAGGGCGTAAGTACAAGCAAATGTGCAAAGTTTCAGGAAAATCTAAAATCATGGGTGACATTTCATTAAAATATTGGGTGATTTGAAATGGAATGACCCTCCAACCATGTAAACTGATGAAGATTGCTTTAAATTATGAGGTACAAGGAATAAACAAAGAATTTTCAATTCCACACTCGATCATTACACCTGAATGATATTCGTAGTAAGGTCCATAAGTTTCCGGCCTGTCCTGCTTCCCTTCCTTCAAACGTGCCGGGACCTGCATGCCTATGTAGGTCCATGCCTGCTCACTCCATACCCATCGCCCGCACTTCCTCAGTCTTGTCAGTCAGTGTCCAGCCTTGAAGGAAACTCCCCATTTTTACAATGTTCAAACTCGAGTACCGTGCGGTAATTAAATTCTTTTATAAAGAGGGTCTTACCCCTGCGCAAATTAAAGAGCGCTTGGATTGTGTATACGGGCAGTCCTCCCCCTCGTATTCCACAGTGGAAGAATGGGCAAAATTATTTAAGTTAGGGAGAGAAAGTCTAGAAGATGACCTATGTCCCGGTCGCCCATTGGAAGCTGTCACTTCTGAAACAATCCAACTTGTGGAATCTGAACTGTTGTCTGACCGGCGACTAAAAACCAAGGAAATAGCAGCGAGGTTAGGGCTTTCAAAACCAAGTGTTTTGAGGATCATCAAAGAACATTTGCATATGAACAAGGTTAGTGCAAGATGAGTTCCAAAAATTCTTTCAGCTGCTCAAAAACAGGAACGAGTTCACTGCTGCAATGAATTTTTAAGCGAGTATAATGCCGACCCAAGGAATTTTTTGGACTCAATTGTAACTGGGGATGAGACAATGGTTCTATATTATGACAATGGTTCTATATTCTTATGCAGCAAAAGAGAGTCCATGGAATGGAGAAGACCAGGAGATGCGCCTCCTTTAAAGGCAAAAGTCACGCAGTCAACAAAAAAGGTAATGGCCACAATTATTTGGGACTGTAAAGGAATACTACTGATAGATTTTAAAGAAAGGAATACCTCAATGAATGGTGACTATTATGCAGCCCTACTTCACCGGTTACGAGGCGCCATTAAAGAGAAGAGGTGAGGGAAGTTAAGCAGAGGTGTCTGCCTCCTTCACGACAATGCCTCTGTCCACAAAGCATTGATTTCCAAGGCCGCTGTGAAGGACTGTGGATTCCAAGAAATCTCTCATCCACCCTACAGCCTTCATGGAAGGCGATTTAACACCGACGAAGAGCTCCAAGCAGCAGTGGAAGAACATTTTTTTAACAAAGAAGAAAATTATTTTTTTCATGGTATAGAAATGTTGCCAAAGCTTTGTATTAAGTGTGTTGAACTTAGAGGAGAATATATTGAAAAACAGTAAAATCAGTTTTTTTCTTTCACCTTTCCCAGGCCGGAAACTTATGGACTTTACTACGTATGTCCAGGAAACACATACTTACCTTCTTATCTACCCAAGAGGTACATTATAGAAAAATTTCAGGGTGCATCAAACACTTCATGAAAAGTTCGGTTACCAGCTCTCCGACTATTATATTTTATATGAGATGTTTAAGTGTCCAAAAAAATACAGTTCAATTTTTCGAAAAAAATGTTGGCGGCGCTGTGTCTAACAAATGGAAACCCTCTTCTTTCACGGGCGATAGTCAGCAGGCGGCAATTTTTAATATAGAACGAAAAACTAAACTTATTTCAAAAGAAGAAGTTCAAATCTAGTATAGTACGTAGGAATTTTAAGAAATATTATTCTTTTCGAAAATGGTGAACAATTATTCATTTTCTATTAAGAAATCCGTTGAAAATAGGTCATTAAATCGTTGTAATTCAACGAATCAAGAAAGCCCTACGTACTTTACTAGAAAATATCATGGGGAAGCTACAGTTAAAATTTGAAGTTGATCGGGTTAAAATTGAAGAGGCCAGAGTATCGCCCGATTTGAAGAACATAGTTTTGAGAAAACGACTTTAAAGTTTAATGTTTTGAAATGTTCATGTCTTTTCTATTTAATTTTTTTCATATGTTCTTGCAATAAAGATTATGCAATAAAGATTATTATGTATAGACTTATCTAATAAGGCGGAAGGTCATGGGCGTATTTTTGAACGCCCCGAAATTTTGATTTGATCGGTAAAAATGTCATAAAACCCTTAAAAATAAATTAAATAAGATGATTTAGTTCATAAAGCATATTCTATTTTGGGTGTAATAGCGTTTAAGTTGGCTAAAACTCTTAAAAGATTATGAAAGATCTAAATTAGTTAGTATTCCCTGCACCGGAAATGGTCTCAGCCCCCCCCCCCCCGAAATTATGGGCGTATATACCATGCGGAAGATCAATAAAACTACGCCACACACTTTCACACTTTTCATTTCTCTTCCCTACATGTTTCGCACCATTTTGGCGCCTCTTCAGGGGAATATACTTAAAACATAACTTCAGCCTCAACTTGAGGAGGAGAACCTTCCACTATCAGGGCCTCGTCTAGACTGGTCATTGACTGAACGAATCCAATATGGAGTCAAATAGTCAGCTGATCGATAATCGATCTGTCATATCTGTGAGGCCCTGCTAGTAGAAGGTCCTCAAGTTGAGGCTGGATTTATGTTTTAAGTATATTCCCCTGAAGAGGCGCCAAAATGGCGCGAAACATGTAGGGAAGAGAAATAAAAAGTGTGTGGCGTAGTTTTATTAACCTTCCGCCTTATTAGATAAGTCTATAAATTTGAGCAAAGGGTCATTTAATGATTAATTAATGACAAAAAAATGGCTTTTATTTTTTTTTTAAAGACCAAAAAGAAATTTAACAATCAAAAAGGGACCAATCGAAGCTCTGTCAAAAAATTATCTTCAAATCAGCACCGCGCTCACTCGGCATCGAGATTTTACTCGGAAAATCGTATTTTTTGCACATTTAAAAAAATTTTCTTCACATAAACACTCTTGGGTATCATTTTTGATCAGTTTAGGAAGAATTTTAGCCCATAAAAAAAAGTTTCAAGGAAGTATTACCCTTTAAATAAATAAGAAAGTTTGAACCATAAAAAAAAATGTGCTTCCAGTATTCAGGGCATACCGATATTGCGGTGTATATTCTTTCAGGGAAATGAAGATGTAGAATAAATTTATTTAATTGATAATAAAAATATAATTTTTTGACATGTTAAAGATTTTCCACAGGAATTTCTGAGGTATAAATTATCTCCAAGCTAAAATGCATTTGATCCTCACCTCAGTCATCTTTGTTTATTAGCTAATTATCATTTCACATGACGTTTCGGCCTCAGGGCCATCCTCATAAGACTAGAAGAAAAAATTCCGTCATGCAGGAGCTGCATAACTAAGCACTTTCCTCAGAATTTGGGTAGTGTAGACTGTTTTCCAGAACAATTTGCTTAAAATATCCTACATAAATAAAATAAAAACATGAATAGTTCTCTTTTAATTTTGTAATGAGTAACTGATCAATTATTAATTTGCTTCCAGAGTTATGTTTACACATGGTACCTACTACACAACTTAATAAATACAAATACATATTTTCGAATTTTGATCTAACGCAGGAACAGGATACAGTCCCTCAAGTGGTAGAAAGCGCTCCTTGCGGCGGCCCGCAAACGTGATACCAAAAATCACGGCTGGTAGTGGCGAATTGGTATTGTGGGTCAGGAGTAAACCCCCCCTCCTTATGAACCGATTTAGTTCATTTTTATATCTCACTTTTCTCTCTATATTACCACTACGAATACCAAGTTTCGTTGAAATATAACAAATATTACGGCTGACATGGTCAAATTAGTGTTTTGGGTTCGGGGAACCCCCCCCCTTCCGGTGGACCGATTTTGGTGATTAACGAACTCGTTCAATCGCTTTCTAATTGAATGCTACCCATGACCTTTGGCACAGAGTGGTAAGTGCTCACGCCACTGGGCCTCTATATTGGAATAATAAACTCTCTGAGTACTGTACTGGCTACCCAGTACTATCTGTAACTGGAGAATAAATAGCAGATCGTTTACAATAAAATGTAATATTTGTTTTTTGTTTTTGTTTACACACATCAACTCCTAAAGCAATATCATAGAAGGAAAGGAAAATGAGACAAGGATTAATGATAAGTACTAAGGCCGAGAAAACTACGCAATAATGAGCTAGTCTTACGTAAAGCCTTGGTAAAGCTTCATTAGGCTACTGGTAGGGTTCAAACCTTTTTCTCCATTTCAAAAATACTTAATAAATTAAAAATTGTACACTAAAAGAGATTGTATGAAAAGACCATTACTTTCATGCCCATCGACTCCCACGCCTCCTTTGCTTTAGTAACAACAGGAAGTGAAGCAATCGGATCGTTCTTAGCAATGAAGACCAAAGCTGGAGCTCTGACTGGTGTTGTATGGAAGAGCTGACTCGAACGGATGTAATGGCGAGTAGCAGTGTCTTGGAATGTCTTCAGGTGATAACTGCAAAATAGGAAACATTTTCATTAAACATATATTCGCAGTAAAACTCCAATATTCTTGTGTTTTTAGCATTCAAAGGGAAAAAACTAATACCACTTTTTTAAAGCTTCAGAGGGACAAGTCTGCTTGGATTGCGGTGTGTGGCTTCATGGCTTCAATACACAGGCCAATTCCACAGACTCGGCGACTGACTCGCTGTGTGTGTCACTAGCTTTAGAGGGACGAGTCTGCTTGGACCGCGGTGTGTGGCTTCATGGCTTCAATACACAGGCCAAATCCACAGACTCGGCAGAAACAGCTGTGTGTGTCACTAGTACCTCGACTAGCTTCAGAGGGACGAGTCTGCTTGGACTGTGGTGTGTGGCTTCATGGCTTCAATACACAGGTCAATTCCACCGACTCGGACAAAACCGCTGTGTGTGTCACTAGCCTAAGTCACACCAGGGTTAAAATGTTCTTGTTTCTACCTATTCGATGCTTGTACCTAGAAGAGCCTAACGGGATGATGAAGATAATTCTAGTAATTTAAAAACAAACTAACAAACATATTTCTTTAAATAAAATAACTTCATTTCTTTGATTTAAAATAGGTTTTCTTGATGCCATATAAAAAAACTATATAACTGGTATGAATTTTAATATTAAAATCATTTACAAAATATAAATTTTGATACAATCATTCTACTGCAAAATACATAGTCTGAAGTTTGTGACTTGTGAAAAGTTGTGAGGACGCAGAGTAACCACCAGTATCACAGTGTACTCAACAGCAAAAAGTCCGACTCGCAGGAACTGCATCATCTTAGCGCGGTTCCTTTCATATCCCTAGTGTCATTTTGTGTACTTCGAATAGAAACAGTTATTACTTTGTTTAGATCATTCTTAATGTGAACACATATTCCAAAGAAAACCAAGATTGTCGGCGAGGTACAAGAAACTATTCTAAGCGGAAATTACTCTTTCCGTTGTCCCAAGTTTCACTCTACGAAGACTCTACTACGAATATGTTTCTAATTTACTTAACTTGATTTACTAACATATCCATTTTAGTTTTAAATGCAATTAAAAATACTAAACTACTCATTTTACTGTTAAATGCAATTAAACAAAATAAAATGTACAAGGAAATGAGAAAGTAGTGTTATTTTTTAATGAACTACGCCACATACAAACACAAAATATAATTATATTTCTCTTATAGCAATTGGCTTCGTGACTTCCTACAGGTAAAATATCTGTCAGCTCTCCTAGGATGCATCTTGATTTATGAAGTGCAATAAACGCCTACCTGAAGCCTGCCTAGAACCTCGACCCGGGCAGTAGATAATAATTCTACAAATAAAATCAATTAAAAAATAAAATAAAAAAAAGCAACAGCATAAAGGCAATTGAAAATATTCAAAAGACATCATCGAATCTCTTTCTCTTGGCAAGTTATGTTTCTAACAATAAATTGTTTTTCTTATTTTACTTAATATGTTTTATTGTCAAATACATTATCCAACTATAAGCAATTAAAAAATAACAAGAAATAAAAACAGACAAAAAGAACCGTTCAAATAAACAAAGGTTTTATGCACTTATTTCTCCGATTGACATTGCTTAATCAAAACTTTCTTCACAATCTTTTTTGTAGAGCATTTAGTAACCTTTCTAATGGTAACCTTCCGCTTACCAAGATTCTCAACCGTTTTCGAGAAATGAATGAAAGTGCCAACGGCCATAGCCATGTTGAATACACTGGTTCCTGTAGATCACCGAAGTTAAGCAACGTCGGGCATGGTCAGTACCTGAATGGGTGACCGACCACGTGCTGTTGGTATTAGAAAAGGGTGGCAACCTGCAGATAGCCCGGCGCTAATAGCCAAATAGTTGATGCGCCGTAAAAAAAAAAAAAAAAAAAAAAAAAAAATTAATGAAAGTATACGAAGTTCCCAAAACTTTTCATGTCTGTTAATAAAATATTTTATTCTAACCCTTCCTTATCTCACGAACAGACAAATATATATATATATATACAAAAGAGTTCCGATTAACCAACGTCCGGTCAACCGAGATCCCGATTAACCGAGGTGTCAAGCCTGCGTGGGAGGGGGTGGCTATGTGTATATATATGAAGTTGAGCCAATGGCCACGACGGGAACTTCATCCCGATTCTCAGAAGAAATACAACTCTCAATTTGAGAGTCTCAAATCGTAAGCACCATATTGTACCTCATGTAAAACAATTTCTGGACGAAAAAAAAAATACCTCACCGAGCCCTGCTCCTAATTGATAATGCACCATCACAACCTGACGAGCGTGTCCTATGCGAGGGCAAAATAAAATCAATGTTTTTCCCTGCAAATGTCACATCCAGCCTATGGACCAAGCAGTAATTTTGGCCTTCAAACGATACTACAAAAAGTCCGTCACGCAGGAGCTGCATAACTAAGCACTTTCCTCAGAATTTGGGTAGTGTAGACTGCTTTCCAGAACAATTTGCTTAAAATATCCTACATAAATAAAATAAAAACGTGAATAGTTCTCATTTTGTAATGAGTAACTGATCAATTATTAATTTGCATCCAGAGTTATGTTTACACATGGTACCTACTACACTACGTAATAAATACAAAAATCCTCATATTATCGTATTTTGATCTAACGCAGGAACAGGATACAGTCACTCTAGTGGTCTAGAAAGCGCTCCTTGCGGCGGCTTTGTGAACCTACGTCTGCCGGCTTTTCTATTCAAATATATTACAAATTAAACCCCCGCTTTCCGATTGACCGATTCAGCTCATTTTTACAACACTTCTTTCTCAAGAGTTACCCACGACGTATACTGCGTTTCGTTACAATACAGCAGAAATTACGACCGGTATGAGTATATTAGGAGTTTGGGTCCGGAGTAAACCCCCCCCCTTCTAATGAACCGATTTAGTTTATTTTTACAACACATATTTACCTGTAGATTACCACTACGAATACCGAGTTTCGTCGAAATATACCAAAAATCACAGCTGGTAGTGGCGAATTGGTATTATGGGTCCGGAGTAAACCCCCCCTCCTAATGAACCGATTTCGTTTATTTTTACAACACATATTTACCTGTGGATTAGCACTACGAATACCGAGTTTTGTCGAAATATACCAAAAATCACGGCTGGTAGTGGCGAATTGGTATTATGGGTCCGGAGTAAACCCCCCCTCCTAATGAACCGATTTCGTTTATTTTTACAACACATATTTACCTGTGGATTAGCACTACGAATACCGAGTTTTGTCGAAATATACCAAAAATCACGGCTGGTAGTGGCGAATTGGTATTATGGGTCCGGAGTAAACCCCCCTCCTAATGAACCGATTTCGTTTAGTTTTACAACACATATTTACCTGTGGATTAGCACTACGAATACCGAGTTTTGTCGAAATATACCAAAAATCACGGCTGGTAGTGGCGAATTGGTATCGTGGGTCCGGAGTAAACCCCCCCTTCTAATGAACCGATTTAGTTCATTTTTATATCTCACTTTTCTCTCTATATTAACACTACGAATACGAAGTTTCGTTGAAATACAACAAATATTACGGCTGACATAGTCAAATAAGTGTTTTGGGTTCGGGGTAAACCCCCCCTTCCGGTGGACCGACTTTGGTGGTTAACGAACTCGTTCAATCGTTTGCTAATTGAATGCTATATACCAAGTTTCGTGACGAAAAAACAAAAACTCTGGCCGCTATCGTGTTAACAGACACATATATATATATATATATATATATATATATATATGCATATATATATATATATATATATATATATATGCATATATATATATTGTAATGATAAATTATTTTAAAATAAGAAATAAAAAAATTTTAATTAGTTTTATTATGTTAATTTAACTTAATCTCAAGGATGAAGGTTCCGAGTGAATGAACGGTATTACATTTATCTCCAGACAATTCCGAATATACACACAATATTAAAACTACACGCAAACAACAATAAAATAATCAGCAATCACAAAAAAAAAAACAATTCCTACCTCTAAATCAATCCGCTTCCAACAAACTTCAATACGCTCCGTATTCCTTGGAGGAGAGCTCTGCCTTCGTCCAACGCTGAGAATAGAGTGACGAGACGATCCGTTTGAGTGGGCTGCTGGGACTCAACTTCAGCTCTTCTATCTATGACTGCTGGGAATAGAGTAACGCTATTCGAGCAAGCGGGAAAGTTTAGCGTCCCTGCTTCTCAACTTCCGCAGTTTACCGGATTATATATAAAGATAACAATTGTTTTTTGCAATATAAATAATTTATTTATTGCTATCTGGATGTACATTTAATATGGATATATTGTATACCAGTATTGTCCAAAAACATTATTAATTTTGATCGTATATAATACGATGTTATTTGTATATCTGGTTTGTGATTTGCGCGGGCTTTTCAAAATATCGATGGTTATTTGAATTTAACAATATTTTTGAGAATGTAATATATCATTACATTTGCACTCCTGTCTAAAAAAAAAAAATTTTAAAAAAAAATGTTTTTAGTCCGGTATAAAAAATAAATTTAAAATTGAATTTTTTAATTTGGAGTTTCGGAATATAGAGTTCAGAATAATAGCAAGTGTATTATATTATTTTTAAATTTTGATAGCTTACTTCGTCTCATAATTTTTAATTATTTTGATTATATGAATATAGTATTTTATTAATATACTTATTTTAAATTATTTTTATAATTATCAAATTTATTTTAGGCTAAACTATTGATCTTTATTGAAATAAGTTTATTTTAATATACAAAAAACATTATTATTAAATTTATTAATTTTACATAATATCAAAATTTTCTTATCCTAACTAATGTGCTTTCAACATTTATATTAATTTTTAATTATTATTATTATCAATTAAATCTTATACCAAACTAATTTTTGTAACAGATAAAAATTCTAAACTAGTACTACATTTAAAAATTGTCCTGGATCCACTATTTATCATTAAAATCTTTTTTTGCATCTGTCCGAATTATTCCTAAGGATTTGTTTTATTCTCTTTCGTGGTGGCCGATTTAATTTTGCAATTTTTTCAATCCCATTTTGATATTGATACTCAAAAAGTATTTTTACTTTATTACCAAATTTGGTGTCCATATTTTTCAGATGATTATTGTTGTTAACATTTTTATTCATTATATTATTTTGATTATTACCATTATTATTATTATAACTCATTATTTTTAAACTAATTATATGATCATCAACTAATTTTTTAATATTATTTTGTTCCAAATTCTCATCCATAACGTCTGTACTTATTTTATTTTTTAAATTATCATTAGTTATATTATTTTTAATTATTTGATTTATTTTTTCATTATTATTATTCAAATTACTCAATAATATTTCTTTAATTTTATCATCTTCATTCACTAAACAAACATACTCACTTTCATCTTTAGTTTCAACAAATATTTTATTTTCTTCACATTTTTGATCAATAATACTGCAATCATAATTGAAATTATCTTTTATTAATTCACTTGAATCGTCCTTATTGAATTGTGTATCGTCATTTTCGGTATTTTTAATTAAATTTTTTGGTTATTATTTTCATTAACCTCAATAACCTCTTCACCACTTATATTATTTTTATTAAAAAAGTTATCATTCGATTTTTCCAACTCCATCGTCTCTTCATTCCGATTTTTACCCATATTATTTAAAGTATTACATAAATCGTCCAATTTTTTATTTTGTTCTATACTATTTGCGTCAATTTTATTTTCCAATTTTTTATTTTGTTCCAATAATAGCCTCATCAAATTTTCTAGGCCTTGAGGATGCATCTCATTATCCCTCTCGGAAGTATGGTTCCCGCCATTGGATATAATCGCCGATTCTCTGAATGCTATTGCATCATCCTCCTGCAATTCGCTCTCACGTGTCTCGACTATAATATTTATTTCTCCCGGTGTTGTAAAAAATACGTATTCCGGTGATTCTACACTATTTTCCTCACCGTTATTTTGAATTTGTTCAATATTCACGTCAGACATTTTTATTTAAAAAAAAAAAAAAAATTATTTTTAAGTTTTATTTTCAATATTTATTTACCGCTTTTAATTTCAATTCACTCGGCCCCACGTTGGGCGCCATTAAATGTAATGATAAATTATTTTAAAATAAGAAATAAAAAAATTTTAATTAGTTTTATTATGTTAATTTAACTTAATCTCAAGGATGAAGGTTCCGAGTGAATGAACGGTATTACATTTATCTCCAGACAATTCCGAATATACACACAATATTAAAACTACACGCAAACAACAATAAAATAATCAGCAATCACAAAAAAAAAAACAATTCCTACCTCTAAATCAATCCGCTTCCAACAAACTTCAATACGCTCCGTATTCCTTGGAGGAGAGCTCTGCCTTCGTCCAACGCTGAGAATAGAGTGACGAGACGATCCGTTTGAGTGGGCTGCTGGGACTCAACTTCAGCTCTTCTATCTATGACTGCTGGGAATAGAGTAACGCTATTCGAGCAAGCGGGAAAGTTTAGCGTCCCTGCTTCTCAACTTCCGCAGTTTACCGGATTATATATAAAGATAACAATTGTTTTTTGCAATATAAATAATTTATTTATTGCTATCTGGATGTACATTTAATATGGATATATTGTATACCAGTATTGTCCAAAAACATTATTAATTTTGATCGTATATAATACGATGTTATTTGTATATCTGGTTTGTGATTTGCGCGGGCTTTTCAAAATATCGATGGTTATTTGAATTTAACAATATTTTTGAGAATGTAATATATCATTACAATATATATATATATATATATATATATATATATAGATATATATAAATTTTAACGGGGGTCATTTTCGGTGTCTACTAGGTAGGATCGATAAAGATTTGAAGAAATTTTTCAAAAATTCCGTCATGAGTCCAACCTCAATAGCTACTTTCCTTCGGAGGAAAGTGCTAAAAGAAGCTTTTGTCTGAAATGCTATTAGCAGAAGAGGAAGGGTTAATTAAAAAAATAAAGAAAATATCTACTAAGGATGTGATTTATATGGCTGCTGATTCTTGGTATTCTGTAACAAAAAGCACATCAAATAAAGACTGGAAAAACCTGTGGCCTCGAATTATCTATGATAGCCAGACAATTGACGAACCTCCCACAAATCAGCAGTTGTGGGATTTGTTAAAATACCTCAACTCCCCGGATATAATGGATTCCGAAGTTATAGATTGGTTAAACGATGACACAATAAACAGAGCGACAGTCCTTACTGTCATACATATAATAATAATATGTAGTTATTACTACATATTATTATTAAATATTCGTTTTTTTTAGCATATAAGTAGTTTTTATTCAAAAACAACCTACATTTCCAATTGCTATTGGTATGGTTCGGATTAACCGAGGTAACCTTGGCCCCCATCGACTGGGTTAATCAGAACCCTACTGTGAGTGTGTGTGTGTGAGTATATATATATATATATATATATATATATATATATATATATATATATATATATATATACAAATTTGAACCACCGTTATTTTCGGTCTCTAGGGGTTCTGAAACGCAAAATTTTCTAGTCAGCACTTCCGGATTGTTTCATGAGGTCAACCTTGTAAGCGGGGTTCCTCCCTATGAAGGGAGGGAGGAACCGCACTAAAAGCACATTTTCAATCACTTTATAGTTAGGTAGAATTTTTGGTAAAATAAAAAATTACGACAATAAATAGAATGTTATAGAAACAAATTAAACGACATATGGTTGGGGATAAATTGTCAATTGAAACATAAACTGCTACGTTGTTATGAGTATTGGTAATGTATCTTGGACCTACATATGACGAGAGCTGTGGTAGGTTCTGAAGTAAGAGAGAGACTGTACCGGCAGTAGGTGGTATACATCGGAACTAGCTTGAGCAAGGGAGAATATGACGGTAAGACTAATGGTTAAGCCGTAAATTTAATTAAAAAACCGAACAGCCGGATTTTCTGAGTATTGTGCCAATTTAGCAGCCTAAGATCTCAATTTTCTTTGAGATGTCATTGGAGTGAGGGTTTAAAATTAGTTTTTCATATTCATTTTTCCACAAAAATAGCAAGGAGCAGGAAAACAAAACATTTACTGCTTCTAATTCAAGCTTTCCAAATGAGACTAAACATAAAAATATTAAACAATTGTTTAAAATGATTTTTATGTTCGTGGGTTGGACTTTTTATATTATATATTCTGTTCTTGTAGTAGAACATTTTAAATTACACTATTTTTATTACCTCGGACTAGTCAGGTGCGTGTGGGAAGCTCCCCTTCAACATTGGTCCATAGCCCAGTGTCTGTCCATGGTCAGTGATGATTTATTTCAGTCAGTGTTTAATTACAGTGATGAAGTAGCCAATTGTGCAGGACGACTTAATGTACCATCGTCCTCCAACACCAGTATTAGGAAGATAAGACAATCCCTCCGAGAAGGGGCATTTGAAGAATGGGCCTCCTGCAAATGGCAAGGTGTTGGAGTCCGGCATTTTAAAGACACTCCGAAGGCGAACAAGTTCATGACTGAAAAACAAGTTTGGCAGGGTGGGAATGGACTAATGCGATTAAACTGAATGTAAATTATGCACCTCTTCGTGGTGTGCCAGGTGTAAGTGGACGAATTTTGGGTGAAGTAGGGCCCCTCTGCCGCAAATGTAGTAGAGAGACTGAAACACCAGCTCACGTGCTGGGAAAGTGCCCCTACAACTCCCTTCTCGTCACCAGGCAGCACCACAATGTAAAAAAAGAAATTCAAAACCTCCTGGAAAAAAAGGACTATACATGTTTCGACAAGGTTTACTGCATCGACTCAGAGGGTTCAACTAGATTTATAGATGTTTTGGCATTCCATAAGAAAAGTAAAAAAGCCCTAATCGTCGACCCTACGGTGAGGTACAAATGTAATGACCTCGACCAGGCCTCAAAAGTCGACCAAGAAAAAAAGGCAATTTACGAAAAATGCATGCCTTACCTAAAGGAGAAGTTCCTAGAAACTTACAGAGAAAGGGATTTCGAGGTAAGAGGGCTTTGGTTCGGGGCAAGAGGTGCTATTCCTAGGACTACAGGAGAATTCTTCCAAGAGTGCGACATCAAATTCAAACATTTGCACAAATTGGCTGAGTCCATCATTGTAGACTCGTTGGGAATTCTTCATCACCACTTGTACAATTAAGCAAAAGGAGGTTAAACATGAAGGACTATCAGAGAAGAAGATATTCTCGGAGTTAGATCTGTCTTTTTTTTCTTTTCTTTTTTTTTTCTTTTTTTTTTAAATAACATATTTTGGGGCTCTTTTTTTGGAAGACGGATGAATCTCCTACTAGGAGTGATAAGTAGGCTGTGAGGTAGCAACCCATTGAAAATGGGCAGCATTTCATTAATAATAATGATTTCTCTCTCTACACTTTTCTTTAACTCTTCTTATTAGTTATTGATTAGGTTAATTGATAGAGAAAATCATTTCTTGTTTATATTATGCCCTAATGCATTGATGTGACTATTGTTTTGCATATTATTTGTTTAATATTTTTTCCACCCAAATGGTTTATTGCTCCGATTAATGAGCTAATAATATTGAGGTCACCATTCTATTGTTTATTGAAGTATAATTGTTTGGTAACATTTATTAACCAATTGTAATTGTTTTTTATTTATCCATTATTCATTGTCGACTTTCTTATGTTTATCCGATAGTCATCCTCATCATATTGCTACAGAAGTCTGATTCGCAGGGCCTGCGTCGTCTTAGCGAGTTTCCTTAACAACTATATTCTAGTGTGACTTAGAATGTAAAGTCTAAACTAGTTCAGAAGCTCTGAATATTTTCCTTTCAGACTTTATTTCTGCTCCAACTTCTGGAAATAGATTAATCTTTTGAATGGGCAGTTTTTCCTTACCATGATTTCTCAACCGTTTTGAGACATTTAATAAAATATAAAAATTTACCAAGACACTTCAAGTCAGTAAATCATTCTATTTTCACTTTCTCTATCTTTACTAAAATGTACACAACCTTAGTTCAGACAATAAGAAATAATACACGCACAAAAACTTCAACAACCAATTTTTTATATGGGATATGAAACATCAACATTTCTCATCTAAACTTTACACACACACACACTGTGTGAATAAATGACTAAATAATTGACTACTCACTCAATTCCTTTCTCGACAGCTTTCCTGAGAATAGCATTGTTCGGGAATACAGCATGAGGAAATCCTTTAGAGAACTCGGTAATGTCTGGAGTGGAATCCCATACTTGTCCTTTGATTCGTTCGATAATTCCTCTGTATTTATCAAGATCTTGATTCATTTTGACTAGAGCTTCTCCCCAAACGTAGCCACCAACTGAGAATCCATGAACCAGGATCGGTTGAAAACGTCTATTGTCATCGAGGAAATTGACGGTATCTGAAGCAACAACCTGAAAACCATATCAATTATTATTATGAATTCATCGACGAATCTCCTCTCCCTCATAATAATGTTTCTCTATCCCATGCGAACAATCTGTTTGTATATCGCTCTCCATTTGTAATTGGTTTTATGTTGATTGGTAATTTCATCATCATAAATTAGAGGTAATTTTATAATTACTGTAAAAAGGGATCACATTAGTACAGTGGTGGTAGAAACCTGTACTGCTTATATATACTTATATAATTGTCTAAGAGCAGACAAATATATAGGTATAGATTTGAATATACAGGGTGTCCCGTAAATGTCTAGTCATATTGGGGGAGGTGATAGAGGACCCTTGGGGGAACAAAAAATGTTCTATGACGATTTTCCGAATTCTCAAACATAAGGGAGAAAACGTCATTTTATTGTTTTTTCGAGACTAACGTTGTTTTTAGCTGGTTAAATGAAGAAGTTTTTCTGAAACCCAGAAATCTCAGATCCTGCCCATTGAAGAGTAACGCTGGAAAGAAATATCAAGAAAAAGTCAGGAAACTTAGAATAGCTTTCTTTTGATAAGATAGACATACTTAAATTCATTGATTTTTATGTTAGTAGTTATGATTAGTCTTATAGTAAATTTACTCAGCTTTCGATTGGTTTCACTTCCTTTCTAGTAGAACCACCTGGGACGGAGCTACAAAGATTATTCTTCTAAAAACAACGTTAGTCTCGAAAAAACAATAAAATGACGTTTTCTCCCTTATGTTTGAGAATTCGGAAAATCGTCATAGAACATTCTTTGTTCCCCTAAGGGTCCTCTATCACCTCCCACAATATGACTAGACATTTTCGGGACACCCTGTATGTATGTGTATATATATATATACTACTTTTGAGGTTTCTTCGCTGGGGAGAATCATTTGTGTTCTTTATACTGCATTTTCCAGCGGTATATATATAATTTATATATATAAATTATGTTTTGGTTGGAAATTAAGTCCGTAGCATTTTTTACTGGTGATTGCAATCAAAACTTCAGATTTCTGTAAATATTAATTTAATATTTGGAGACGCAGGGCTTTACTGGGTGGCATGCTATCAAATGATGAACAGCCAAGGACAAAGATGGCCCATTTTGATCTATAAGATGTTGCCATCTTTCAGGTAATTTTTAATTCCGTCCTCCCACAACTTTTCAGATTTTTGTGCAATGAATTCCTCTATGTGCGTTTTGCAGTCCTCGAGCAAATCAAAGTGTTTTCCATTATGAGAGTTTTGAATGGGATTGATTGCTGGGGTAAGGTTTGGTGAATAGGGTGGGAGGGGATTACATACCAGCTAAACTCCAATAATTTCTGCCAGGTCTGCAAAGACAAGTGAGGACGAGCGTTATCGTAATAGAAATCTACTGCTTTGAGATTAGCCAATGTTGGAAGCTTTTAATTGTACCAACTGGCCCCAGTATACTGCAGAATTAATGGTCTAGGTGGGCTGGAGTAGCTCAAAATAAAGGAATCCTTTCCAATCCCACCGAATGCACACCAAAACCTTTTTTGGATGTAATCCTGCTTTTGTAATCGTAAACAGCAGATCACTTTTGTTTTCCCCAGGACTTTTTCTTCACAATATTATTGTAGAGGACCCACTTTTCATCCCCTGTTATCGAACTCTTTAATTAACATTGCATTTCAGGATGGAATCACAAATGGAAAAATGGTTAGTTAATTGTTTTTCCATCAAATTGTGAGGAACTCAGAAGAAAAAAGTAGGAGAATCGAGACAACTTGTAAAAAAGAGAGTTAAACAACATGCCAAAAACCTTGACGAGACGGACAACAAAACTGCGTAGGTGGATCATGTTATACATAATACCACAAATTTAATTTTGTCAAGTTAAAATATTAGATAAAGAAAAAAAAACCTTCAACCTTCAAAGAAAAATAAAAGAAAATATACACATAATTAAAAACATGAAAAAGGCAGTTAATAAAAAAAAAAAACAGAAATCAAATACGTAGATAAAATATTTTTTAATTTAATAAACAAGACTTAAAATGAATTAATCTATAAAATGACAAAGACTTCTTTTGGAAAATCGACATTTACCCTAAAACTCTCGATTTTAAACAGCTGTTGCGGAGTGGACATGATTGATCTTATCAGTCTAGACGTGGCCCTACCTGAGGAAGGTTCTCGGTGTGTAGGCTGTAATTATATATTACTTTAAGAGCTCCTGAAGAGGCGTCATAGGAACGCAAAACATGTAGAGCATATTAAAGGAGTAGTGTAGAAAGTGAGTGTTTTTGTTTCAATTTTACCTTCTACCATATATAAATATATTAAAAATGTAAAGGTTTAAAAACTGATGTTTCCATACTATCCTTCAACTTTGGAAATGGCCATCGTTATAATCAAACAAAATTACTAAATAAACAAACAAATAATATTTGCTGACCTGAGATCCTTGTACAGGCCAGAGAAGCTGCTTCACGGATATAGAGACTCTGCAGACATCGAAGCCTTTCCTCAAATACAGGTCAATGTACTTGTTGACGTGCTTTCGTTGAGCAAGCATCCAAGTGAGGAGAATCACCAGCGGACGGTTGTGGTCCAAATCCACAAGAGGTAGTTTACCTTCTCGGTTATGTATTTTCAGCGCATCGTTGCTGACTATTTCCAAGTTTTTTGTAATCGAATGACGGAATATTGTCCTCTGGCTGATATGGCTTAAAAAATACATTTTTTTGTTTATATTATTCACCTGAAAGTAAATGATATCAAGTATTAGAAAAAATAAAAATATATAAAATATTAATCAACATATGTTTTTTTCCAATTATTTTATAATTACAGTAAAACCTTGTTAACCCGGACGTCCGGATAGCCTGGACCAGTTTTGGAAACAAAATTACGTTCTTCAGCATAGTAAACGAAGACTTGTTTTACAGATGATAACCGTGCTTATGTCACGGTCGAGGAATAGTATCGTTTTGCTCGTTGACCGCGATTTAGATTAAACTTAAAAACATTGCTGCAGAGTTTGGAGTAGGAACATCGCCCATATTTAATTGGAAAAAGAATAGAAAACCCATTGAACACTTTAGTTTCAAAATGATTTCTAAGGACTGTTTATGGTGGTTATGATCTACACAGAAGCAGTAGCAAACATTGAGAAATTGATGGCTAAATGAACTTCTAGTGTTACAGCAGATGCTGCTCCTAAGCGCTGACGATGTTTTCCTTGAGGAGGTATGATTCAAACACAACTTTTCAGGATTTTTCAAATTTTTCGTATAGTGGCACTCTAATGTCTATCATCCTGCAAAATTTCAGGTCTCTAGCTTTTCAGAAAGTGTCTAATAATTTTGATGATTCGGTCATCAATCGCCTATATCTCAGAAGCGCTTTAATATATAATTTTGAACCTTTCTAAGTTTACTCACATCTATTAGTATAATACCTGTGTAAAATTTCGTACGATTATCTTTAACTGGCTCAAAGTTATGAGAAGGTAAAAATTGGCTCTAATACTTCGTGTAATATACACACAGTGTGCCTAGATATAACTAAAAATAAAAATAAGGGAGCGATGAAACGTACTTCTCGAACTGTGAAGTCTTTTGCAGAAACTGTGTTCCTAAGTAGAGTAGAAGAGAAGATCCTGAAGGCCATTGTTAAATCTTAATCCAGTATACTGAAAAACAAAAACCACAATGTAAATAAATATAATATTTCCTTATATACATTAATTGGTATAATTATTCTTACTCAAGTCTGTAGTAGTTTTTTTTAAAGGCATGAGATCATTTATTTAAAAATAAGTGTGGTTTATAAATGTAATAGAATTTTTTGCATTTGTGAATCGTTGATACAACTTCATATCAAAGTCTATCATAATATAGATCAATCAGTAACGTTTAAATAATTATCATAGCAATTCATTTTAAATATCAGGTAAAAGTGAAGTTTCACATCCTCCAAACCGATTTCTTTCACACTTTTCACAACAATGTATTTTGATGCACTAAACACGAACCCCTTTCATTAATATCTCGAACACGGTTGGGAAATTTTGATAAGTGGATAGAAACTCTTTTAAAGCTTTCTAAATTCTCTACAAAAAAGATTCTGAAACAATTTTTGATTAGGTGATGTCAATCGAAGAAGTGCTTCAAATACGTCTGTTTAGTTCTTATGAACGGGTTTTTGTCGTTCTTTTTGTAATTTTTGTCTCTTTCCCTTAGTTTTTTATTGCTTTTCAGGGAAATGTAACAGTTCGAAAGCTTACTAAATTCTCTACAAAAAATGTTTTGAAGAAATTTTTCATTGGATGGCCATATTAGGTGAAATAAGTGCTTAAAACTTTAAAAAGTTAGTTAGTTTCGTTTTAGCGCGGGTCCTCCCTCCCCCATAGGGAGGAACCCTGCTTATAAGCTTGATCTCATGACGCAATCCAGAAGTGGCGACTAGAAAATTTTGCATTTCAGAACCCCTGGAGACCGAAAATGATGGTGGTTCAAATTTGTGTGTATATATATATATATATATATATATATATATATATATATATATATATATATATATTGTCTGTTTGCGGCATATCTCAGTGAATAATGGTCCGATTTTAATGAAATTTGGTACAAAAATCTTTCGTCTAATTTGAAAGGTCAAGTTCGTTAACCAGCAGAATCCGCCCACTGGAGGATGGCGTTTGGGGCGAAATTCGCGCAAAAAAAATCGTAACGCTTACGTTTTTGAGTTCATAAGCTTGTAAGTACTCGTTTTATATGCTTATTGGGATAGGAAAACGAATGAAACCATTTTCAAGGCGATAGCTTTAACCATTTTCGAGAAAATTGGAAAAATAGCTTTTGAATACCGTTTTTGGTTTGGGTACTTAGAATCATGGGATTCTGTTGAAACATTTTCTGCATGTTCTACTTTCATTAAAACTAATATGTTGAAATTTTTGTTATGTTTGGAGTTAAGGAAGGGTTAGATTAAAATATTTTATTAACAGACATAAAAAGTTTTGGTAACTTTGTATACTTTCCTTAATATCTCGAAAAAGGTTGAGAATCTTGGGAAGCGGAAGGTTACCATTTGAAGCTTACTTAATGTTCTCAGAAAAAGGTTCTAAAGAAAGTTTTAATTAGGTGATGTCAATCGGAGAAATAAGTGCTTAAAACTTTAAAGTAATTGATTTCGTTTATTCGAACGGTTCTTTTTGTCTGTTTTATTCCTTGCTATTTTTTAATTGCTTATAGTCGGATAATGTATTTGACAATAAAACAGATTAAGTAAAATAAGAAGATCAATTTATTGTTAAAAATGTAGCGTTCAAAGAGAGAGATCCCAAGGCTTTCCAAATGCCTCTGAGCGGAGGCCTTTCTGGCCGACTTATGGGTTGGTCGACCCATACAGGTAAGATCATAAATCAAGACCTTTCAAGATTGGTGGAACCAAAATAATAACTGATTCTATTTTAATCTTTCCAAATTAGACTAGGAATAAGAACGGAACCGCACTAAGATGATGCAGTTACTGCGAGTCGGACTTTTTTTTAACGTATTCGTGTTTAGTGCATCAAAATACATTGTTGTGAAAAGTGTTAAAGAAATCGGTTTGGAGGGCGTGAAACTTCACTTTTACCAAACTTATATACCAATTTGGAGATTTCCAATTGACATGACAGGACTGTTATTATTATTATTAATTGCCAACATTAAAACAAATTATTGTTCACACAACAAGGAATTGTTTTAAGGAGATGGTCATAGGAAGCAGTATAAACAACAGCTTGTCAACTGCTGAGTAATTTAGGAACATATGATTAACCTCAACAAATTTGTCTTTCCATTGTACAATTGTATTAAATTATTTTGTACTGCCCATATGCCATTTAAGAAAAATAAAAGGATTTGTGCTTATACAGTGGAAAAACACCATGCTTAATCAATACAGTAAATTGAGAATTATTAATAAAGTAAGTTTGGAAAAAATCAAAATACTCTGATTGAAAATAAAGAAATATTAATTATGATGTATTGTTGAAGGCTTGTAGAGTTGTAGAGCAACGGAGTGGATATGCAAAAGAAGTTAAGTTCGGACATGAAGCTAAACGACTTCTACTCTCAGGAGTTGATAAAATCACTAATGCTGTATCAGTGACACTCGGACCGAAGGTATACATCAACTTATTAAACGTACATAGGAGACTAGAGTCATTCCATGTCACGGAAGAAGATTTGGTAAACCTGAAGGAGAGCGTCCTCAACACCGATTTTCTTCAAAGTTTGCACTATAACGTATTTTCATGCACTAAACACGAATCCGTTGAAAAAAATTGTTGTTCTCAACCAGGAAAGAAGTTATTTAAAAAAAAAGTTCACTGTTAGCGGGTTACAAACGACCAAAGGTGCTGAGGACACTCTCCTCAGCACCGATTTTCTTCAAAATTTGCACTATAACGTATTTTGATGCACTAAACACGAATCCGTTGAAAAAAAAAAGTTGCTCGCAACTAGGAAAGAAGTTATTAAGCACTAAAGTTCACTGTTATGGAGGTTATAAAAGACGGGGTAAACAGCTTATATGTAAACACGCGCCTGTGCAATAGTCCTTAATGACGAAGTGTAATTGAAATTTAGACTCACCTTGTCGTAGCTGACTTGGTCGTAAACTGTCGCTTTTGGGCATATGTGCTATGCGTTTCCGCTCGCTCCGCTCGCTCAAGAAAACATCAAAACCCCTAGTCAATCCAACTCGCAGAAATAAAAAGAATTCTATGCCCAAAAGTCGTCCTAGGCAGTCTTCCCTAACCTTCATAACAGTGAACTTTTTTTTTAAATAACTTCTTTCCTGGTTGAGAACAACAATTTTTTTCAACGGATTCGTGTTTAGTGCATGAAAATACGTTATAGTGCAAACTTTGAAGAAAATCGGTGTTGAGGACGCTCTCCTTCAGGTTTACCGAAGATTTGGTAAAAATGCAGTTTCACGCCCTCCAAACCGAATTCTTTCAAATTTTGTACAATAACGTATTTTGATGCACTAAACACGAATACGATAAAAAAACCCGTCAGATTTAACTAGGAAAGAAGTTATTAAGCACTAAAGTTCACTGTTATGCAGGTTATGAGAGCTATTAATTATAGCGAGTTGGATTGACTGGGGTTTTGTTATCTTCTTGAGCGAGTGTAACGAGCGGAAACGCATAGCATGTATGCCTTAAAGTCGTAATTTATGCCTTAAAGTCGTCACAAATTTAGTTGTTTACATTAGCTCTCATAACCTGCATAACAGTGAACTTAAGTGCTTAATAACTTCTTTCCTAGTTAAATCCGACGTTTTTTTTTTTTTATCGTATTCGTGTTTAGTGCAACAAAATACTTTATTGTACAAAATTTGAAAGAATTCGGTTTGGAGGGCGTGAAACTGCATTTTTACCAAATCTTCTTCCGGAAGATTTGGTTAAGCCGCATGTGGATAATGTGTTTGCCGCCATTTTATCTGCAATAAAGGACTTCAGTCCTCCTGAAATACACTTATAATGTGAGTATGTTATTTTACTAGTGTGTGGCTATAAGTAATTTTATGTTATTGTTTGAAAGCTATTCGAAATGAAGTGGCCCGTTAATGAACAAGTACCTTTTTTACTCATCCCTAACCCCCCTCCATTTTCCTCCCAAAAATACTGAGTGGAAGTTTGAAGTGAAAATTTCCCCTAACATCCCAAAAATGTATGAAAAAAAAACAATCTAATATTGATCAAATTAAGATTTTCTGTAAATACTTAAAGCAGAACAGATATCTAATTCCCATGTTAAAACAAATCTGTCTTTCTTTAAACTAATTTTGGTTCAATTGAACTTGGTGACCATTCCTGATCTTAGCAGAAGCGAAGCTGTTGCAAGATTCCGTTTGGAAACTGGACATGACTACCTGCAGGCCCATCTCCACTGTCTTTGTTAAGCAGACTTGGACATTTGCCCTCTCTGTTCAACTGGAAGGATGGTGGGAAGTCTCATCTGTCCAAAACTCATCCATCTTCCTGACCTCATGACGCGATACTGGGAGGTTCGGCGTCAAATGGCTCAACCCCCACCGACGGGCGTTGGATAAACTAAATAAATAATTAAAAATAATATAGGGAAAATTATTAATTTATAGAAAATGAATAATGAATGTTTGCAGGGTAGAAATGTAATCCTCGAGGACAAGGATCACCCGCTCGTAACAAAAGATGGTGTCACCGTTGCAAAGACGATAGACTTGCCTAATAGCTACGAAAATATGGGCGTGAAAATCATCCAAGGAGTTGCAGAAAACACTAACAAGCGAGCTGGAGATGGAACGACAACGGCTACGGTAATTAATTAGTTACTTTATATTTTACTCCCAAAAGGTTTTAGTTGCAGAACTAACCATATAACCTAAATATGCAACATTCTTAAGTTTGATAGTTAGTTTATAATTTAATCAGAATTAATTGCTATGTAGTAAGTAGAATAACGCACTATCCAACTTAAATATATGACCACCTTACTTTAGATAGTAAGTTTACATATTGCCAACTACTTACTAGCTTTGTAGCAGAGTAGGGCATTATTCAATAATCATTCAAATGAATTTTTATTGAATAAGAATTTATTCATTGATTAAGTTCTTCATACAATGATTTATTTCTTATTCTATGAATAACAGGCATAGTCAATTTTATTAGAAAAGATTGTTAGAATTATCATTCGAATTAATCACTTTTATTCAATAGAAATTTTCATTCAAATAAATCATTTCTATTCAATAACAATTTTCATTCAATAAATCAGTGTTATTGAATAAGGAATAAAAATAAGAAGTTGTGTTATTCATTGAATTGTCTGAATAATGAATGAAAAATTATTCATTATTCAGAATGAAATAACAGATTTATTCATTATTCTGAATGATTTTTGCCCAACACTGGTTTGTAATCAGCGGTTTAACTAACTACTCGACTTTATGCATGCAAGATACTTGAGCTGGGCAGTTAGTTTATGCTTTAGTCTAGATTTCGCTTCCCAAATGAATATGTTTAAAAACAAAAACCTAAGTTCCCTTTATATTTAGGGGGGATTTTTGATTTTCTGGAATGACTCCTCTACTTTCTTTCAAATCCTTCATTCTTACAGACAACAATATTAGATAACCAACTGAAAAAAATCTTAAGAATAATACTAGTTAAAAAATTGTTTTACTCGTTGTGTGACTGAACCTTAAATTATGCCCATCTTCGCCAACTATCTCCTTGTTAATCCCAAAGGCCAACGACTTGCATATTCCTAATTCCAATAATTAAAAAATCGTTTTCATTCCGACGGCCCATAATCTTGTTAATTTTGATTGGGCATTAGCCTCTTCAGGGTAAACCGTTTAGGCGTCTGTATTTAATAGCTACTCTCGACTCTGGATAATGAAATACTTGGAGTTTGCTGAATTATTAGGTTGTGTAGCTCTGGCGATTGATCAGGAAGTGGCGTACAAATAAATATTATTCTTTTATCAATAAGATTCCTGTATATAATAATTGAAAAAAAAAATACATATGTATTTTTAGGTTCTGGCAAGAGCAATAGCAAAAGAAGGATTTGAAAAGCTAACTAGAGGCTCGAATCCTATAGAAATAAGAAATGGTAAATCCACTATTTATCCAATCATTATTTATGCTAATTGGATTGAATCTAATATTTCTACATAATAAATATTTAGGCCTGATGAAGGGTTTGGACTCAGCGCTTTCCCTATTGAGCAAACTCACAAAGCAAGTTTCGACAAAAGAGGAAATCATGAACGTAGCTACTATATCAGCAAATGGTGATACGGAAATAGGAGAACTGATAGCTAAAGCCCTCGATAGAGTAAGTAGAACATCACTCCTAAGTAAATAAAATGAATAAATTAATATTTCTTCTGTTTGAATGTAATGAATAAGAAGTACTCACAAGGACGTGGAAACAAGTTAAGATTATGTAGTTTCTGCGAGTCGGACTTTTCTTGTCTCTAATGGAGTTACCGATAACCTTGTTTCAATTTGATTTTTTTAATCTTGAAAAACTTTCCACTTCTTTATAATTTTATTCATTTACTTTGAATTTATTTGCTGATTGGTCCTCATATTTATTAGTTATATTCATATATTATTGTTACTTATTTTAATATTATTATTATTACTACTTATCCTGTCCATTTTTGTTCTGTACCTCTGAAATTCAAGCAAAACCATAGGAAAAAAAAAATCAGTCCAGTAACAGGCCACAAGGGCCCTGAGGGGCCGATACTATAGAGGTATCTGATTCATGACCATACGGCACACTAGGGAGATAGTGTGGTCAGTACTATACTCCGGCCGCCTGATTTTCCCCTTGTCTGCTTCGACTGTTAGAGTCATTAGCACCCAAGGTACCCATTATTAATTAAATTAATTAAAGGCTGGGTTGGCCTAGGGACGGTCAGAGAGGCCGAATTCAACCCATGTACGAAGACACTAGAAGAAAAAAACTTTAGTGCTTGGTCGGGATTTGAACTCAGGCCTCCAGCTTATTAGTCCAGCGCTCTACCACTGAGCTAACCTCGCCCCCAGGAAATAAAAACTTTTTTTTTTTTAATTGGTTAGCTGTTGGGGAGAAGCTGAAAGTAATAAAATGACTACAATAAAATTGCACAGTTAGAATTATACTGCTTCAGTCGAAAGCTATAAACTGACTGAACTGGCAACAAGTAGGTATTTGATCACAGAGAGGGTTTCCGAGAGTTTTTATACAACCACGTCGGGCCTCACGGGTTGTTGGGGTGGGATTTCAAGGAATAGATGCATAAGAACTGAAGAGGAGCCCTTTTCATGTTTGGCCATGGCACCCCTGCCGTGCCAGATTATCAAGCGAGCCGACCATAGGATGCTGGATTAGAGGAAGTTTACTGTATATAAAGTAGAAAAGTCTATTTCAACCAATTGTGATTGTTACCATAATCTTCATTAGAATGTTATATTATTTTCTAGGTCGGAAAGGAAGGTATTGTTACAGTAAAGGAAGGAAAAACCCTCAAGAATTCTTTTGAAATTATAGACGGTATAAAAATAGAAAATGGATATGTTTCTCCATCATTTGTAAATAGTAAAGGTTCGAAGCTAACACAATCTGCAGATCTAAATTAAACTTTGCCTAGCAGTAATGATTTAAATGTTTTAGGTAATAAAACAATTTTTGAAAATAGCCTCGTTCTACTTTGTGATAAGAAAATTACAAGCGTAAGATCAATAATAAATGCTCTAGAAATGGCAGCGACAAAGAGAAGGCCCATCGTTCTCGTTGCAGAGGATTTCGAAGAAGAGCCTATTATTGCTATGATACTCAACAAGTAAGGAGTTACTTTTATCAATACAAAGAAAGAAAAACATAAAGTTTAGTTGTAATTCTTATGAAAATATAATATTTCTGAATAGTAAAAATAGGGTAACTTAATTTTTCACAGATAATTAGATACTTGAAGTCATTTGAAGGCCTGCACAATGAATTGGTAATAACTGTGACTTGCCTTTTCTTTCTCCCAATCCTTACAAGGCTCCAGTCTCTGAGCGGCACAGAGGCCCCAAACACACTTTGCAGCCGCACCAGCCGTAGTATCGGCACGGTAACACATTATTGTTGATGGAGTGTATGCTCTCAAAATATTCTCCCCGAATGAATAACTGTTGTGGTAGAATGTGCCTTTTCCTTAGTCATTCTCATCTACGTCCTCCGCCCTCCAGGATCCACCATTATGAATCTTATCAAGTATTACGAATAATTTGAAGATTAAAGATCCCAAAAAGACAGGTTACGGGAAATAAGAATATTCTAGGTGCGCTGTAGACATATTGCCTAGATGTAGAGCCTGGAGCTTTACATGCCTTTCGCCTCGCCTCTTCCACAACAAACTAGGCATACAGTTTTCAAACAATGGTGTCAGCAAAGTACACACAGATTAATAAAACAAATGCTGATTGAGAAGTGGCTGAAAATCCTCCAAGTTTTAGCTAGTTTTTAAACACGAAAAATTTTATTACAAATATTATAGTCTTCTGGTATTGACCGTGCCACAAAGTTCTTAACCGATGTTTCGCTAGTCAAACTGCCAGCTTCCCCAGAGCTTAGACTGAGAATGAAGATGTTCTTCTCATGAGGAAGCTGGCAGTATGACTAGCGAAACATCAGCAAAGAAGTTTGTGACACCGGCAATACCAGAAGACTATAATATTTGTAATGACTCGGATTGTGGAAGCCTAAGAGTTAAATTGACGTAAAAGTTTTTTTTTTTATAATCTCATTCATTTTGAAAGTTTAATCTCTCTCGAGATGGAGATAGTAAGCCATTGAGATGATCATAGCCAAGGGATGTTTGTGTTTCTGCTAGGAGTAAAAACGTCAGAACTTCAGGCAGAAATCTATATTGGACGTTTCCGTTCGCCATGGTCTTCCTCCACCCCTAGGCATTTTTATTGCTGAAGAAGGCTGCCAAAGTGCAGCCAAAATGTCCAATATAGATTTCTGCCTGAAGATATGATGTTTTTTTCTCCAAGCCGAAACCTAACCATCCCATGACTTCTTATTATTCTCTCTTGGTTCATTTTGTAGCTAAACTTTATATGGTCAGAAATATTTTAATTTGTTTAATCTTCTAAAATAATATTGATTAATATTAATTTCTTTGGTTTAAATGTTATGCGATTTATAAAGAAATATTTAATAACTAAAAAATATATATTTCTTAAACATTAATAAATGCAATTGGCAAGATACACAGACATAGACTGGGAGGATTTAGGTAATGATCCCAGCCAGTTTTTATAAAAAATAAATATTTTAAAATTAAATCACAATGGTATAATGTATGTAAATTCTATTAACAATTTCGCTGGGGCTTTCACTGTTTGGGAATACCTCAGTATTGGGTGCATTTTTTGTTTTCATTTAGACATTTTTTTACAACAAAAAATTGTTGTCAGCTGATTGGAAAATGGAAAACACTGGTGGAAAGCTCAAACAATACTGAAGGCAACTGTCTTTACCTGGAGCTGTAAAAGTGAATCCCCTCCATTTACTAGCCTTTTCAATCTAAAGGGAATAGTAATGGAGGAGTGTCCTTCCACAATGACACCCGCTACACTGAGCAACATTGCCTGGATGAATGGACTTGTCTTGCTCTGCTTTGAGGTCAAGAGTGATAATTGGCAAGCCACCTGTGGGTAAATGGAAAGCTCAGGATACAAAACCACAGCATGGAGTCGTATTTTTTTTTAAATATAAACTTAATGATTTGAAAATGTGATGTGAAACATGTAGGGCTGAGTAATAAATAAATTAATTATTACAATTGTTCTGACCTTCCATCTAGTAGAGATTAAAACTCTCTTCATGTTTTAAATAAGTACAAACTGCTAAGTGTAATATATTCAGATTGAAGGGGTGCTGCCAAGCTGCCGCTGTGAAATCACCAGGCATCGGGGACTTCAGACAGGAACTACTCCATGATATGGCAGTAACTCTTGGTGAGTTCGACTTCTTCATACCAAAAGCACAGACTTCAGCTCATTTTTTACTGATTTCTTAAATATAACTAATTTTTCTGGTGTTCATGGATAGTATCGCCATCAGCTAACACAATATTATTGCTCAAAATCGATTGGCCTTTTGAGAAATGTAATACGGCTAACTTGCCAATAGCAAAAGTCATGCCGATGGTATCACTGAAATGTTATTATTATTATTCGTGCTTGGCCCCGATACTACCACACAAAGTAAAACTAACACTGCTTTGTGAAATTTGATTTTCTTTGTTCCCAGACTGGTTTTATTCCTTCTGCATGAGCTATTTTCTGCCACCAGACTAAGCTTTTTTTAATTTCCTTGCGATCAAAATTTCAATCAAACATTTTTGGTCCGAATGTCTATTCTATTCTATGTGAAATGTCTGTTTTTGTTATGCCTGCTGCTTTTACATCTTCTTTCCTGGCCACAATTTATTTAATTATTTCTATCTTTACCTTACCTTGTTCTTTTAGAAGTCCAACATGCAGGAACTGCATCATCTTAGTACGATTCTGTCTTATCCCTAGTGTCATTTAGAAAAGTTGAAATAGAAACAGTTATAATTTTGGTTAGACCTTTCAGAAATACTTTTATGACCCCAGATACCTCTCGGATGAAAAGGATACCTACCTCACTACCTGACATGGAAAATGACTCCCTGGCCTTGTCAAGGTTTGCTCTAGGAAAACACTTTTACTATGTCTCATTTTTTTTTCTTCTTTTACTATAATAATAATTTTACAGATAAATGCAATTTAAAACAAAACAACAAACAACTAAAAAGTAAGTTAAACAACCACAAAAACCTGTTGAAAAGAACAAAACAAACATGTTTGAAGTTTTAAGCACTTATTTCTCCGATTGACATCGCCTAATCAAAAATTTCATTAGAACCTTTTTTGTAGAGAATTTATTAAGCTTCCGAATGGTCAACTCCCACTTATCACGATTTACCAACCATTTTTGAGATAAAACATTTTTTGAAATTAAAAATGGTTTCATCTGTTTTCCTAGGCCAAGAAACCTATAAAACAAGTTCTTGCAAGCATATGATGTAAGCGTAATGATTTTTTTCGCACGAATTTTGCTCCAAAACCATCTTTCAGTAGACGGATTCTGCTGGTTAACGAACTTGACCTTTTAAATTAGACAAAAGTTTTTAACTACCATTATTTTTTAGATCTATAGGTTCTGAAATGTAAAATTTTCTAGTCGGCACTTCTGGATTTTGTCATGAGGTCAACCTCCCTATGGAGGGAGAGAGGAACCCCGCTAAAATCCTAAATTTTGCTTTGTTAGCCTGAAATGGTCCATTCTATTGTTGTAAACAAGACGTATTGGTAGGTATATTACTGGAGAAAGGAGTGAACTGCTTGTTGTGTCGTGGAGGCTGCATCTGTCTCCAGCAGTTAATTGCGGAGTAGATTCACTAACTGTCAATCATTAACTACCAGCTGGCCTTGGACTCCTCTACTTATCCCAGCTCTATACAACCTTTTTATGCCCTGATTTACGATTCACTTTCGAATGACTCATGTATTTTATTTTAGCAAAATTTTCCTAAGTATTATTAAAATATTTTTAGTATTATTTACTTTGTATCAATTCTGATTAATATTTCAGCCAAGAATAATAATCATGAATACAAAGAAGATAAGCCAAATAAAAAAGTGATGAATAAATGCACATAAAATATGAGTCGGACCAACAATCCAAAATTATTTGATTTCCTTTTCAGGAAGGCAGATAGGGGACAGGTTAAATTTCAGTAAAACATATCCACTAAACTCTTAATTCTTCCTTCAACAAATATTTGATTTGTTTCATTCAGAAAACATTGTTGAATAAACATTTTGGCCTTTGGTATCGTGGCAAGCATATTATTTCTGCCTCAACAACATGCGATGGAATGCCACTACGAGTGATTGCTCGGAAAATAGTACAAATAAAATATGCACACTAGCCACACCCTCAGAAAAAAAATAAATAAAAAGTGATCTCCATTCAAAAAGGTCAAACAATTCATCAAATGTTTATGCAAGATAAGACTATTTATCAGAGAGATATAATAAACTGTGATTTATAATATAATTCTCTATTGACCGGCAATCTTCCTCGTAGATAGCTGGTCAAGAAATGCTTCTCATTGCATTATTTTTTTCTTCTTATATTAGTCATTACGTCATTTCAGATTATTCTGTCTCTAACAAAAAATTGGCTAAGAATGTAGACGTTGAACTTGTTTAATCCTTCGTTCACAACTTCTGCATTCCCCGAACATAATTCCCATAACTTGAGTACAGTGATTATTTTGGTTTGTTTTAACTTCTTGGTTATTATTAAAGGCTGTCTAAAGGTTGCTAACCATGCCTGTATAATGCCAACAACACAATAGTTTTCTCTAGTGGTCACCCATCCAAGAATTCGCCGTTGTTGGGGGGGGGGAGTATTAACCAGGCCTCACATTGCTCAACTTCAGTATTCGGACAGGAATTGTCCAATGTAGTCTGGCACAAATGAACAGTAAAGCTTCCGGCTCTAATATTTATTGGATTTAGAAAACATTTTGTCAAATGGATTGGTTAAACCATCAATCAATCAATATATATATATATATATATATATATATATATATATATATATATATATATATATATATATATATAAGTGTGTGTGTGTGTATGTCTGTTTGCTCTCTAGCTGACTCAAAATGGATTAATTTTAATGAAATTGAGTACAAAAATAGTTTGCATGATTTGAAAGATGAAGTTCGTTAACCAACAGAATCTGTACTCCAGAACATGTCTTTTTTGCAAAATTCGCTTATGTTTTTGCGGAACTAAGCTTCTATATACTTGTTTTATAACTACTTAGACATGGGGAAAATGGAGAAACCTAGATCTTTCTAGGGATCTCGCGTATATTTTGGAAAACTGGTTGGAGTAAATGTATAGTATCTAGTCAAAAGCTTATTAAATGTCCTACAAGTGCAGTTCTTAGTCAATTTTTGATAGAGAAATCTTTTTTAGGAAAAGATTGGTGCTTGAATTGAGTAGTTTTCGCTTAGAATACTGCCAGTTTCCTGTTGTGGCATCCGAGATCTTTTCTTTGAGATTTCACATTCCATTTTTACATATCTTTACATTTTCCACAAAAAATTAAGGCAAAACATTAATTGTTTCTATTTAAAGCTTTCCAAATGACACTAGGTATTAGAACTCGCTAAGATGGCCTGTCAGACGGACTTTTATTTAGTTCATCAATTGCTATAGACCAGAATACCAATTGAACTCTTTGAAATAATTTGTTCCTTTTCTTTAACATTTTAGTAGTGTATAAATAATTAGACAATGATATGGAAAATGTTAAATATGAATTAGGGGGGGTCTCCCGTGGGCAAATGGCTAGCACCTTGGATTCAAAAGCGGGAGATGGTGGGTTCGATTCCCAACCTCCAGCAGGAATTTTATCATCCCACGGCTCGCTGGTAAAATTACTCGCTGCACCCTGGATGTCGGCGCTAATGACCTAGATGTAGATGCACCGTAAAAAAAAAAAAGAAAAAAAAATGAATTAGATTATATAAAATGTGCCATAAATAGATTCTAGGGGGTAATAACCTTGCAGTTAATTGCACAAATAAATATACGCCCCCTACCCTAAAAAAGATGTCTTATCAATTATTTAATTCATATAACTGTTAAATAAAACATGACACGTTGTAGGCGGAAAGGTTTATGGAGATGAAGCATTGGAAGAGAAATCCGATATTATACATCCTTCATACTTCGGCACGGCGGGCGAAGTCATTATGACCAAAGATGAAACACTTTTTTTGAAGGTACTCATCTCTTTATTCCTTAACAATTCGTGAAAAAGGAAAATGAAACTCTTGGATTCAAAATACAATTCTATATATTTTTGATTTGCATACTATGGAGAGTTATATGTCCTCATTACACACTGTGGAATGATGGTACATATTAAGAAGTATTAATGTTTTAACAAAAAAGGGAGAGTTAGTTATAATAGTTTAATATTTTTTTCATACACTGCAGAGATTTAGCAGTACAAGTTCTCTATGTTTTTATGTGCTGAGGATAGAAGGCATTACAAGATTTATAAGTTTTTTTTAGCCATTGTGGAGAGTTGGTGTGGGGACGAGGTTAGCTCAGTGGTAGAGCACTTGACTAATGAACTGGAGGACCCAGGTTCAAAACCAGAGCGTGCACTAAAGATTTTTTCTTCTAGTGTCATCATTCGAGGGTTGGATTTAGGGTCCCAAATCGTCCCTAGGTCCACCAGGCCTTTAATTAAATAATGGGTACCTGCAAAGGGAAAAATCAGCCGGCCGGAGCATAGTACTGACCACACTAACTCCCTAGTGTGCTGTATGGTCAAGAATAGTGGCCTGTTACAGGACTGATTTTTTTTTTTTTTTGAGAGAGTTGTTAAAAGTTCTATGACATTTGTGTGATCGGAGTCCTATAATTTTTTAAATATTTTACAATTATTGATGAAATAATAGGTGAAAACATATTCAATGACTCACAAAGTCTTTATTATAATTACACAACATAATTATACTACGTACTCGAACTGAAGAAAAGTAATGCCTTACTTTTCAAGACCTTAAACAAAATGTGATTTAATAAAGATTTATACATTATTTACAAAAATAATAACCAAATTTATCCATCAGAACAATTTATATTTCTTATTCAGAGATCCTCAAAAAAAGTAACATTGAAAAAAAGAGGCCAAGTACCAGGCCCTTCCCAAAAAAAATTTGCATATGAAAGTTATGATATTATAATATTAGGCCAAGTTTTAGGCTCATAATACATTGTCAAGAATCTAATAATACCCTCACACTTATTTGTGCAATTCCAACTTGGCCATTTTTCGTTAAATTATGACCACTATAAAAATCAAACCTATATATAAAAAAATCGCCTGTCTGTTTGTGGGTTTGTTCCTTATACAAATCCACACCGTTTACCCGATTTTTACCGAACTTGGCACAGAGATACTTCTTGATCTGGGGGGGTGTCGTAGGCTTAGTCAAAAATGTCTACCACCTGTCTGTGTGTATGTTTGTTCATCATACAAATCCAAACCGTTTGACTGATTTTGATAAAACTTGGCACACAGGTATATCTTGATCCGGGGAGTGTCATAGGCTTAGTCAAAAAGTCTACCACCTGTCTGTGTGTATGTTTGTTCATCATACAAATCCAAACCGATTTTGATAAAACTTGGCACACAGGTATATCTTAATCCGGGGAGTGTCGTAGGCTTAGTCAAAACGTCTACCACCTGTCTGTGTGTATGTTTGTTCATCATACAAATCCAAACCGTTTGACCGATTTTGATAAAACTTGGCACACAGGTATATCTTAATCCGGGGAGTGTCGTAGGCTAAGTCGAAAACATCTAGGACTAACAATTCCGAGGTCACGGATTCGAAACTCTGAACCCGAACAGTTACAGAATTGTGTTATTAGATTTTAATATTACTTATTTAGTTTCTAATTTATTTGGGCTTTTCTAGATGCAGAAAGTAGGTGTAGCTTGGCACGCCGGGTAACAGCTAGTTTATTATAAAATGTCAGGCATAAAAGATTCAGGATTATTATAAACTCTTTGATGACCTAAAACGTTCAGGATTGTATGAACTTTATGTAAGTTAAAGCATCCACGACCATATGTAAGTTAAAGAACATGGCCTAACTAGATACTACAGAAGATTTTGTCTTATTATTGGCCATGAATGCTATTTATTTTATTACCTAGTGTATCCTTGAAAAATGTTCATGAATGCAACCTGAATACCTACATTCCTATGAAAAGTTCTAATGGAGACTTCTTACAAATAACACATTGTTATAAACTAAACAAATAATAATTTTACTATTAAAATCTTTAATTATTAAAATGTAACTGGTATAAACGTGTTTAGTGTAAAGGTAAGAAGGAGGCAATAGAAGAACGAGCCGAGACCATCAGAGGTCTAATGAAGCAAGTAAACAACGACCTTGATCTATCTAAACTACAAGAAAGGTTGTCGAGGCTCATCTGCGGAGTAGCTATTCTTCACATCGGAGCAAACAATGAGGTATCTGGAGCACAGGTTTTTTTTAGTTCCAAAACAATGCACTATTCAAAGTAAGTTAAGAGTAAAAGTAAAAAAAGTCAGTCACACAGGAACTGCACCATCTTAGCTAATTCATATATATTCTTTATATCTCGAGTGACTGGAAAAGCTTAGAATATTAAAGCTCTTAATATTTAGCAATCAATGAAATAAATTCAACATTTACAAAACAATCAGCATAATTTTCTCTAACTCATGTGCTCTTCAAGAAATTTAGGCCTAGATCTGCTTTGTAGGAACTGGATTTTAGATAATCATCTTCCCACTATTTCACAGCCGATATTGAGACATTTAAGATGATATTAAGGAAATTGAAAACTGCTAATGTTTGTTGATATTATTTTTTTTTAATACTTGATCTGTTCCAAAGCTATCAAAAATATACAAAGACAAGGGAAGGTTGGGATTCGGCGAGGAGAAAATCAGATCTTCAAGGACAAATCTATATTGGACGTTTGCCTGCACTTTGCAGTCTTCTTCAGCACTGCAAAATGCCTAGGGGAGAGGGAAGAAGACCAAGATGACAATTAAGTGACCATTGTTACGTATTGTGTGTCTTACTCTTAACCATGGTCACCTAATTATAATCTTGGTCTTTCTCCCCTCCCCTAGGCTGTAGTGGTAATCAGTTAACTCGGTGGTAGGGTACTTGACTAATGAACTGGAGGACCTAAGTTCAAAACTCAGGTGTGCACTAAAGATTTTTAACTTCTAGTGTCGTCGTTCGAGGGTGGGGTTTGGGGTCCCAGAATGTCTCTAGGCTCAAGTAGCGTTTTATTCATTTATTAAAGGCACTCCTTTTAATAAATTAAATTTAACTAATTAATTAAGGTAATGGGTACCTGCAAAGGGTAAAATCAGGCAGACAACGCACATTACTGCCCATACTATCTCCTCATTGTGTCATATGGCCAAGAATCACCTCTATAGTACCTGCCCATCAGGGACCTTGTGGCCTGTTAAAGGGCTGATTTATTTGATTAAATGAATATTCAGATATAAATAAATTGAGATTGGAGGGCAAATACATTAGCACTTTTCTAAATGCATTGTAAAAGTAAATGAGAACGAATGTATTAATGAAAGCAAAGGTTTATGAAAGTGAATGAGACTCTTTGTTGTTTGACTGTTTCTGCTGATAAGGAAATATTTTTGAGAGATAAGGAATGAATAATGACATTAGAAATCTGATAGTAGACGGAAGAAATTTGATTCCAGACCAAAATCTACAAAACCTCAAAGTTCAATGTGAATGAACTCATTAAGGCTTTGATTAAGATCCAGCGTTCATTGTTGTTTCTTAGAAGATGTAAGCAGCATTCAGCACTATAATTTATCTGATTTAAATACATTTATATATTAAATACAATTATATAATTTTTTTCATAACATGCTCCATTGAAACACATAAGTTTTGCTTGGGTATAATTAAATTGATAAATACCCTAATTTTCATGTGACACACATTTTGAGGAGAAAATTCTGAGTGTAATCTAAAAATTGGACAATATCATAGGCTCCAGTCATGTTTTTTTTTATTTAAATGTTAACCTCCATTTATTATTGACAATAAATTTTAGGATGGGTTATCTATAGGTTACCACCCTTTTCTAGCCAGGATAGGGTCGATGCCTTTTCTTTTTTCTAAAGAAAAGCCACCACACCTAGTGGGAATCAAACCCATGACCTTATGAATGGAGTGCTTTCTCCAGACATGTTAGTTATATGGAAATTGTCCCTTAATTGGAAATTATATTTAGCTAGCCGCTTATGCACAGCACATATAGTTGGTAATGCTTTTTTTTTTTTTTTTTCTTTTTTTTTTTCTTGTTGATGGATATCTTATATTATTTAATATTGAGTTGATAGTTGATAAAAAGTTAATTTGCTTTTACAAAGCACACTGCCCTTTGTAATAGCTAAGAGTATAAATAAATTTAGAACAAAATAAAATAAATACCTAATAACAAAAGTAACATGAATAAATCCTTAAAAATAATACAATTTCAAGAAAGCCTTCAACCTATATAATAACTGTTTACCTAATCAAAAATGATTCACCAATAGAGAAAGTAGAATTTTAGTTAGAGCAGCAGAATAATATAAAGAGAGCAGAGAAATAGGTCGTAGGTAGAATTGAGAATTAATCTGAGCTCTCACCTTAGGAAAGCTGTAACTACACCAGGAATTGTTGAATACATTGGCAACTCCGCAGTTTAAAGCTCAGACAGTATTATCTATATAATTTGACAAGATAAGGTTTTATTTAGAAGCGAGTGTTCTGAGTGTAAATAATTATGAATATTAAAACCTGAACTTGACTCTAATTCACCGCTTAACTATCCGCTTTAGTTGGAAAGCATAAAAATAATCAGCTCGAGATTCAGTATTCGTCTTACAGCAGAGATAAGTTTAATTATTTTTCCATTTTAACTTTACTCAAGCATGTAATAGACTTATCACGATAACTTCTCATATTCAGAGCAAATGACATTTACCATCTTTAAAAAAATAAACCATTGACAATTTACTAAAAGTCTGACTCGTAGGAACTATGTCATCTCAGCTCATTCCCGTTCTTATCCCTAGTGTCATCGGGAAAGGTTAGAACAGAAACAGTAAATGTTTTGGCTGAAACTTTTTTTTGAAAAATATAAAATAAATCTCGAAGGGAAGTAAGATTTTAGGTGCCTCAACAGGAAACTAACAGCATTCTAAGCTGAAATTATTCCATTTAAGCGCTGATTTCTCCAAATCAAATCGCTCTATCAAAAATTGCATAAGAACCGTTAGGTAATTTAAAAAAAAAAAAATCAGTCCCATAACAGGCCACGAGGGCCCTGAGGGGAAGATACTATAGAGGTCTTTGATTCATGACCATACGATACACTAGGGAGATAGTTTGGTCAGTACTATGCTCCGGCCACCTGATTTTTTCCTTTGATGCTTTGGTTATTAGCATCAAGGTACCCATTAATAAATTAATTAATGGCTGGGTTGGCCTAGGGACGGTCGGGGAGGCCGAATCAAACCCATTAATGAAGACATTACAAGATACAAATCTTTAGTGCTTGCTCGGGATTTGAACTCAGGTCCTCCAGCTTATACCTATGAGCCCAGTGCTCTACCACCGAGCTAACCTCATCCCCTAGGTAATTTAATAATGTTTTAAACAGAAGCTTTACATTTACTACCATTTTCGAATCAGTTTCAAAATATTTAAGAATGCATCCAAAAATACTTTTTCCTCAACAATACATTGAAAATGGTTTGATTATATTTCTCGCTACTTTTGTTTTGAGGTCAGCAAGTCGCAGGCAGCTAAATCGGGCAAAAGAAGGGGCCACGAGAAATTCCCGTAACAAGAAATGGCATAAATGCGCTAAATAGTGGATTGGGCAGGCAGTGACGCACCAGTAATACCCCCCCCCCCCCCCCACTACCTCTTAACTTGGCCTCAATGCCACTTACAATCATCCCGTTTCATTCGCAGACCCTGTATTACACCAAGAAGAGATTTTCTTATTTTTTTTTAATACAGAAAAAACTAGTCCAGCAGATGACAACTCAGATTTTTGTAGCCATTGTAAAGATGAATCCTAGTAATTAAAAATATATATCCCACAATCTAATATAAAACAATTTGACTATAACAGTAGAGATAACTGAGGATTTGACTTGTTAAAGAAAATATGTTTAAGAAAGTGTTGATTCTAATAAAAAGAAGAATGTATAGATAATAAGGCCAAAATTAATTAATTAACTACTTTATTGATTCATCTGTTAACAATTAGATAAATATTTACACAGAGGCTTTGAAGATATGATGATAATGTATTGTACAATTCCTACTTTGTAATACGTAACTCACTTGATTAATTACAGTGTGATTTAGCACTCAAGAATTTTGTATCGAGATTGAGCAAGGCTAGAGAGAGCAAACAGAACACAAATATCCTTTTAGATTTTAAGATTGTAAATCAATTAACTTTCTTTTTATTGTACACCAACATTAGTGCCGACATCCGTTATTAGTGCAGCCAGGGATTTCTCAACGGGCCGTGAGATGAGAAAGATCTCTGTTGCAGATGGGACTCGAACCCCCATCTCCCTCATGAGAATCCAGGTCGTGAGACCCTTACAATTTACTATTACAAATGGATGTATTTACAGAAAAAAAAAATATAACCGTCATTTTAAAAAATGAGATATAACAATTTTATTCACCTCATAAGAAAATTTGACGGTCAAGTTTTTAAAATGATCAGATTCAATGTATTAAGAGGAGACCATTGACCGTTACGATTATGAAGGCAGATATTGTTAAGGTACCGGTCACACGGTATCTTAATAAAACTACAATTTTTATAAGAAAATGTGTTTTATTTTTGCTGAAGTTAGTGCTTGAAATTCAACCCTACATCAGGACTGTAAAGAAGGATCAACATAGTTAATACAAATTTAAATATAGAAAGAATAAAAATGATAAACATTATGCATAAATAAAGATGAAAGATGATATGTATATCCTATTTAATTTATTGTTGTTTGTAAATACTTTTGTTTTTATTTATATTATCTTAAATTCATTCGAAGGAAAATTATGATGTTTGACTTAAAGATTTGATTAATTTCATGCGATCTGTTCCATGTTTTGTTATTATGGGATGATTACCGAAAACTAAAGCATTTTTTCATCAACCCTCCCGACTTCATAAATTAAGACATCTAACAATAGTTTAGCAAGTACGATAACACTAATGTATTACCAAATTAACTTCTGTAATGAGGGTTTTCGCCAATGTGAATTATAATAATAATAGTTCTGAAATTCCTTACGCTAGACATTACTCAATCCCAGGGAATTGATAAGTGCTAATTATCTTCATATTCATACTTGATACCATTATATGCATTAATTACGGAGTATAATTGTGTACATACCTTAGGACAATTATAATAAGCAAGCAGACGAGTAGAAATAGGTACTCACGTAAAAAAAATAAGTAAAGAAGAGTCTTGCAGAGAGACAAGGCCAGCGGTGCGGCTACCGGCGGGAGTCCTCACACACACAAAGGAAAACTAAAATTAACTGCACGAAGGTCTAACGTTGCACTAAGAGCCTTCAATAACACTACTTCCGATCAGACCATCAGATCGTCATGAGGACTCCAAGTAATAATGACAGACACAGGAATTGCGTTGTTTTCTAAGCTGTCAGCTGATGCTACGCTAGCGCCATGGTGGGGAAGAGGAGAACTAACGGCCAATATTCCATGTCACCAAACGATAAATTCAAACAGAGCATTTCTTCAACTAACAATTGGTTATTAAGTCGATGTCTTCTCGAGACGAACGCTCCTAGTGAGATAAGATTAATTTATAAATGGATACTCGATCAAAAGTACTCCTCAAAAACGAGATTATACATATCAATCATGAACACAAAGGAAAATAGCCTTCATCAGCCAGGACTTTCTATACCCCCAGCATCCATTAGAGTGTAGTATCTTAGGTATTATTTAATATTAAATTCGTTTAGAGCCTTCTGCTCAAATTCAAGAACATAAATATGCTTTATGTCCACCCAACCAGAGATGGGCAGATTCGTATTCGTAAATCCGAATCCGAATTTGATTCACAGCACCTTGACGTGTAAATCCGAATACGAATACATTCGTATTCAAAAGTGTGAATCCGAATGGCTTCATATTTACAAGTGTGAATCCGAATCCGAAATTTGGATTCACACATATGAATCCGAATCCGAATCTATTCGTATTCACACATATGAATCCGAATCCATTCGGATTCACATCTATGAATACGAATCCATTCGGATTCACATCTATGAATACGAATCCATTCGGATTCACACTTGGATTCACTGAAAATTTCAATTCAAAATGCCAATATAAATAAATAAATGCCTGACAGTACCTCACAGGTCGAGTTTTGAGTTTTAGCGAATTTTCGTATGTATATTTATTAGCCTCAGACTAAGTATTTGACCCAAAAATTAATATGAAAACTTTCCTACTATTTAGAGCCCCAAGTCGTACATTCTGCCGAGAAATTTAGCCACCATGAAACGGGATAGTTCTTCCTCTCCTCCATAGCCCTGAAGAAGGCTTACATATCAAACCGAAACGTTGGCATAAATAAAGTCAATTTAACTATGAAATGTAGTTTTTATTGAATCAAAAGACGGAATTGTTATTTCTTCTCTTTGTTTTTCACGTACACAAAAGTGTCTACACCACACAGCAACATCACATGAATAAGAGTGAGGATTTAAACGGTAATATTTATATGTTTTTGTAATTCGGCGAACGCTTAAGGTTTGGAGGTTGAATTTAATTATAGGGGTTTTGTAGTCTCTTAATTTAATAAGGAGTCTTTTGTAGGGTCAAAATCATAGTTGGGCAAAAATTAGCGAGCGCTAATCGCTAATTTATTGATGAAAGTTTTAAATATCGTGATAGCTAACAGCTTTAGCTATAGTTACAACATTTTGTCATCTCAACGTTCACTTCCGGTGTGCTCTGAGCCCGGGGGCATGCACCGCATATAACTTTAGGTAAAACTGAACTTTAGCGTCCTCCAAACCGATTTCTTTCATATTTTGTACAATAACGTATTTTGATGCACTAAACACGAATCCGCTGAAAAAAAAAAAAAGTTCGCATTCAACTAGGAAAGATGTAAACAACTAAATTTGTCAACATGCGCATGCGCACTTATGGAAAAGTTCGTAAATAAGAAGTTTAATTGAAATTTACCATCAATTATTTAAATTCAACAGCAGTTATTTATTCACAACCATTTTTTTTAAATAATGAAACACTCTTCACATTTATTGTTTTGTTCACGAAAAGTATTATATAACAGAAATCCCTAAATAATTAGCTAATGCCTTTATAATTATTAGTTCGTTCTAATTCGCGCCTGCTGAACTTTAAATGTCAACATACTCTTATTTTATAAAAAAAATAGCAGTAAAGTTGCACGAATTTATTATTCTCTTCAAGCGTGCTCATAAATATGAAGAGCGCTTAAAGGAATTTTTATGTGCGATTGGGGATTTGTGTCCACGGAACATCGCGTCTCAAGAAGAAGAAGAAAGCTAAGAAGGATGTCTAGGAAGATATGAAGAATGTCTAGGACGAAGCTTTTAGGCATACATGCTATGCGTTTCCTCTCGATACGCTCGCTCAAGAGGATATCAAAACCCAGGGGGTAAGGATGCCCTTAAAATTTACAATATTTTTGAATATATGGTTTATGAACATTTCAAACGAGAGTTCTCTATTTCCCAATGTTACATATCTGCGCATGCTCGTGTTTACAAATATGCCGTTTACGCCTACTTTTATAACCTTCCTAACAGTGAACTTTAGTGCTTGATAAATTCTTTCCTAGTTGAATGCGAACTTTTTTTTTTAGCGGATTCGTGTTTAGTGCATTAAAATACGTTATTGTACAAAATTTGAATGAAATCGGTTTGGAGGACTCTAAACTTCAGTTTTACCTAAAGTTATTTATAAAGTGCATGCCCCCGGGCTCAGAGCACACCGGAAGTGAACGTTGTGATGACAAAATGTTGTAACTATAGCTAAAGCTATTATTTATTTATGGAGCTCCGCAACAGCAAGGTGATCTGCTCACATATTTCATGAAAGTAATACAAGTAAACAAATAGAAGTAAATAAAATATTTAAAGATTAGCTATTACGACATTTAAACATTTCATGAATAAATTAGCGATTGGCGCACTGCCGTCGCTATGCGCTAATTATTAGCGCTGGGTTTCTACGGTATCGCTAAATTAGCGGAGAGGTATCAGCTTTTAGCGCTCGCTAATTTTTGCCCAACTATGATTTAGACCCTACAAAAGACTCCATATTAAATTAAGAGACTACAAAACCCCTATAATTAAATTCAACTTCCAAACCTTAAGCGTTCGCCGAATTACAAAAACATATAAATATTACCGTTTAAATCCTCACTCTTATTCATGTGATGTTGCTGTGTGGTTTTGACACTTTTGTGTACGTTAGAATCTTAAGAAATGACAATTCCGTCTTTTGATTCAATAAAAACTACATTTCATAGTTAAATTGAGTTTATTTATGCCAACGTTTCGGTTTGACATGTAAGCCTTCTTCAGGGCTATGGAACTATGGAGGAAGACCTATCCCGTTTCATGGTGGATACATTTCTCGGCAGAATGTACGACTTGGGGCTCTAAATAGTAGGAAAGTTTTCATATTAATTTTTGGGTCAAATACTTAGTCTGAGGCTAATAAATATACATACGAAAATTCGCTAAAACTCAAAACTCGACCTGTAGTGAGGTACAGATAGGCATTTATTTATTTATATAGGCCTTTTGAATTGAAATTTTCAGTGAATCCAAGTGTGAATCCGAATGGATTCGTATTCATAGATGTGAATCCGAATGGATTCGTATTCATAGATGTGAATCCGAATGGATTCGTATTCATAGATGTGAATCCGAATGGATTCGTATTCATAGATGTGAATCCGAATGGATTCGTATTCATAGATGTGAATCCGAATGGATTCGGATTCATATGTTTGAATACGAATAGATTCGGATTCGGATTCATATGTGTGAATCCAAATTTCGGATTCGGATTCACACTTGCAAATATGAATGCATTCGGATTTACACTTTTGAATACGAATGTATTCGTATTCGGATTTACACGCCAAGGTGCTGTGAATCAAATTCGGATTCGGATTTACGAATACGAATCTGCCCATCTCTGCACCCAACGAACCTATGTAATGTACGTAACTGTATAACATATAGTCTTCTTTTTCGTAAATGGCCACCGCGAATGAGCGAACGCCAGCGGTCACATTTTTGTGACACTTTTTTGTAACGCTTAGGTCCACCCGACAAACATATGTAATGTACCCTTTAACATACAGTCTTCTTTTTCGTACGCGGCCACTGCACATGCGCGAACACCACTGCGCATGCGCGATCGCCATTTCGCATGCGATAACGCCACTGCGCATGCGCTAACGCCACAGCGCATGCGTTAACGCCACTGCGCATGCGTGAACGACAGCGGACACTTTTTTGTGACACATACAGTCTTCTTTTCGTACATGGCCTTTGCGCATCCGCGATCGCCAGCGGACACTTTTTTTTCCAGTTTAGTCACCGCTAAAGCATATTTATGTTGAAAGTAATCGATTTGAAAGGAACCCCCCCCCCTAATCACAACTAATCTTTGTTTATGTTACATGTAATACCAGTGAATAGATCAACATCTGAATCACTCGTTCTTCAAAGTCACCCAAAGAAAGAAATCTGTAGCACGTCGGCTTTCCAAAACCATAGACAGCGTCAAACCTCTTGACAGATCTGTGGTCTATCCAGTCATCTCTTTGACATATTATGTCAACCATTTTATGATCCCTAGAGTTCAGTTTAACCTTATACATTTCAAATTCAACCTTTTCCCAATGAGTTTGGCTTAGAAAAGTTTGAATCTGAAATGGAATCTGGCTTGGAAATGCTATAAAATTTCTTTAATGTTTTCAAATTTCTAAAAATATTTTAAGATCATCATTCTATAAGATAAGATATTTTATGATCTCTGACACTAAGGCATTCTGTTAATTCACTAGTGTAAATTTTAAAAATTAAAACTATTTTAATATTTTCTTGCATTATTTTTAATGTCATAACTACCATATAATATTCTTAAATAAAATATTCTTTTTTTGCGTGTAATAGCGTTTTAGTTGGCTAACTATTCCACGTTCCAGATTGTTAGTATTCCATACCTCCCAAATGCTCCCAGCCCCCCCCCCCCGAAATTATTTCCTATATACACCCGTGATTAACAGTGAGTATATCACTGCTACTTAACCGTAACTGCAGCAGTTACAGCTTTGTCTATGATTGTTATGAGCTGACCTTGCTATCCCTCCTCTTCCTCTTCCTTCACATTATCCTCGCATTTCCTCTCATGCATTCTCTTCTTCCTCCCATTCTCATCCTTCTCCCCTCCCCATCACTCCCTTTGACTCTGTTCTACTCCCTTAACCTCGTAGCCAGACAGAGACTAAAGCAGGCCATTCACGTTCTGATTTGCAGTACGACTTAGTAGGACTACTAGTTGGATAGTCGACTCAGGTCTGTTCCGATTTGCTATCAAACTAGCGATACAACTTTAGTCCTAGTCTTTTTTCAGGACTGTGTAAGTCGCTCACGAGCCGAAAAATGTATCGAGTCCAGACCGAAGATGCCCGGAGCTGATCTGACTTACCCCGTCCCTCTAAATGTTCCGACTCGTCCAACTAGGCTTCCAACAAGCCCATTAACGATCCGACTTGCGGTCCAACTTCCGAAGTTTGACCACAAGTCTTACTGCAAATCGGAAAGTGAATGGCCTGCTTAAGAGAAAGCATGGTTGCTAGGGAGTTGCCCAAGAGTGCAGGACCTATCAACCAGCTGTTCTAAATAGAGTATTATACAGAGAGACAGTGCAACAATAGCCTCAGACTTCTTTCTTTTGCTCTCGCGAGTGCGTGTAGAAACGAACTAGGTTTAAGCAGACAATATCTACACTGTTCGCGGTAGCCTTCTTAAGCACGCTCCGATTTGCAGTAAGACTTGTGGTCCAACTTCCGAAGTTGGACCACAAGTCGGATCGTGAAAGGGCTTGTCGGATTGTTGTAAGTCTAGTTGGACGAGTCGGGACATTTAGAGGGACGACTCGAAGGTCCGACATCCGACTGGCGACGGCGATGGAGCGTGAGTCGGATCAAAGTCGTCCAACTTAGCTCAGTCAGTGCTTGATCTCCGGGAAACTTCGGTCTGCACTCGATACATTTTTTCGGCTCTTGAGCAACGTATACAGTCGTGAAAACAGAGTAGGACTAAAGTTGGATCGCTAGTTGGATAGCAAGTTGGAGCGTGAGTGGAGTTGACTATCCAACTAGTAGTCCTACTAAATCTGACTGCAAATCAAAACGTTAATGGCCTGCTTTAGCGAACGCGGCAGTCTCCACAAAGACCCGGCCTTCTGCACATCATGCTCGATCCGGCGAAGGAACAACAATACTTCAGATTCTGAAATCCTGTTAATTTGTGAACACGCAAAATTCTTTGTTGGGACCTTCATAAATCTGTCGTACTCAAGCACAATTGAATCGATCCACGCAAAAAGTGCTTCAGTCCATGTTTTCCCAACATGATTTAGTGATGGATTCTTTGTACCTGAAGGTTTTTAGGAAAGATAACTACCCATTTCTATGTTAAAAGGACTTCAGTTCAATACATAGTTGCCATAGAAACATAGTCATAATTTTATTATTCCTTGCAGAAAGGCCTTCAGTCTAGAACTAATGATTTTGGACTGAAGCCTCTTCTGCATGGATCTATTCAATTCCCAATAACCGCATTCTTCCTGTCCTCCCACCCTCGTTTTATGACTTTCGTTCCCTCATCTCCTAAAAACCTCCCCCAACCACTTCTACCTTCAGCCACACCCTGCATCTTCTAAAGAACTTCTTGCAGCTAATCAGCCTTCTCCCGTTCCCTCTTAGACGGAGCTGAAGGAGAAGAAAGACCGCGTAGAGGACGCCCTACACGCCACCAGAGCTGCCCTAGAAGAAGGCATAGTTCCAGGAGGTGGCGTTGCTCTGCTCAGATGTATTGGAGAGTTGAAGAAGATTATACCGCAGAATTCGGACGAGCAAGCAGGTATTGTACTTAATATGATGATTTCCTTTATATGACAGTTGTTGATGATTTTCTTTAAAATTAATTTAATGGATTAATCCATTTTTTTTTGTGCATCTGCTGCCGAGGCCGTAATCCATTATTAGAATTAATTATTATTATTTTTTATTTTATTTGCTTAAAGAGCTCCGCAACAAGGGTGATCAGCTCAAAGAAAATTAATAATAAATAAAAATAATAAGGAAATACTTTGAAATTAAATTCATAAATAACATTAATTGTTCATATTCATAAAAAAAAAAATATACAACACGAAATAAGTAGCAAATAATAAGTAATGGTATAATTGAAATCATAATAAGAATTTGTAAAATAATAAGTAAGATCTAACCTAAAGAAAAATATAAACATAAAAAGTAGACAAATTAGTCTAAAATTATTTTGAGATCAGAAATTTTGGCTTTGATTGTAATTGTGCGTTGCTTGTAATACAGCTATATTTCGTTGTATGTATTCGTGGTCTTCAAGTATGACAGTATGGTATCAATATATGGACTTTTATCTGATAACAGCTCGCTAAGGTTATGAGATGCCTGTAGGTTGTCTCTTCTCATGCAGTCTGTTAGTAGGTAGGTGTTTCACAGTTAAAGGAACGTTGTAAGTATTGCACCTTGGATTGTCTTGTTTAGTAAATAGGTGTGAGTGAGTGAGGCGTCCAATTCTCTGTCAATTATTATTAGAATTAATATTATTTAGTGAGAGGCAGTCAAATATTTAATTTTTGTAACACTCATTATACGGGTCGTGTTTATTTTTATTTATTAACCACTGATCCTCTAATCTAAGAGAGACATCCTAGCTCCCGCCATTCCTATGACTGACTTCAATGAGAAAGGTTCTATCAGGCTTACCACCTCGTGACCATGTGCTTACTGCTCCCGGTACAGTATATTCGCTGTTTCTTATGCCAGTAGCTTCTCTCACGGTCCTCTAATCTATGATAGACTTCCTAGCCCGTGCCATTCCTAAGACTGACTTGAATGAGAAAGGTTCTATCAGGCTTACCACCTCGTGACCATGTGCTTACTGCTCCCGGTACAGTATATTCGGTGTTTCTTATGCCAGTAGCTTCTCTCACGGTCCTCTAATCTATGATAGACTTCCTAGCCCGTGCCATTCCTAAGACTGACTTCAATGAGAAAGGTTCTATCAGGCATACCACCTCTTGGCCATGTGCTTACTGCTCCCGGTACAGTATATTCGGTGTTTCTTATGCCAGACTGACTTCAATGAGAAAGGTTCTAGACTTCATAGGAAGTGGCTAGACTTCATGAAGGTTCTAGACTTCATAAGGTGGCTTATAGACTTCATAGGAAGTCTAATCTATGATAGACTTCCTATGACTGAGTTCAATGGGAAAGGTTCTATCAGGCTTACCACCTCTTGTCCATGTGCTTACTGCTCCCGGTACAGTATATTCGGTGTTTCTTATGCCAGTAGCTTCTCTCACGGTCTATGGTAATCCGCTGTCCTTGGAGTTATCAAGTAATCTTTTTCGGAGCATATTCTATGCCCGGTTCCAGCTTTTATTCTGCAGGCTGTCCTCTCGGCTTAGATTTTCCTATAATTCCCTCAATCTTCTCCTTAAACCTCTTCCTTTCTTCAATGCCGTGTTTCCGGAGATAAATTTCCTAAAGGTAAGGCTGATTATTCTATTTACTAAATGCATGTGTTGTACCCATAGTCTATTATTTTTTTACCCTTTGAGCTCACCAGGGCATCATATTTTTTTTTTGTTATTTCTTTATAATTTATTGGTATTCTAATAAAGTGATAATGTTAGTTATGCCTGCATTCTTAGAAATTTAATAATTTGTGTATAATTAGAAGTTATGCAAGATTGATTTTGAAGAGACATGATTTTAGTCGCGATATCGTTAAAAGGGAAGAATCCCTCCAAAACTAAAACTTAATTCAGTACGATTGGATGATATTAAACAGCAAAGTACCAAACACCATTTTTTGAGGAAATGTAATGTTGGATCTTTTCGGGTAATTGGTATATAAGAAATATTTTAGCACTTTCCTCCGAAGGAAAGTAGTTATTGAGGTTGGACTCATGACGGAATTTTTGAAAAATTTCTTCAAATCTTTTTCGATCCTACCTAGTAGACACCGAAAATGACCCCCGTTAAAATTTATATATATATATATATATATATATATATATATATATATATATATATATATAGATATGCATATATATATATATATATATATATATATATATATATATATGTGTGTGTGTCTGTTAACACGATAGCGGCCAGAGTTTTTGTTTTTTCGTCACGAAACTTGGTATATAGCATTCAATTAGCAACCGATTGAACAGTTCGTTAACCACCAAAGTCGGTCCACCGGAAGGGGGGGTTTACCCCGAACCCAAAACACTAATTTGACTATGTCAGCCGTAATATTTGTTATATTTCAACGAAACTTGGTATTCGTAGTGGTAATATAGAGAGAAAAGTGAGATATAAAAATGAACTAAATCGGTTCATTAGAAGGGGGGGTTTACTCCGGACCCACAATACCAATTCGCCACTACCAGCCGTGATTTTTGGTATATTTCGATGAAACTCTGTATTCGTAGTGGTAATCCACAGGTAAATAACTGTTGTAAAAATAAACTAAATCGGTTCATTAGGAGGGGGGGGGGGGGTTTACTCCGGACCCACAATACCAATTCGCCACTACCAGCCGTGATTTTTGGTATATTTCGACGAAACTCGGTATTCGTAGTGGTAATCTACAGGTAAATATGTGTTGTAAAAATAAACTAAATCGGTTCATTAGAAGGGGGGGGTTTACTCTTGACCCAAATTCTTAATATACTCATACCGGTCGTAATTTCTGCTGTATTGTAACGAAACGCGGTATACGTCGTGGGTAACTCATGAGAAAGAAGTGTTGTAAAAATGAGCTGAATCGGTCAATCGGAAAGCGGGGGTTTAATTTGTAATATATTTCAATAGAAAAGCCCGTCAGACGTAGGTTCACAAAGCCGCCGCAAGGAGCGCTTTCTACCACTAGAGTGACTGTATCCTGTTCCTGCGTTAGATCAAAATACGATAATATGAGGTTTTTTGTATTTATTACGTAGTGTAATAGGTACCATGTGTAAACATAACTCTGGAAGCAAATTATTAATTGATCAGTTACTCATTACAAATTTAAAAGAGAACTATTCATGTTTTTATTTTATTTATGTAGAATATTTTAAGCAAATTGTTCTGGAAAGCAATCTACACTACCCAAATTCTGAGGAAAGTGCTTAGTTATGCAGCTCCTGCGTGACGGACTTTTTCTAAATATAATCTACTATCATTGACTAACAAACGACTTATATACAATACCATACTTCGACCAATATGAACTAGAACTCTGGGGTTCCACTAAACCTTCCTATTCCTACAGAATAAAAACAATGCAATCCAAAATCCTTGGAAGAATATCCAATGCTCCTTACTATATCTCCAACCTAACCCTCCATAATGACTTCAATATCCCCTTTATCCAATCCCTGGCCTAATCAGTCTATCAGAAGTTCCATTCCAATCTCCCTGGCCATCCAAACCCTTTGATAAATTTGCTTTAACTGTGCCAAAAAAAGTTGTTATATTTTATTTTAAATGTTAACAGTTGTTCCAAATTTCTCTTAAAATGTATTAATCTTGTGGGTTATGTAATTGTACATATTCCCACATCATGCCTCACAAAGTCATTGTAACAGATCCATAAATATTACTGGACATATGTAAATTATATTGTTGTAATTATCAAAATATAATAATAAAAAAAAATAAATAAAAAAATATAATCTTACTAAAAAAAAAAAAAAAAAAAAAAAAAAAAAATCAGTCCCGTAACAGGCCACGAGGGCCCTGAGGGGCAGATACTATAGAGGTACCTGATTCATGACCATACGGCAAACTAGGGAGATAGTGTGATCAGCACTATGCTCCGGCCGCCTGATTTTCCCCTTGGCTGCTTCGACTGCTAGCGTCATTAGCACCCAAGGTACCCATGATTAATTAAATTAATTAAAGGCTGGGTGGGCCTAGGGACGGTCAGGGAGGCCGAATTCAACCCATGAACGAAGACACTAGAAGAAAAATTCTTTAGTGCTTGCTCGGGATTTGAACTCAGGCCTCCAGCTTATTAGTCCAGCGCTCTACCACTGAGCTAACCTCGCCCCCATAATCTTACTAAAACCCTGTTAAATTGTAACTTACAGGGTAGTTTTTCTCAGAGCGTCGGTACGTTAGCTCGGTACCTTTCTGGCCATCGTGTTCAGATAGATATTACTTCATCACCATTGATTCTCATCGTTATTTTTCAGGTATTGACATCTTGGCAATGGCCCTGAAGACTCCGTGCATGATGATAGCTAGCAATGCTGGAGCTGATGCTTCCGTCGTCGTAAACAAAGTAAACGCTTTTATATATTATTTATTAACCAAACAGTTTTTGAGGAAAGATTATAAAGTTTAATTCTGAGGAACTGTGTCATCTTAGTATATTTCTATGATATTTACTAGTGCCAAAGTGTGTGGCATAGTGTTTTTGACTTTCCGCCTTATTCGATAATTCTATAAATTTGAGCAAAGGGTCATTTAATGATTAACTATAAAGACTGATTATGTCTCGTTTAGGTGCAGGAAAGGCTTTGAGAGGTCAGGCAATTATAATTGTCTAGATACAGATCCGGCTTTGCAAAAGAAATTGAATATCTTTAACCGTTTTTGATAAAAGTGTATGAAAATAGAATTAATACTCGACGGCCGACCTAAACGACGGATTGGGATGAATTTATATATATATATATATATATATATATATGTATAATATAGCAATCCGTAGTAGAAGGCATTGTTGTATGTCGCCGCTGCAAAACCTGACAAACCGCTGATAACGGTTTTAACTCAAGAAGTATTTTTCTAAATAAATAAATAAAATTGTTTATAAACTGCAGTAAAATAATAATTTGGTTATTTATAACTTTATCACAGATGACGAAACTTACTCTGTGAGAGGTATAACTTGTCACTTGGGGAAAGCGTAGAGGGGGTCCGACGTTGCCAGTCAGTTCTACAACCCTCCCAGCCCCCGGTTTGCGCAGCCCAGCAAGTCCGTCATTGGCCAGAGGCGCCTCCACCTTCCCCTACCCGTACGCAGCCAAGTGACAAGTTATATCACTCACACTGCAGGATTCCCAAGTTCAGGAAACGGAGTTCTAACCGTGTGTAGTGCCTATATTTGATGTGTCCCTTTAAATAAAGGCCGTACAGGAGTAACAGACCGCTACTATATTTTCCCCCGCCAAATCCTTGGAAAGTGATGTTTTCTCTGTATAGGTTTTATCGCTTTTCCGGATTCCTGGAGGTTATCCTCTAGTTCTGCTGAATAATGGATGAGAACGAATAAAACGTTACTTTTACGACATCAGGCTCTTCTCGGCTACATTTACTGCTTCTAGTATTCCCAAGGAAGCTACTGAAATGAATATATATATATATATAACTAATTTAAGAAACGTTATAAAACAAAGTGGACAACTGTTTGAAATATTACGTTAAAAAACCGGCTACTGGAGAATGTCATATCGATTAATTCCCCCAGCGTCAAACATAATATAAATAAGTGTTAGTTTTGAGAGGGGCGAGGTTAACTCAGTGGTAGAGCACTGGACTAATATGCAGGAGGACCTGAGTTTAAAACCCCCCTAAAGAATTTATCTTCTAGTGTCTTTGTTCGTGGGTTGGATCTGGCCTCCCTGACCGTCCTTAGGCCAGACTTGCAGACCCCACTAACTCCCTAGTGTGCTTTATGGTCAAGAATTGGATATCTCTACAGTATGTGCACCTCTGGGCTCTTGTGGCCTGTTAGGAATTTTAAAAACATTTTTCAAAAAAGATTGGTTTTGAAGGATTTCAAAAAATAGGTTTCATTCAGCGCGACGTTTTTGATTGCTCGAAACGGAAAATCTAGTTTTAATCAGTTCTTCTGAATACGGTTCAAGATATTGCATAGGAAGTGGTTTCATAAGGAAGGCGGAGATTGGAAAACCGATGGATGTGAATTTTGAGGAAGAAAACATTGTAGGAGAGCGCGAATTAAAGCATTTGTGTGTGTGTGTGTGTGTGTGTGTGTTTGTATATATATATATATATATATATATATATATATATATATATATATATATGAGTGTACTCACATATAACATGTAACAAAGCAGTAACAAAGCAGTGATAAGCATCGGTGATCAGTGATAAGCAGTGATAAGAATGATCGTTGTAGCTCGGTCCCAGGTGGTACTAGAACTTCTTTTAAAACCCACGTTTGTCCCGAAAAAACCCAGTAAAATGTCGTTTTCTCCCTTATGTGTGAGAATTCGAAAAATCGTCACATAACATTTTTTAAGAGTCGTCTATCACCTCCCACAATATGACTAGACATTTACGGGATACCCTGTATAGTAGCATTAATCTTGAAGATACATTATTTAAGGTAATAAAATAACTATTTATCTGCTGTGACGAAGCACGGGTATTCAGCTAGTATCTTTATATGCTAAACACTGCTTTGTTGAATTGGCATTTGAGTATTTGCTTTTCCTCTTCCAGATTCTTGAATCCGGCTGGGAAATGGGATACGACGCCCGGAACGGGAAGTACGTCAATATGATGGAAGCTGGTATTATAGATCCAACAAAGGTAACTGGGATTTTTTAAGGGGGAGATCGATATCCTAAATTCTTAATTTTTTTTTAAATTTATTTTAAATGGTCGTCGGTTTATGACAAATTACGTATTTTTTTTTTCGTTTTTATCGGCGCATCAACTTATTTGGCTATTAGCGCCGGGCTATCTAGAGGTTGCCACCCTTTTATAATGCCAACAGCACGTGGTCGGTCACCCATTCAGGTACTAACCACGCCCGACGTTGCATAACTTCGGTGATCTACGGGAACCGGTGTATTCAACGTGGCTATGGCCGTTGGCTATTATCGTAATTATTATTATTATTAAAAGAAGTATTAACATTGTTATTATTATTATAAAAAGACATTTATCATTGTTATTATTTTTTTCATTATAGTCACAAAGAGAAGTATTATCATCTTTATTATTATTATCAAAGAAAATTTATCATTGTTATTATTATTCTTAACAAACAAGTATTACTATTATTATTATTGTTATTATCTACTATTATTATCAAAGAAGCATTATTATTGTTATTATGATTATCAAATAAGTATTGGCTTTATTATTACTATTGTATTATTATTAATATCGCACAATAAAGGCTATTCATTTATTCATTCAATATTACTACTCGTGTTTATACTTTTATTTATTTTAAGATAGAGATTGTCGGGGTTAGGTCACTGCATTTTTAATAAAACTACATTTTACTGGTGAAAATGGTTTTATTGTGCCGACGTTTCGGCTTGAACTTCAAGCCTTCATCAGGGCAGTAAAAAACAAGTAGGACGGATTTAATACTAAAATATACGTATATATATACACACACACATATGTACACATATATATATATATATATATATATATATATATATATATATATATATATATATGCCCACATACACATACATACATAAATATATGAAAAAACACATACATACATATATGAGAAGAACTATGCGCTCTAGAAGTGCTTAGATTATTAGGAGAACAGATATAAGATATATTACTTCCTCAATGGATAGAATATGTCCGTTCTCTAATTTACTCCGATTTTCATATTCGATAGTTTGACATGGTAGGGACGATATGACAAATTGCGTTATTTATGATAATTTCTTAATAAAAGGGATTATTTATTTCAAACCTTGATAAAACCATTAAAGTTAAGTTGAATAATACAAAGTCCTGAAGATTTGTGAAGTGCTAAAACTTGAATTGCCCTACCACGAGAAGTTTAGAGAAGTTGAGAAGTTTGTAACTTTGGTTGAAGATATTTACAGTTTTAGATCGGAATCTAAAAGCCATTTCATACAATAAATCTCCAATTCCAATAATTTAGAGGAGCATATTGTTTTCTTTTATTTTTTATGCCATATTCTTTTATTTTATTTTTTCAATATATATATATATATATATATATATATATATATATGTGATTTAAAAAAATGTCGTATTGAAATTTTCTTACTAACTGTTGAACCGCAAATCACATTTAAGTACTGAAAACAAACTGATCATTTACAAATCACTACTGCAACCCATTTGGATATAGAACTCTGGGGAACTGCGAAAACATCCAACATCAGACGCAACCAAACATTCCAATCCAAGGTCCTAAGAACAATAGTCGATGCTCCCTTCTACGTTTCCAACCTCAACCTCCATAAAGACCTCAATATCATACTCGATAAAGATGTTGTATTATCCAGATTCCAACGTTTCCTCCCGAAACTTTCCACTCATCAAAATCCTGAAGTCCTATCCCTATCAAGCGTCACCCATCCACTCTCTCCAGCAAGACGACTCAGAAGACAGTGGCCCAGAGATCTGCCCCAGTGACCAAGTGAAGTGTTAGCAATGGCTTTCTCTTCATTCAATGTCTGTGCCTCACCGATCTCTCTTCGACTCCAGCCACTGATCGGAGAAGAAAGGAGCTTGGGTAGGCCTCTTTCAACGTTATCTAAACGGCCTTCTGACGTTAATCGAGGATGAAATTGGGAGGCCTTGAGCACCGAAACCATGTATCATTCATCATATTACCAGATGTATTTATATACAGGGTGTAATAACCTATCATGAAATATATATATATATATATATATATATATATATATATATATATATATATATATATATAAAATTATTGCTGAAAGGTTAAGTGAATAATGTTATTTGGTATTTAACTTCTATGTCAAACAAGACATAATTACAAATAATAGTTACCATTAGCCAACGGCCATAGCCACGTTGAGTGCACCGGTTCCCGTAGATCACCGAAGTTAACCAACGTCGGGCGTGGTCAGTACCTGAATGGGTGACCGACCACGTGCTGTTGGCATTAGAAAAGGGTGGCAACCTGTAGATAGCCCGGCGCTAATGGCCAAGATGTAGATGCGCTGTTAAAAAAAAAAAAAGTTACCATTGTTGTACGAATTTTGAAAATCATCTTTTATAATCTTAGAATATCTTTCAACATATGTTTGTTGTTTTGAATTTGAAATTTTTTAAATTCTGTTTATGATGTAGGTTGTGAAGACTGCTTTAGAAGACGCTGCGGCAGCCGCATCATTGCTGACAACTGCTGAAGCTGCGGTCACTTTTGTGTTTGATGGCGATGAAATCATTCTATCTTAATTATACAATTTTAAGATTAAACTCTGTAAATTTATTGTATATATATATATATATATATATATATATATATATATATATATATGGGGGCGAGGTTAACTCAGTGGTAGAGCACTGTACTAATATAAGCTGGAGGACCTGAGTTCAAATCCCGAACATAGTACTAAAGATTTATGTCTTCTAGTGTCTTCGTTCGTGGGTTGAATTCGGCCTCCCTGACCGTCCCTAGGCCAACCCAGCCTTTAAATAATTTATTAATGGGTACCTTGGTGCTAATGACTCTAGCAGTCGAAGAAGCAGGGGGAAATCAGGCGGCCGGAGCATAGAACTGACCAAAGTATCTTCCTCGTATGCACTAAGTTCAAGAATTAGATGCCTCTACACTAGCGCCCCTGAGGACCCTTGTGGTTATTGGGCGTCTATAAGGGGGGGGGGGGGCTGACGGGGCTGCAGCCCTCCCGAAATTTGATTTAATCGGTAAAAATGTGTCATAAAAAACTTTAAAATAAGTTAAATAAGGTCATTTAGTTCAGAAAAAATAATTTTATTTATTATTATTAACAACCAAGATCTATATTGTTAGTATTCCATAGCCCACCGATTCCACCAGCCCTCCAATTCCACCAGCCCTCCAATTCCACAAGCCCTCCGATTCCACCAGCCCTCCAATTACAGCAGCCCTCCGATTCCACCAGCACTCCAATTCCACCAGCCCTCCGATTCCACCAGCCCTCCAATTCCACCAGCCCTCCAATTCCACCAGCCCTCCGATTCCACCAGCCCTCCGATTCCACCAGCCCTCCGATTCCACCAGCCCTCCAATTCCACCAGCCCTCCGATTCCACCAGCCCTCCGATTCCACCAGCCCTCCGATTCCACCAGCCCTCCGATTCCACCAGCCCTCCAATTCCACCAGCCCTCCGATTCCACCAGCCCTCCGATTCCACCAGCCCTCCGATACCACCAGCCCTCCGATTCCACCAGCCCTCCGATTCCACCAGCCCTCCAATTCCACCAGCCCTCCGATTCCACCAGCCCTCCGATTCCACCAGCCCTCCAATTCCACCAGCCCTCCGATTCCACCAGCCCTCACCCCGCCCTCCAATTCCACCAGCCCTCCGATTCCACCAGCCCTCCGATTCCACCAGCCCTCCGATTCCACCAGCCCTCCCCCCGCCCTCCGATTCCACCAGCCCTCACCCCGCCCTCCAATTCCACCAGCCCTCCAATTCCACCAGCCCTCCCCCCAAATATTTTCCTATATACGCCCATGTCGTTGTTTGTTATGGGATTTATTTCTTTTATAGTAATAACGGTTTCAGATAATATTTATTTATATTGTCAAAACATTGTAATTCATGAAAATTTGGCTTTATGTAATAAATAAAATCTACCAAAAATATGTGTGTATATATATATATATATTTATATATATATATATATATATATATATATGTATTTATATTGTTATAATCGTTGGAGGAACTGGGTTAGCCGAGGCAACCCCTGTCATTCATCCCCCTCTAGCTTTTTAAATGCCAGCTTTAATTTTTAGGCATTTTTCATTAGTCGGTGCTTTCCTTTGATGTCCGCCGACAAAGAGAGTAACTTCCTAATTTTTCATTTCAAAGGTTCATCTCGTTTTTATTTTCCAGGGGAGAATTCTATGGATGATTAATATAGAAACCATTCATGAAGCCATACTAGTCCATGTTAACCATACCTCCATACTTCCATGGTAACGATACCTCCATACTTCCATGGTAACCACACTTCCATACTTCCATGGTAACCATACCGCCACGCTTCCTTGGTAACCTCACCTCCAAACTTCCATGGTAACCATACCTCCATACTTCCTTGGTAACCTCACCTCCATACTTCCATGGTAACCATACCTCCATACTTCCTTGGTAACCTCACCTCTATACTTCCATGGTAACCATACCTCCATACTTCCATGGTAACCACAACTCCATACTTCCATGGTAACCATACCTCCATGATTCCTTGGTAACCTCACCTCCATACTTCCATGTTAACCATACCTCCATGCTTCCTTGGTAACCACGCCTCCATACTTCCATGGTACCACACCTCCATGCTTCCTTGGTAACCTCACCTCCATACTTCCATGTTAACCATACCTTCATACTAGTCCTTTTGGCACAAAGGTTGGGAAGCTGGTTCCAAATCGAGAGTTGTCCAGCCCACTATGGTAGGACTATTAGAAATTGGTTGGACACTGACTATCCAAGGAGTTGGATAGGACCTGGTGGGCCGGTATCTTGGCAGGCTCGATCTTCAGACTTCACGCTCTTGGATGTCTTAGCACGGGGACACATTAAAGATTTGGTCTACAGGGAGCCCATTGGCACAAGGGAGTACCTCATCCATCGCATCAGATGGGCCAGGGAACAGATTACAGCAGAACAATGCACAAATACCATCCAGTCTGTCAATGTGCGATGTGATGCCTGTATTGCTGCAAGGAGCCAAACCTTTGAACAGTCTTTAAATTGATTGTCCGGAATTATTAGAAGAAGAAATTATTATTTCTTATAATTATGTATGCGCCCAGTGTTAAATATTAAACTGTTTTAAGAATTGAAAATTTATTCTTATTAGGAATTGAAAATTTTTTGTTTTGTGTTATCACTTTCCTCCGAAGAAAAATAGATATTTTAAATAGTTGAACGTGAAGCTCATGCCGTCATTAAATTTTTTCGACCAAGATTTTGTTGTTTTGTTTTTGGGGGGAGGTGGGTGGTTATATATATATATATATATATATATATATATATATATATATATGTGTGTGTGTATATGTAGATAGATTTATCATATTGTAATTATATTTTTAGAGTATATAATTTGGTATAACAAGACTAAAAAAAAACAACAAAAAACAAAGAAAAAAAATCAGTCCCATAACAGGCCACGAGGGCCCTGAGGGGCAGATACTATAGAGGTATCTGACTCATGACCATACGGCAGACTAGGGAGATAGTGTGGTCAGTACTATGCTCCGACCGCCTGATTTTCCCCTTGCCGCTTCGACTGCTAGGGTCATTTTCACCAAGGTACCAATTAATGAATTAATTAAAGGCTTGGTTGGCCTAGGGACGTTCAGGGAGGCCGAATCGAACCCATGAACGAAGACACTAGAAGATAAAAATATTTAGTACTATGCTCGGGATTTGAACTCAGGTCCTCCAACTTATTAGTCCAGTGCTCTACCACTCAGCTAACCTCCTCCCCCCCTCAAAAAGACTTAAAGGAAAAGCCAAATTTCTGGCAATGATAACATTGTAGCTCGTTTTTGTCGCACAAAAAAAAACGAAATAATTTATTCAAATTCATCATTTCTATAAAAAATCTATTGAACAATGCGATTCCAGAAGAGGACCGACCGATATTCTCCACCGTTATTTTAACAATGCGATTCCAGAAGAGGACCGACCGATATTTTCCACCGTTATTTTAACAATGCGAATCCAGAAGAGGACCGACCGATTTTCTCCACCGTTATTTTAACAATGCGAATCCAGAAGAGGACCGACCGATATTCTCCACCGTTATTTTAACAATGCGAATCCAGAAGAGGACCGACCGATATTCTCCACCGTTATTTTAACAATGCGAATCCAGAAGAGGACCGACCGATATTCTCCACCGTTATTTTAACAATGCGAATCCAGAAGAGGACCGACCGATATTCTCCACCGTTATTTTAACAATGCGAATCCAGAAGAGGACCGACCGATATTCTCCACCGTTATTTTAACAATGCGAATCCAGAAGAGGACCGACCGATATTCTCCACCGTTATTTTAACAATGCGAATCCAGAAGAGGACCGACCGATATTCTCCACCGTTATTTTAACAATGCGAATCCAGAAGAGGACCGACCGATATTCTCCACCGTTATTTTAACAATTTTTGGATCTTTTGGTTTTTAATTCCTCTCTGAAAATCGGCAAAAAATCATTCTTACTTTCTAATCAATCGATTTCTATAGAAATTATCATTCATTAATATTCATTCTTCTTAATTAAATCTGATTGAATGATTGGGTTAGGGTTTAGGGCAATCAACTGATTAAATATCATTGTCGATAATTTCTCGTATATTTACATATGAGTGATATCTCGTAGTCTTCTTTGTAAACATCTGTAGTTATGTTTACACAATGCTGGGCAAATGTAAAACTAAAATTAATGGAAATTGTTTGATTGTTCGATACCTAGGCTTCCACCTCGACAAGAGACTTACTTGGAACACACACACAAAAACAAAACGACAAGAACTAAACAGACGCTACGGCCTACTTAGACGACTAATAGGTCCCAAATCAAAACTCAGTACTGAAAACAAACTAACAATCTACAAAACTATTATTAAACCGATTTGGAAATGCGGCATTGATCTATGGGGTACAGCAAAACCTTCCAACATAAACAGAATCCAAACCTTCCAGTCCAAAGTCCTTCGCCGGATCCTTAATGCTCCCTTCTACGTCAACAATAATATCATCCACCGAGACCTGGAAATTCCCTTTGTCGCTGAATTAGCTAAAACCCGCTTCTCCACTTTTCATTCCATGCTATCCTTTCATCCCAATCCCCTTGCCCAATCCCATTCCACAGATCCGATCCCTTCCAATCCTCCGAGGCGCTTGAAAAGAAAATGGCCTAGGGACCAACTGTAACACTTAAAAACATTATTCATTCCTTAGGGAGTGACAGCAATGGCTGCCTTCTCCCCTCTGTTCTTCCTTGTGTATAGCTATGTATGAGATATTTATTTACTTATTGTATTTTATGTATGCAGATTGTAAATATTCAATAAAAAAAAAAGAAAAAAAAAAGGATATTGTTTGAGCTCAAAGTCATTGGGAATGGATTAAAAGTCCGTCACGCAGGAGCTGCATAATTAAGCACTTTCCTCAGAATTGGGTAGTGTCGAGTGCATTCCTGAATAATTTGCTTAAAATAACCTATATAGATAAATGAAATAAAAACAAAAATAGCACCTATTTCAATTCAATTCAAACATAGTACAAAGTAAATCCCCCCCCCCTTCCGATAGACCGATTTAGTTAATTTTTACAACACTTCTTCTTTATTAGATAGCAAATTAGTAATTTGGGTCCGAAGTAAACCCCCCCCCCTTTCTAATGAACCGATTTAGTTTATTTTTACAACAAATTTTTCTCTTTAGTTGACCAGAACGAATACCGAGTTTCGTTGAAATATAACAAAAATTACGACTGGTATTGGCAAATAACTACTTTGGCTCCGGAGTAAACCCCCCCTCCGGATGGACCGATTTTGTTGGTTAACGAACTCGTTCAATCGTTTGATTGGGGAATACTACATACCAAGTTTCGTGGTGAAGAAACAAAAACTCTGGCCGCTATCGTGTTAACGGAGACATATACACACACACACACATATATATATATATATATATATATATATATATATATATATATATATAAATTTTAACGGAGGTCATTTTCGGTGTCTACTAGGTAGGATCGATAAAGATTCGAAGAAATTTTTCAAAAATTCCGTCATGAGTCCAACCTCAATAGCTACTTTCCTTCGGAGGAAAGTGCTAAAAACTGAATTAAAGCATGATTTCAGTTTAGTTTTACAAAAATAACATGTATTAATGTAAATCATATATTTCGATAATTAAGGAAATTATTAAAAATAATGGAACTTGTTTTCATTTCGTTTTAAATATGCTGAAGTTGTAATTGTGAGTTGTAACCTCACTTTTTCCCCATTATAGTTCATAAATAAACACTCTTTATTTAAACAAAAATACATACGTACCTATTATTTTTTACCCTTGTTCTGCATCAAAGTCTGCAATGAACTAATTAGTGAATTAAAAACTAAAACTAAACTAAAATAATAAATTAACGTCACTTTAGCTTAAATTAAACTAAAAACGGATACTGAAATTTAAAAAAAAAACTACTATTTATTAAGAAAATACTTCAATACGTGATTAACATATTGAAATAGTGTTAATCCAGGCCTCATTAGAAGATGAGTTTTTCAAGCAATAAACTTTTAAACTATTGAGGGGAAAAATATTGATTATTTTTGTTTTTGTGTGTGTAAGAATGAGGAAATACTTTCAATAACATTTTAGAGGAATAAATAGAACAAATTATAGATCATAATTACTCAAATATATTTACATTAAACATAAAATAACACAAAGAATTATCAAAACATTTAAAAGCCTACTGAAGCTAAAAAGAGACAAAATGGTTCCAAATCTTGTTTTATTTTTATAGAATTTTCTATTCAAACTATTTAATTATACATTTATTGCTAATTTTAATATTTAAAATATTTATTCCTAATTTTAACAGCCTTTTTACTTGTCTTAAGCTATACAAAAAATACATATTTTGTTAATCTACAAATATTTACAATATTTTATTATTTACAATACATAAAAAAACTAAACATTTCATAAAAACTACATGAAATTCTATAGAAATTGCAGCCTTAGGGGGCACTTACATTGGTACCGATCCGATCCAATCCGATGGCCATCGATTCTCGGCCGTTAAAACTTGTTTGTTTCTTGACCGATTTCGGACCGACGAAGCAAAATGTCGCCAAACCACATACCTCTATTGTATATCAAAAAGGTCTTAGACCGAGAGCCAGCAACGCACTTTTCATGAAGTGTTTTATGTACCCTGAAATTTTCCTATAATGTACCTCTGGGGTAGATAAGAAGGTAAATATGTGTTTCCTGGTCATACCTTGGAACACCAGGTACTGCGCATAGGGGAGAGGTGCAAACAATATTGCCTAAAAGTAGAGTTTTATTCAGAAGCCAACTATTATTAATGAAAAAAATGGTAAATTAAGGCAAATTTCAAATTAATAATAAATAAGGCAGGCACTTTTAAGGGGGTTAAAATGATAATAATAAAAAACTAAGTACCTAGTTTTTATTTTTAATATTAAATGAAGTGCTTTATTCACGCTGCGATTTAAACAGCGTCTTCAATAAACATATTTGAAAATAATTACAAAAGGGCAGACACTTTTGTGGGGTTTAATTATCAGGAAACATGAAAATAAATGTTGCTTATGATAGACTGCAATACACTGCGTGGAACCGTAACAGTGCATGAGTCGACCGCGCAGTGTTGGTTGATTTCTGTGCTCTCATTGGTTCTTGCTCACATGATCATGTACAGCTGTTCCGGTTTTAATGGCAGCGAAAATAAAACTCTTATTTAATCTACTATATATTTGTCAAATACCACTCACTCATCTTACAACGCCCAGCCCAAACCGCTCGACAGAAAATTTTGAAATTTTGCATGGACACTCCCTATATAACGTAGGCGCTCGCTAAGAAAGGATTTTTTGATATTCGTATTTTTAAGTATTTTTAGAGGGGTTTAAAGTTTGAGTTGGTTAGAGAAGGCAAGCCTAGGCAGCCTGCGTTGCTAGGACGGTAAAAAACAGCTGTTACCTTACATTATCTATCTCATAGTTTTATTTCTAATTGAGGTTAATTTCAACTATGATGGCAGACCTTGAATTACTAGAAATAAACTGTCACTCATAGAGTTTTAATTGCGTTTCTTTTCTGCCTGTCCCCGTCAGATAGGCTTGCCATATTTTTGGAGAGTTAAACCGAGACACATTAATATGGGATGGGCATACCAGGGGGGGGGGGATAAAAAGAGTACAAATTATAAGCAAAATGGTTGGTGAGTTTTAAGCCTAGCAACTAACGGGAAGGGGGAATCCTAAACTGTTAGTCTACCCTAACCTTAAAAATAAGAACGGAACTTTTTTTGCTACTTGATTTTCTTAAAACAATCTCTCAGCCAAATAGTAGTGTCTGGCAGCTGGCAGCGCTGTGCAGGTAGTTCCAGCGTTTTACAGTTAGATTACTTCTGATTTCTTTGACACTGTGAGCAGTAGTAAAAATGTTAATTGTAGAAAAGTAACCGATTTAAAAAAGATTCTTATAAACATGAATTCATTCCGGGACAGTCCCGGTCAAACCGTGATGTATGGCATATCCTTAGGTTTTCCAGGCGAGGTAATAATATCCGGAACCCTTGCACAGCCTCCTCGCCTATAACCTTGGTAATACTCGTAAATATATTGGGTGTTACCATATGACTTCTTGGAAACATAAACTTTTATATTTTAACGCCCATTGAATAAAATATAGTATGACGGGAACCGTGCTGTAATAAACTGCACAGAATTGTATAGTAACGTAATTTTAATGAAACATTATTTAACGCAATAAAATAACTACTTATCTGCCGTGACGAAGCACGGGTATTCAGCTAGTATTAGAATAAAAACATTTTTTTTTTTTTACGTGTTATACCCCTTGAAAGTGTCTGCCATATTTATTATTCATTGTAAAATTGTCTTAATTTTACATTAAAGATAGTTGGCTTCTGAATAAAACTCTATTTTCGGGAAATATGTTTTGCACCTTTCCCCTATGCGCAGTACCTGGTGTTCCAAGGTATGTCCAGGAAACACATACTTACCTTCTTATCTACCTAAGAGGTATATTATAGAAAAATTTCAGGGTGCATAAAACACTTCATGAAAAGTGCGTTGCTGGCCTCGGACTATCTACAGCCTCTACATCTTAACCGATTTCAATGCATTTTTATTTATTTATTTATTTATTTTTATTATTCTTTTTTAAATGAAAGCTAATAAAATTTAGAATAACTTTGCCAATTCACATTTTTTTTTGTTTCCCTAGTTTATTAAATTACGCGAAAAGATGTTTATAACCATCCAATGTCTATAAAATTCCAATGTTTATAACCTTGCAATGCTTATAACCTTCTAGCTTCCGTTCTTATAAATAATTTTAATATATGAATACTGACGCTTCTCTTATCGTAGTGTAACAGTTAAAAATTAACTGTTACTCTAAGATTTATTTTTACAAGAGTGATATACTTCCAGAAGATTGATTGGCCTCTCAACTCCTCCTTCGTACCTCCAACATTCAACCTAATCCAAGGTTTATATGCTTATTAGGTGGTATTTCTTAAATTAATCACACATTTTCACTTCACTACGAGGTCATTAATGACGTGCTGTGACTAAATCGGATCGGATCGGGTAGGGACCAATATAGGCACTCACGTCGGCCGTTGTCGGTCAAACGAAATCGGATCGGATCGGGAGGAATACGGCTCCAATGTAGGTGCAGCCTTTGATAAAATATTGAGTCCTTATGTACATTTTGGCAATTAAATGAGATAAAAAAAAGCATTTTTCTATTTCGTGATTTTTAGAATGGCTCGAGTAAAAAGTACATTTACAATTGAAGGGTTGATTGGATGAAAATGTTACAATTTTTTGTGTGTTTTACTTTTGACATTTTTAAGTGTTGTGTCAAGTTAGGAAAGTTCCTACATCGTTCAAGAACAAAAAGATTTTTCTTTTTTGTTTAGAATAGTGTTGGATGGGAATAGAGAAATCTAGGTCACGTACCTTATTTTTTCTAAGGGTTCATGTACCTTAATGTCGATAAAGGGTATTTGTACATTCTGACCGAAACAAACTCTTTAACCTCAATTAAACAACGCAACTTTACATATCCAAAATGTACAAAAGTTACCAGAGAATATGTGAAATGGGATGTCTTTAAAACTTCGGTTTTTTGGTGGCATATCTGTCTTATTAGTTACGATCCTAACGCAATTTTTTCAATAATGACACAAACTGAAATATTCGATTTTCATATTCCCAATTTGTTTTGTGTAAAACAACAGTTATTTTACAATTTCTTAAAATTATTACAACCACCCTATATGTTTTTAGATAAATCACAAATCTTATTGAACAGCAAAAATAATAAAAACAAGGCTTAGGAACGGACGTTTATTTTCTGCTTTTGCATCATAAAAATCTTTTCTGCAGTCATTATTTTTTATGACAGAAACGTCCAGAAAATTAAATATGCGAATAAGGGTTTTTTTTTCTCAATACTTTAAAGCAGGAGTCGCAACAGTAATTTTTAAATGATCGAAAAAGTTCAAATTTACTGTTTAAAAAAACCTTTAATTTTATAAGTTAAAAATAACAGTAAAAAAAAAAATTAAATGTATTAAGAGTAAAGCGTATTTAGCAACTTATAAAATTAGATACATGAAAATATTTAAAAGTCATAATTTCCTTTTTTTCAATGTGAAATAAAAGTTTTAAGTATTTTAATCAAGAATTTTAGGGCTGAATAAGATAAAAATAAGCGAAATGTTTTCTGTTTAAAAATTTATTCTTGTAAATTTGCTGAAATATATCTGTTGATACAAAACGAAAAATAAACATTAGTAGCTTTAATTTATTCCTTTAAACTTTTTCCTATTAATTATTTTATAAAACAATTACTTTAAAACTTTTATTTTTTATGTTGAAAAATAACATTTAAAAAACCTTTTTAAAAAAAGTTTAAACCCAAAAAAATGAAAATAAAGTATAAGTTTAATAAATAATTTTGTTAAATAAATGTTGACAATTATTTTTGACCACTGCTTTAAATATTTACAATAAAATACTTCCTGATGGTTTTCCTGGTTTTGTACTTTTTTAAAGAAACTTTCTTCGCATGTTATTGTACATCATTCAATATATGGAGGATTGAGAGCACAACTTGACTAAGTCCATGTTATACAGTTTTCAGAGAATGAGTATTATTCGTTATAATTACAGAGACGTTGTATAAATCCTATTGACCAGTATAAGTCTTAAAAAGATTTAAACACTGACATTATTTATATATAGTTTTGTTCATAAAATAGTTATAACTTGGACTTGGCTTACTTGTGCTCTGAAAACTAATAAGAATTACTTCCAGATGTGTAGCAAGAACTGCTACAAGTAGTAAAATAATGAAGTTAGGACTTAGTCTGCTGTAGCACTGGAAAGAGCTATTTTAGTAATACTCTTCAATCCCATTACAACATAATATGCCAAAAATGGACTTTGTCTAGTTGTGCTCTGAACCCTCCACATATAAGACCTTACAGTTTCTTTTGTTCTGTCGATAATTTACACTTAAAAATGTACAAATGATATCAATGACCACACAATCATGAGCTTGTTGAAGTATATACAATCAGCAGTGGTTGTCCACCATCAATACGAGGCCGAAGATCTGCTTCCAATGGAATTCGCTACCCCGGCCCTTGAAAGCCGGAGCGCGTCCTGGCGCTAAAGGGTTGTGGAGACCACAGAAGGTAGAGACGCACGGTTCCTTCGTCTCATCGTACTGGATTTGTGTCCGAGCAGGACTCTGTGGAAGGCTTGTCTGAAGTTGCTCGACATGACGTTGTAGAGGAACGGGTTAATGGCGCTGAAACATCAAACAACATACATCAGGTGTATAATGATATGCAGGACGACAGAAAATCAAGAAATTGTTCGGTTTTAGCTAAGAAAACCATCGATGATTGGCCAACATTAAAAAAGGCCGCCAAATAGCAGGCCGAAACCAAAACATTACACAGGCACGCTCACAAAAAAACAACACCAATCCATATCGCACTAGTATTTCTAAAGTGAAACAACTCAAAAATCGGTTTTATTCACACCGTCATTGTTCTGACTATGAAAGACATTGGTAAATATCTCTTTATCAACCATCAAAACTGTATGTACCTAGCTTCAGAGCTTCTACACCAGAGGGAACTTGTATCACCCTTCCTTCCACAAGCCCTCTGCATAGGTAAGAGTGACCTTTTCAGTTGAGTTGTGTCACTTTAGAAATACTAGTGCGATATGTACTTCGATACGCTGAATCCGAATCCTAGGTCTGTTTCACCCCAGCACGTCAGGATTAAGAGCATTTGAAGGTCAAATTTCGTATGAAGTCGTTAAAGAAGAAATAATAGAGCTTCCATGGTTTTGAGGGTGGATAATTCGAATCCTAGGTCTGTTTCACCCCAGCACGTCAGGATTAAGAGCATTTGAAGGTCAAATTTCGTATGAAGTCGTTAAAGAAGAAATAATTGAGCTTCCATGGTTTTGAGGGTGGATAATTCGAATCCTAGGTCTGTTTCACCCCAGCACGTCAGGATTAAGAGCATTTGAAGGTCAAATTTCGTATGAAGTACTTAAAGAAGAAATAATAGAGCTTCCATGGTTTTGAGGGTGGATAATTCGAATCCTAGGTCTGTTTCACCCTATCGGCGCAAAATCAAGGTCATTTCAAGGACTAATATGTCTATTTTTCAAATTTTTTTTTTTTTTTTTTTTTTTTTTTTTTTTTTTTTTTTTTTTTTTTTTTTTTTGCATATTTGTCCTCGAAACGACCTTGATTTTTCGCCGTTGGGGTAAAACAGACCTCGGATTCGAATTGAGTGACCCTCAAAAACATGGAAGCTCTAGTTATTTCTTCTTTAATGACTTAATACGACATTTGACCTTCAAATGCCCTTAAACCTGGCGTACTGGGGCGAAACAGACTCCGGATTCGGGTTCAGCTTGTCAAAATAAATAAGAATATATGTGTGATTAATTTGAAAAATACCACTTTTTTTGTGTATGCCTCTGTGATAGATTTCTTTCTGAAAGTCTAACTGTTTTCTTAGCCAAAAACCAACTTTCTACAACAGGTATATCCATTAAATATCTAAAAAACTTGAAGTATTTTTATTTATATCCATACATTTTAAGGGGGTCATTTTCGGAGTCTACTTCATAGGATCGATAAAGATTTGTTTAAATATTTCAAAATTTCTTTCATAAGTGCAACCTTAATGGCTATATTTCTAGGAAAGAGGAAACGTTGAAATAATATGTAACATAAACTAAGTGTACATCAATACGTATTATGTATTTATATAAACCTAGGCTATGAAGGCACTAACATAATAAGGTAGCTTTGGGGTTATAGGACATTTCAAGATTTATTTCTAATGTTTCCCTCATTTTCCTTTATTCAAATTGATTTAATGACAATAAATTATAATTTGGAGGCCTGGTGGCCGCGAGCGTTAAGGCGTGAGGACTTAACGCTCCGTGACAAAGGAACGTCGGTTCGATTCCCACTAGGGGTGGTGGCTTTTCTTCAGAAAAAAGAAAAGGCATCAGCCCTATCCTGGCTAGAATAGGGTGGTAACCTATAGATAACCCGTCCTAAAATTTGTAGTCATGGTCCTTGGTTTAAAGTCTTTGGATATGACCGTGTCAAATTGGTAGCAACCCGTCGGTTGCCTGCATATCTAGCGAAACGTCTTTCGCTAGAATTGCAGGCTTCTTCAGGGTTCCTTCTGAGAATGAAGATAGGTTTAAGTCTGGGTCTTATTTATACCTCGTCGGGGTTAGATTAGATTAAGTTAAGCATGACTCAAAACCCCCGCAAGCGCAGGGTGCACCAGGGCCGTTGTCCTATTGTGCGAGTCCTGCAGGACTCATGTGTGCCTGCCTAGGCTTCTCTCAAACCCCTGATGAATTTCAGATAATGCCAGACTTCAGCCGACCTCCTGATTTTATCCTCTCCAAGGCTGCCAAAATGCATGAATCCTCATTTCAAAATGCAACGCCTCCTTTCCAATGCTACACATTAAATTGTAACATGCTTAGGTGTCTCCTCCTTGTCCTTACACCACCTACATACCGGCGAAGACCTCATCTTCATAACATACATATGCTTATTCATCGCACAATGACCTGAGACCGTTGCGACCGCCTCCCTCAGATCTCTTCTGGTCATGTCCAGAAAAATGTCCTTTTTACCAAGTTTGTTAAAATCTATAAAGGACTTCGTAAGGCCTATTTTCTGGCCCTCCCAAGATTTTCCAAAATCCTTTCTGGCTTTTGCTGCTATTGCTTCCTTGGCACAGGCCATTGATAATCCCACAAAAGGCATTGGACCCACAGGCGTCACTTCCGCTCCTGCCCCTGCCTGCCTGTCTGCCCTCTCATTACCTGGGATGCCTTTATGTGCTGGTACAGGCGTCACTTCCGCTCCTGCCCCAGCCAGCCTGTCTGCCCTCTCATTACCTGGGATGCCTTTATGTGCTGGTACAGGCGTCACTTCCGCTCCTGCCCCAGCCAGCCTGTCTGCCCTCTCATTGCCTGGGATGCCTTTATGTGCTGGTACAGGCGTCACTTCCGCTCCTGCCCCAGCCAGCCTGTCTGCCCTCTCATTACCTGGGATGCCTTTATGTGCTGGTACAGGCGTCACTTCCGCTCCTGCCCCAGCCAGCCTGTCTGCCCTCTCATTACCTGGGATGCCTTTATGTGCTGGTACAGGCGTCACTTCCGCTCCTGCCCCTGTCTGCCTGTCTGCCCTCTCATTACCTGGGATGCCTTTATGTGCTGGTACAGGCGTCACTTCCGCTCCTGCCCCAGCCAGCCTGTCTGCCCTCTCATTGCCTGGGATGAATTTATGTGCTGGTACAGGCGTTACTTCCGCTCCTGCCCCTGCCTGCCTGTCTGCCCTCTCATTACCTGGGATGCCTTTATGTGCTGGTACAGGCGTCACTTCCGCTCCTGCCCCAGCCAGCCTGTCTGCCCTCTCATTGCCTGGGATGCCTTTATGTGCTGGTACAGGCATCACTTCCGCTCCTGCCCCAGCCAGCCTGTCTGCCCTCTCATTGCCTGGGATGCCTTTATGTGCTGGTACAGGCATCACTTCCGCTCCTGCCCCAGCCAGCCTGTCTGCCCTCTCATTGCCTGGGATGCCTTTATGTGCTGGTACAGGCGTCACTTCCGCTCCTGCCCCTGCCTGCCTGTCTGCCCTCTCATTGCCTGGGATGCCTTTATGTGCTGGTACAGGCGTCACTTCCGCTCCTGCCCCTGCCTGCCTGTCTGCCCTCTCATTACCTGGGATGCCTTTATGTGATGGTACAGGCATCACTTCCGCTCCTGCCCCAGCCAGCCTGTCTGCCCTCTCATTGCCTGGGATGCCTTTATGTGCTGGTACAGGCATCACTTCCGCTCCTGCCCCAGCCAGCCTGTCTGCCCTCTCATTGCCTGGGATGCCTTTATGTGCTGGTACAGGCATCACTTCCGCTCCTGCCCCAGCCAGCCTGTCTGCCCTCTCATTGCCTGGGATGCCTTTATGTGCTGGTACAGGCGTCACTTCCGCTCCTGCCCCTGCCTGCCTGTCTGCCCTCTCATTGCCTGGGATGCCTTTATGTGCTGGTACAGGCGTCACTTCCGCTCCTGCCCCTGCCTGCCTGTCTGCCCTCTCATTGCCTGGGATGCCTTTATGTGCTGGTACAGGCGTCACTTCCGCTCCTGCCCCTGCCTGCCTGTCTGCCCTCTCATTGCCTGGGATGCCTTTATGTGCTGGTACAGGCATCACTTCCGCTCCTGCCCCTGCCTGCCTGTCTGCCCTCTCATTACCTGGGATGCCTTTATGTGCTGGTACAGGCATCACTTCCGCTCCTGCCCCTGCCTGCCTGTCTGCCCTCTCATTACCTGGGATGCCTTTATGTGCTGGTACAGGCATCACTTCCGCTCCTGCCCCAGCCAGCCTGTCTGCCCTCTCATTGCCTGGGATGCCTTTATGTGCTGGTACAGGCATCACTTCCGCTCCTGCCCCAGCCAGTCTGTCTGCCCTCTCATTGCCTGGGATGCCTTTATGTGCTGGTACAGGCATCACTTCCGCTCCTGCCCCAGCCAGCCTGTCTGCCCTCTCATTGCCTGGGATGCCTTTATGTGCTGGTACAGGCGTCACTTCCGCTCCTGCCCCTGCCTGCCTGTCTGCCCTCTCATTGCCTGGGATGCCTTTATGTGCTGGTACAGGCGTCACTTCCGCTCCTGCCCCTGCCTGCCTGTCTGCCCTCTCATTGCCTGGGATGCCTTTATGTGCTGGTACAGGCGTCACTTCCGCTCCTGCCCCTGCCTGCCTGTCTGCCCTCTCATTGCCTGGGATGCCTTTATGTGCTGGTACAGGCATCACTTCCGCTCCTGCCCCAGCCAGCCTGTCTGCCCTCTCATTACCTGGGATGCCTTTATGTGCTGGTACAGGCGTCACTTCCGCTCCTGCCCCAGCCAGCCTGTCTGCCCTCTCATTGCCTGGGATGCCTATATGTGCTGGTACAGGCGTCACTTCCGCACCTGCCCCAGCCAGCCTGTCTGCCCTCTCATTACCTGGGATGCCTTTATGTGCTGGTACAGGCGTCACTTCCGCACCTGCCCCAGTCAGCCTGTCTGCCCTCTCATTGCCTGGGATGCCTTTATGTGCTGGTACAGGCGTCACTTCCGCACCTGCCCCAGCCAGCCTGTCTGCCCTCTCATTACCTGGGATGCCTTTATGTGCTGGTACAGGCGTCACTTCCGCTCCTGCCCCAGCCAGCCTGTCTGCCCTCTCATTGCCTGGGATGCCTTTATGTGCTGGTACAGGCGTCACTTCCGCTCCTGCCCCAGCCAGCCTGTCTGCCCTCTCATTGCCTGGGATGCCTTTATGTGCTGGTACAGGCGTCACTTCCGCTCCTGCCCCAGCCAGCCTGTCTGCCCTCTCATTGCCTGGGATGCCTTTATGTGCTGGTACAGGCGTCACTTCCGCTCCTGCCCCAGCCAGCCTGTCTGCCCTCTCATTGCCTGGGATGCCTTTATGTGCTGGTACAGGCGTCACTTCCGCACCTGCCCCAGCCAGCCTGTCTGCCCTCTCATTGCCTGGGATGCCTTTATGTGCTGGTACAGGCGTCACTTCCGCTCCTGCCCCAGCCAGCCTGTCTGCCCTCTCATTGCCTGGGATGCCTTTATGTGCTGGTACAGGCGTCACTTCCGCTCCTGCCCCAGCCAGCCTGTCTGCCCTCTCATTGCCTGGGATGCCTTTATGTGCTGGTACAGGCGTCACTTCCGCACCTGCCCCAGCCAGCCTGTCTGCCCTCTCATTGCCTGGGATGCCTTTATGTGCTGGTACAGGCGTCACTTCCGCACCTGCCCCAGCCAGCCTGTCTGCCCTCTCATTGCCTGGGATGCCTCTATGCCCTGGTACCCAATAAATGACATCCTTATTGTTTTTTGCCAGCCGATTTAGTCTTGACTGACACTCGTCCACCACCCTAGAGTTAATCTCTTGACTCCTCATGCATGCAGCCTGACTGTCCGTAAGGCTGCAGGCCTGACTGTTCCCACAGGCTCCCTTCTCATTCTTGATGTGGGCCACCACTAGGATGGCGTATATCTCCGCCTGGAAAACAGTTGAGGTTATTCCCAGGGAAATTTGTAGCCTTAAGGCACCCTCTCCCCAACTCCAGACCCCTGCTCCTGCTCCATGTAGTCGTTGTAGTCGGCCTTTTCAGATTTCTGACTGGCCAACCTTTCCTGCACTTTTGGATTCCATAGTTTACCCAATCAATAACCATCTTCTCTGTTGAAATTTTGGGGATGTTTCTCAATTTTGATCGCTTCCCGTATGATCCTTCGCCGCATACACCAGGCATAGATAGGATTCGGACTGAAAACAATCTTCATTGTCAGAAGGACCCTTGAGGAAGCCGATAAAATGTCTGGCGAAACGTCGGTCAGTACCGCAATGAAACGATCATATCCAGAAGACCTTAAAACATTAAATAACATATTCCATGCAGTCTACGTAAATCATTTATTATTTATACCTGCTACTCGCTGTGCCAAGGTACATCTACTTTCTGTATCTACAAAAGCAAAGTAAATGATAAGTTAAATAAGTAATATTAAAATCACGGGTTCTAAGTTTAGAACCCGTGACGTCGAACTATTTTTACCTAGCCTATAATATTCCCCGAATGAAGATCTACATGTGTGCCAAGTTTGATCAAAATAAGTCGAACTGTGTGGATTTGTATAAGGAACGAGCATACAGACAGGCAGCTGGTAGACGTTTTTGGCCTAGCTTATGACATTCATCGTATCCAGACCTACCTGTGTGCCAACTTTGGTCAAAATCGGTCAAACGGTGACGATTGGTATAAGGAACAAATAGACAAACAGTCACGTGATTTTTATATATATATAGACTGTCAATAAATCAATATGAATAAAGAAAAATAAGCGAAACATTAGAAATAAATCATGAAATCTCAAATAACCCCAAAGCTACGTTATTATGTTTGTAACTTCATAACCTAGGCTTATATAAATACATAATATGTTTTTGTATACACTTAGATTACGTAATATATGTTTACAAAAATCAATTAGAAAATAAATTATTATGCAGGTATTCTTATCGGTTAATCTAATTGGTGAAATATTTTCCTGTGTAGTTTAATCATATTTTAAAAGCTGATATTAACGAGATTTATGACAGAGAAGTCCAAGCAATTTATAGGATGTGTTATCATGGAACTACATAGTGATTAATCAACTGTCAGCAGTTTGTTGGGTAGCTATCCGTCACAACTAACAGGAACAGGTAGTTGTAGTGAGTGTTAGTGACTAGGTTGATGTCCACTTAGACTGATGAATATAAACATGGGGAGAGTAGGCTTCCCTGCTGATGGAGGGGACTCCATGTTTTATCCCTAGATTACAACACCATAGTACTAGCTCGTAGTTCTTGGACTTCTAGCAAGATTAGGTTTGCTATTACGTATCATACACTTGTTTTCCAGAGATATGGTGAGCATACTCGCTTTTTAGCGCGGTTCCTCCCTCCTTCTATAGGGAGGAAGCCCCCTTATTACGTTGATTTCATGACGCAATCCGGAAGTGCCGACTAGAAACTTTCTCGATTCAGACCCCATAGATCACGAAAATGTAGGTGGTTCAAATTTGTATATATATATATATATATATATATATACATATATTTTTATAAATCTTCCGAAGCTTGTTGTCACACAAAGATAACCATTCAGCCTGCCATTTATTGAGAATGTGAGTCCTTATAACCTGTTTCATGTCGGATGTATTTTTTATGAGATGGAAATTAAAACCAAACCGCCAACTCGTGATGCTTAATAGCTAATGTTCTCTGACAAACAACTCTCTGTAATTTCTAGTATTTACCTGTTGATATAGACGCAGGTCTTGGCGAACATTAGGAACCATAGATCCAGGAACAGATCCTTCCCGAACAGGGATGCGAAGGAATTATACACGAGCATTCCTCTGAAAGGTAACCAGAGAACTGCAAAAACCAGCACGATCACTGCCAACATCTTCACGACCTGCAACCATAAAACACACACACATATATATATATATATATATATATATATACATATTGGTAAAGACCAGTAAAATTATTAAGTATATAAACAATTATGCTTCATTACAAAGAAACCCGTCAGGATTGCGCGTTTAAGTAAGCTTATACTTGAATTCGCAGAAGTCAACTCGCAAAAACCATGCATCTTGCTCTGTCTATCTTTTGCATGAGATATCCATGAGTCAGTAAAAAAAAAAATCAGCCCCGTAACAAGCCATGAGGGCCAAATGGGCAGATATTGTAGAAGTATCAGATTCTTGACCATACGGCACACTAAGGAGATAGTGTGGTCAGTACTATGCTCCAGTCGCCTGATTTTTCCCTTTGCAGGTACCCATTAATTATTTACTTAAAGGCTGGGTGAGTCTAGGGACGATCTGGGACCCCAAATCCAACCGTCGAACGATGACACTAGAAGAAAAAATCTTTATTGCACTCTCGGGTTTTGAACCTGGGTCCTCCTGTTCATTAGTCGAGTGCTCTACCACTGAGCTAACCTCGCCCCCCCCCCACATGAGTCAATAAGCAGTGCCCAATTCTAAGCCTGGTTAATACTATTTCTTCCCGTCTTTAGAGGTTTTCATTTAACCAGGTATTTTCAGATTTGTACCCTTCTATTTGGCAGTGGTCCAATATGATGTTTTGTGTATTTTTTTAACAAAAAGTAGGAAATATCCTAATTTTGTAGAAATGATTGGGTTATTTTGCTACTGATTGGATTACATAATTGCTTGATTAAAAGAATACACATTTTTATCCTTCATGACAACAGATATAAATTAAGTCTTAGATAATGAACAACAATAATACTTTAAGAGTTGATGAGCTCTTTCAACGAATAAATTTGTCGAGGATTTTAGAGCGGGTTCGAGAGGCCGAGGGAGGGGGAGAGAGGGTCGTATCCCTTGCTAATTCTTATTCGGGGGTGGGGCAGTTTTAATGAGGCAAGATAATTCTGTTGACCAAGAGATCCACTTAAGCATTTACTTCCATTTATCAGCAATTCCTTTCATTAGCAAATAAAGAGGAAGGCTGATCTTTATTAGGATTAATTTGTGTTATTAGAAGAAAGAAAGGATTTGGGGATTGGGAGGTGATGGGAGGAAAGATAGGAAGAAGGAGGGTCAAAGAAGTATATAATAAATAAATCAATTGTAGAATATTTATATACAGTTTATATTGATAAAAGATATAAATATGAAGGATATAAAAAAAGAAAATTACTGAGTCGGGAAAGAAATTTTAACAGCAACAAGCCTAAAATTTTAAAAACATTTCATCAAGCATAACGATTTAGCTTTACATAGCTAATTCATTAAGCACTTTCGTCACTGTAACAGGATATAGTCGTACGTTTAAGGCTACTCCCGCACAAGAGCACAAAAGCGATTCAGTAGGCAACGCACAACGCGGTAGAAAGCTAGTCAAGAAGTGAGGAGGCTATACTCATCGGGCTGGAGACGTCTACGGCAAACGCCAAGCAACACACGATAGCGTTGAATGCAAGCCAGGATCTGACAAGGCAACCCACAACGCGCTGGAGAGCACGATAGGTACAGAGAGGCCAAAGCCCATCGCGGCGGAGAGCATGACAGGTACAGTGGGGCCAACGCCCATCGCGGTGGAGAGCACGATAGGTACAGAGGGGCCAAAGCCCATCGCGGTGGAGAGCATGACAGGTACAGTGGGGCCAACGCCTATCGCGGTGGAGAGCACGCCAGGTACAGTGGGGCCAGCGCCCATCGCGGTGGAGAACACGAAAGGTACAGTGGGGCCAACGCCCATTGCGGTGGAGAGCACGATAGGTACAGTGGGGCCAACGCCCATCGCGGTGGAGAGCACGACAGGTACAGTGGGGCCAACGCCCAACGCGGTGGAGAGCACGATAGGTACAGTGGGGCCAATGCCCAACGCGGTGGAGAGCACCACAGGAACTGGAGAGGCTATACACTATTCAAAAGGGAGTAGGCCAGGAACTGCGAAGGCAACGCGCAACACGGTGTAAAGCACAATAGGAACTGGGGATGCAACGCACAACGCGGTGGGAGGAGGGTAGAGCGAAGGAAACTGAGGAAGCCAAACACAACTCAGAAGGGAGAAGGCCAGGGGGCCAACGCCTAACGCGGTGCATTGCACCACAGCAACAGAGAGGCAACGCACTATGGAGTCACGTCCGTAACTGCCCGCCTGCAACTGTCCGCCTGTAACGCACAGCGCTATGGAGTCACCTCTGCAACTGCCGGTCTGCAACGCACAGCGCGATGAAGTCACTTCTGCAACTGCCGGCCTGCAACGCACAATGCTATGGAGTCACGTCTGCAAATTTTGTTTAGTTGAGAACATTTTATGTAAACAAAACCTATAAGAACGAAAAATGTCTTCTAAATTTACCCTGGTCTACTAGGTCTCCAGAGGTCCTTAAAACTCACCATTTACATTAAAATATTTAAAATTTTCCCAACACCCCAAATGCCTAGGTGATACCAGCCCCCTCGAAATTATTTTCTATGTATGCTAGTGCTCTAAAAAACATAATTCTTCGTTCTGTGACACATTGTGATCGCGGGCGTTATTGATACGGTCATACAGGAAATTATGGTGAGAACCATTAAGTACAAATATGTTTGATACATTTTTACTATAAGTTCCATTTAAATATTTTGGTTACTAAAGATTGCAGGATTAGTTATTTAAATCGACCGAAAATCAGGAATGGAACCTTCGTCCACCAAACAGAACACAAGATGAACATTTTAATGAGAGGTAATTCTCTTTAAATAGCTAACCACACAAAAGGACGGGTTTTAACCGTGTATTTACTTAAAGCACATTGTAAACCTCTCTATGTTGTTTTTAGAAGGATTAACAAGTACTACCTGTTGGCTGTGTTAACATTGCGAAATTTCATTGGAGAGAATGAATTTGTGAATTACACACACACACATATATATTCCTTCTAAAAGTACCCCTTTTAGAAGGCCATTTATTGTACCACAAGTATCATACATGGTAGAATATCACATGTATGTTTTTCTTCTTTTTATCTTAGTTATTTTTCTTTTCTTTTAAGTATTTTTATTTAAGTTTACAGATATATTATCAACGTTAAATTTAAAACAATTAGTATACAACAAGGAATATTAAAAAATAAACTTTAATATTCCGTAAGGTCCGCTTTACTTCAATAAAAATGCAATTTTTCATTTTTCTATCAAGTGTTGAATAATTTCTTTGCATAATGTTGAGAATAATTTGTAATTATTAAAAAACAAAACATTTTCTTTAATAGGCCAATTTATTATACATTCATTATAAATTTATCGTATAAATTATATTAGACTATTATAAGTTTAAATACCATTAGAATATAACATATATGAGTTTTGGTCTCCACATTATTTATTAAAGGAATGATAAAACTTATTTATCTGAAGAATTAATGCATGTTGTAACTGGAAGCAGCTTAACTTTTTCTTTTTGATTTGTCATCAATTTTTTTCCATTTGAATATTTTGGTTATTAAACATTTGGCATGATATTTTAATCCTTATTGAACGAGCACTCTTTCAGGAACTTCAGATAACCGCTAATCGAATATTGAAAATTGTAGAAACATGGGCTAGGAGAAATAAACTTTTATTCAGTACGTCAAAATCGAGTTATATTCTATTCACTAAGAAAGGAACTAAACCAAACATGACGTTACGCTTACAGAACGACTATATTCAACGGGGAAACTGTATCAAATACCTAGGGGTTATATTGGACGAAAAACTGAACTTCAACAAACACATTGACAACTTACAAAAAAAAAATTAATAAAACTAATAAACTTACTCTCTATATCTGCTAGAGTAACTTGTGGTCTTAAGAGTGAAGCACACGAAGTAACTTGGGGTCTTGAGAGTGAAGCACTCCAAGTAATTTATAAAGGAGCAATTCTACCGTGCTTAACTTACGCAATCTCAACTTGGGGTCTTGAGAGTGAAGCACTCCAAGTAATTTATAAAGGAGCAATTCTACCGTGCTTAACTTACGCAATCTCAACTTGGGGTCTTGAGAGTGAAGCATTCCAAGTAATTTATAAAGGAGCAATTCTACCGTGCTTAACTTACGCAATCTCAACTTGGGGTCTTGAGAGTGAAGCACTCCAAGTATATTATAAAGGAGCAATTCTACCGTGCTTAACTTACGCAATCTCAACTTGGGGTCTTGAGAGTGAAGCATTCCAAGTAATTTATAAAGGAGCAATTCTACCGTGCTTAACTTACGCAATCTCAACTTGGGGTCTTGAGAGTGAAGCACTCCAAGTAATTTATAAAGGAGCAATTCTACCGTGCTTAACTTATGCAATCTCAACTTGGGGTCTTGAGAGTGAAGCACTCCAAGTAATTTATAAAGGAGCAATTCTACCGTGCTTAACTTACGCAATCTCAACTTGGGGTCTTGAGAGTGAAGCACTCCAAGTAATTTATAAAGGAGCAATTCTACCGTGCTTAACTTAAGCGATCTCAACTTGGGGTCTTGAGAGTGAAGCATTCCAAGTAATTTATAAAGGAGCAATTCTACCGTGCTTAACTTACGCAATCTCAACTTGGGGTCTTGTGAGTGAAGCACTCCAAGTAATTTATAAAGGAGCAATTCTACCGTGCTTAACTTACGCAATCTCAACTTGGGGTCTTGAGAGTGAAGCATTCCAAGTAATTTATAAAGGAGCAATTCTACCGTGCTTAACTTACGCAATCTCAACTTGGGGTCTTGAGAGTGAAGCACTCCAAGTAATTTATAAAGGAGCAATTCTACCGTGCTTAACTTACGCAATCTCAACTTGGGGTCTTGAGAGTGAAGCACTCCAAGAAATTTATAAAGGAGCAATTCTACCGTGCTTAACTTACGCAATCTCAACTTGGGGTCTTGAGAGTGAAGCACTCCAAGTAATTTATAAAGGAGCAATTCTACCGTGCTTAACTTACGCAATCTCAACTTGGGGTCTTGAGAGTGAAGCATTCCAAGTAATTTATAAAGGAGCAATTCTACCGTGCTTAACTTACGCAATCTCAACTTGGGGTCTTGAGAGTGAAGCACTCCAAGTAATTTATAAAGGAGCAATTCTACCGTGCTTAACTTACGCAATCTCAACTTGGGGTCTTGAGAGTGAAGCACTCCAAGTAATTTATAAAAGAGCAATTCTACCGTGCTTAACTTACGCAATCTCAACTTGGGGTCTTGAGAGTGAAGCACTCCAAGTAATTTATAAAGGAGCAATTCTACCGTGCTTAACTTACGCAATCTCAACTTGGGGTCTTGAGAGTGAAGCACTCCAAGTAATTTATAAAGGAGCAATTCTACCGTGCTTAACTTACGCAATCTCAACTTGGGGTCTTGAGAGTGAAGCACTCCAAGTAATTTATAAAGGAGCAATTCTACCGTGCTTAACTTACGCAATCTCAACTTGGGGTCTTGAGAGTGAAGCACTCCAAGTAATTTATAAAAGAGCAATTCTACCGTGCTTAACTTACGCAATCTCAACTTGGGGTCTTGAGAGTGAAGCACTCCAAGTAATTTATAAAGGAGCAATTCTACCGTGCTTAACTTACGCAATCTCAACTTGGGGTCTTGAGAGTGAAGCACTCCAAGTAATTTATAAAAGAGCAATTCTACCGTGCTTAACTTACGCAATCTCAACTTGGGGTCTTGAGAGTGAAGCACTCCAAGTAATTTATAAAGGAGCAATTCTACCGTGCTTAACTTACGCAATCTCAACTTGGGGTCTTGAGAGTGAAGCACTCCAAGTAATTTATAAAAGAGCAATTCTACCGTGCTTAACTTACGCAATCTCAACTTGGGGTCTTGAGAGTGAAGCACTCCAAGTAATTTATAAAAGAGCAATTCTACCGTGCTTAACTTACGCAATCTCAACTTGGGGTCTTGAGAGTGAATCACTCCAAGTAATTTATAAAGGAGCAATTCTACCGTGCTTAACTTACGCAATCTCAACTTGGGGTCTTGAGAGTGAAGCACTCCAAGTAATTTATAAAGGAGCAATTCTACCGTGCTTAACTTACGCAATCTCAACTTGGGGTCCTGAGAGTGAAGCACTCCAAGTAATTTATAAAGGAGCAATTCTACCGTGCTTAACTTACGCAATCTCAACTTGGGGTCTTGAGAGTGAAGCACTCCAAGTAATTTATAAAGGAGCAATTCTACCGTGCTTAACTTACGCAATCTCAACTTGGGGTCTTGAGAGTGAAGCACTACAAGTAATTTATAAAGGAGCAATTCTACCGTGCTTAACTTACGCAATCTCAACTTGGGGTCTTGAGAGTGAAGCATTCCAAGTAATTTATAAAGGAGCAATTCTACCGTGCTTAACTTACGCAATCTCAACTTGGGGTCTTGAGAGTGAAGCATTCCAAGTAATTTATAAAGGAGCAATTCTACCGTGCTTAACTTACGCAATCTCAACTTGGGGTCTTGAGTGTGAAGCACTCCAAGTAATTTATAAAGGAGCAATTCTACCGTGCTTAACTTACGCAATCTCAACTTGGGGTCCTGAGAGTGAAGCACTCCAAGTAATTTATAAAGGAGCAATTCTACCGTGCTTAACTTACGCAATCCTAACTTGGGGTCTTGAGAGTGAAGCACTCCAAGTAATTTATAAAGGAGCAATCCTACCGTGCTTAACTTACGCAATCTCAACTTGGGGTCTTGAGAGTGAAGCACTCCAAGTAATTTATAAAGGAGCAATTCTACCGTGCTTAACTTACGCAATCTCAACTTGGGGTCTTGAGAGTGAAGCACTCCAAGTAATTTATAAAGGAGCAATTCTACCGTGCTTAACTTACGCAATCTCAACTTGGGGTCTTGAGAGTGAAGCACTCCAAGTAATTTATAAAGGAGCAATTCTACCGTGCTTAACTTACGCAATCTCAACTTGGGGTCTTGAGAGTGAAGCACTCCAAGTAATTTATAAAGGAGCAATTCTACCGTGCTTAACTTACGCAATCTCAACTTGGGGTCTTGAGAGTGAAGCACTCCCGTTTAATACATTCATTAAGTTTAATTTTAATTTTTTAATTGTAATTTTGAATTAATAATCTTATTTATTTATTTAGTTTTATTTTTCTACAGATAATCTTTTTTCCTACACATAATGTTCTCAGTTTAATTAATTTATTTAATCATCTTAATACATTCATTAAGTTTAATTTTAACTTTTTAATTGTAATTTTGAATTAATAATCTTATTTATTTATTTAGTTTTATTTTTCTACAGATAATCTTTTTTCCTACACATAATGTTCTCAGTTTAATTAATTTATTTAATCATCTTAATACATTCATTAAGTTTAATTTTAACATTTGTAATTTTTAATTAATAATCTTATTTATGTTTAATTTTTTTTCTACATATAAAACTATTAAATCATTTAAGTAAACTTTAAAATATTGTATACAAAATACATGCGATATGCAATGCATGGGGCATGTAGTAAATAAACGGCCTCAGGGTTACTGAGGTATGGAAAACAAGAAGAAAAAAAAAATTTGGCATTCATCCATCAATTCAGTTTTAATAGCAAAGCAAACAAAGGGATCAAAATATCAGCTATATCGTAAAACATAAACGAGAAAATACAATAAAAGATACTGCATTAATTATGACCTAAATGCGCAGGTATATTTTCCAACACGAAGGTCACGTCAGGACTTAAGCTATCAACAATGGCGTCAACCAATCAGCTGATTTTAATGGATAATAGATATGCATCGGTATAGGAGTTATACCGTTTAAAATCAGCTGACTGGTTGACGCCATTGTTCTTAGCGTCGATCATGACATGGCCCTAGATAGCTAAAGTTAAACTCTGCTTTTAAATATTAGAAATATTTAAAGTTTTATTATACAATTGATATTGAACTTAGACCTTCTGCAATCTGGTCACCTTCAGAAAGTAATTTCTTTTTGTTGAGTTTTAACAACTGCGCTATTTACACCGGGCTATCGACAGGGTGCCACCCTGGTGTAATGCCAACAGCACGTGGTCGGTCACCCATTCAGTTACTGGACACGCCCGACGTTTCTTATCTTCGCTGACCAGCGGAAACCAGCATTCAACGTAGCTTGACTTCAGAAAGTAATTATTTCTATATTTAGCGCTCGAAATGACAGAATATTGAAGAAACATACTTTGATGTTTGAAATGAGAGGCATTAACTCCCCGAGGAAGACTTGAAAGGAAGGTGTACTGCTTACAAAGGAAAGCTGTCAGCTGTTGATTATCTGGAATATTTGAGAAGCGGCCAGATCAAAGGAAGTGTCGATATCTCAGAGGAAACTGATCTACCGATCCCCTTTCATCCCTCTTCAACAAACAACAACATTTAAATAAACCCTCTGCCATATCTTGGAAGAATTTATAGTCCAAGAGCTGGCAACGCACTTTTCATCAAGTGCTTTATGCACCTTGAAATTTTGCTATAATATACCTCTTAGGTAGATAAGAAGGTAACTATGTGTTGGCTAGACTTACCCTGGAACACCAGGTACTGTACATAGGGGAAAGGTGCAAACAAATATTGTCCAAAAATAGAGTTTTATTCGCGTGAAATACCTCCAAATGTAACCATAATTTAAAATTTTTAGTTTAGATGAATTTAAACCAGTGGAACATATTTCAATTGAATCCCACGATTCTAAGTACCCGAATCGAAAATGAGTTACAAACAACTTTTTTTTTTCACGTTTCTCAAAACCGATTACAGATATCGCATTAAAAATGGTTTCATTCGTTTTCCTACGTCAAGGAACCTATACAACGAGTACCTGCAAGCATATGAACTCGAAAACTTAAGAGGTACGATTTTTTTCGCGCGAATGTCGCTCCAAAAACCATTTTCCGGCGGACCGAGTCTGCTGGTTAGCGAACTTGACCTTTCGAATTAGATGAAAGATTTTTGTTCCAAAATTCATTATAATCGGACGATTTTTGAGCATGTGAGAGAGCGGACAGACAAATATTTACACAAATTTGAACCACTGTTATTTTCGAGATTTATGGGTTCTGAAACGTGATATTTTGTTGTCGGCACTTTCGGATTACGTCATGAGGTCAACATCATAAGCGGTTTTCCTTATTATGGAGGGAGGTAGGAACCGCGCTAAAGCCAACCGCTGGAGTAAGCCGTGTCAACAACTATATATATATATATATATATATATATATGCATGTTTGTGATATAAAACTGTAGTATGACAGCCCGTCACCGCAAGAAGGCCGAGAGTCAGGCGATGTGCTGTAGCCCCATTGGTGAGTCCACGCAGCTATCTCGTGCTATGGTTCAGCCTTGAGTACCAATCAGCTAGTACTCATCCGAGAACACTTGTAGACGTCACTAACACTCGTCTGCTTGTAGGTTTGCTGCTAAAGATATCTCTAATAGACAGCCTGGAGGCTCGGTGAGGCCGTGAGAGCTAAGGGCGTGAGCGCACCTTGTCTTGGGTGATGAGTTCCATTCTCACAAGGGGAGTGGGTGGTTTCTCTTTTGAAAAGAGAAAAGACATCAGCCCTATCCTGGCTGGAAAAGGGTGGTAACCTATAGCAAACACGCTCTGAAGTGTTTGTGAATATTAATGGAGTTTTTTTTTTTTTTTTCCACGGCGCATCTACATCTAGGTCATTAGCGCCGACATCCAGGGTGCAGCGAAGAATTTTCCCAGGGAGCTCTGAGATGAGAAAATTCCTGCCGGAGGTAAGAATTGAACCTACCATCTCCCGCTTATGAATCTAAGGCGCTAGCCACTAGACCACGGGAGACCCCATTAATTGACGTTAAATTCTAATTAAATAATTTGATGGCTGATCACTAGCACCTAGGCATTTGGGGTGTAGAGAAAACTTTTAATATTTTAGTGTAAAATAATGTGTTTTAAGGTCCTTGGATACTTAGTAGACTAGGGTAAATGTAGACGAAATTTTTCTTTGTGATAGGCTTTTTTTACATGAAATGTTCTCAATAAAACTAAATTTGGGGAGGGGGGGGGGCTGCAACTCCTTCACCCCCCCCCTATATAAGCCTATGTGGCTGATCGAAGCTTGGAATGAGAGATACTTGTGGTTGGATATGTTGTTAATGTCTATACCCCGGAAATAAAGGACACCATGTCACATATTTGTAATTGTTCATAACTTTGAACTATTAAAATTTTTTTCTTCGTTACTTATAGAAACGGTTTAAAGAAAATTGTTTACATTGTTATTGGGATTGCTAGGTAATTGTAAGTATTGATCATAGCCAAACAAAACCAAGTCCTCCACATGGTGTCTTTTACCTCTAATGAAAACCAAGTCCTCCACATGGCGTCTTTTACCTCTAATGAAAACCAAGTCCTCCACATGGTGTCTTTTACCTCTAATGAAAACCAAGTCCTCCACATGGTGTCTTTTACCTCTAATGAAAACCAAGTCCTCCACATGGTGTCTTTTACCTCTAATGAAAACAGACATGATTTTATATTTCACTGTCTTATTTTCGTTATTTAGGCGTACACGACACGGGCTTATACAAGAAGAGGGCTGAGGGGGGTTCAGCCCCCCCCCCCCGAAATTTTAATTTGAACCGCAAAAATGTGTCATAAAATCGATAAAAATTATTAAATAAGATTACTTAGTTCATAAAAAAATATTTTATTTTATGTGTTTTAGTGTTTAGTTGGCTAAAACTATTCCAAGTTCTAAATTGTTAGTATTTCATACCCCGGAAATGGCTCAGCCCCCAAAATTGTCCCAGCCCCCTGAAGTTATTTCCTATATACGCCTTTGGTACACGACATATTGCCCAATACAATAATTTAATAAAAAAAAGTCCGTCACGCAGGAGCTGCATAACTAAGCACTTTCCTCAGAATTTGGGTAGTGTAGACTCCTTTCCAGAACAATTTGCTTAAAATATCCTACATAAATAAAATAAAAACATGAATAGTTCTCTTTTGAATTTGTAATGAGTAACTGATCAATTATTAATTTGCTTTCAGAGTTATGTTTACACATGGTACCTATTGCACTACGTAATAAATACAAAAAAAAACTCATATTATCGTATTTTGATCTAAGGCAGGAACAGGATACAGTCACTCTAGTGGTAGAAAGCGCTCCTTGCGGCGGTTTTGTGAACCTACGTCTGGCGGGCTTTTCTATTGAATCCGATTGACCGATTCAGCTCATTTTTACAATACTTCTTTCTCATGAGTAACCCACGCCGTATACCGCATTTCGTTACAATACAGCAGAAATTACGACCGGTATGAGTATATTAGGAATTTGGGTCCGGAGTAAACCCCCCCCTTCTAATGAACCGATTTAGTTTATTTTTACAACACATATTTACCTGTGGATTACCACTACGAATACCGAGTTTCGTCGAAATATACCAAAAATCACGGCTGGTAGTATCGAATTAGTATTGTGGGTCCGGAGTAAACCCCCCCCCCCCCCTTCTAATGAACCGATTTAGTTCATTTTTATATCTCACTTTTCTCTCTATATTACCACGAAATACCAAGTTTCGTTGAAATATAACAAATATTACGGCTGACATAGTCAAATTAGTGTTTTGGGTTCAGGGTATACCCCCCCTTCCGGTGGACCGACTTTGGTGGTTAACGAACTCGTTCAATCGTTTGCTATATACCAAGTTTCGTGACGAATAAACAAAAACTCTGGCCGCTATCGTGTTAACAGACATATATATATGTATATATATATGCATATATATATATATATGTATATATATATATATATATATATATATATATATACAGATATGTAGATATATATAAATTTTAACGGGGGTCATTTTCGGTGTCTACTAGGTAGGATCGATAAAGATTTGAAGAAATTTTTCAAAAATTCCGTCATGAGTACAACCTCAATAGCTACTTTCCTTCGGAGGAAAGTGCTAAAATGGACATGGGGTATAGACATTATCAATGTCATTATTCATTTATGTAGCTTTATGTTGGTATGACCAATTCCACTTCCTCCCACCTGTTCAGCCTTTCAGAAGTTTTCTAGACAAGTAAGTCACTTTTAGCGCGGTTCCTCCCTCCCTCCATAGGAAGGAAACCCGCTTAGGAGGTTGACCTCATGATAGCGTTGTAAAAGAGCGCGCCTTTAAGGCTAGAAGGCGCGGCTCCTGAAAGCTCGAGCTCTCAGAGATTGATAGAAGGCGCGAGCCTTGAAGGCTCGGCTCAGGAGAAGGAAATTTGGGGCGAAAAAGTCTAGGTGACTATGCAGGAAATGTATTTTTAAGGACATATTGCATCCTTAATTATTTGGTTTTTGTCCACTAATGGAGGATACTTGATTTTTTGTAGAAGTATCTTCATGTTGTCATAGGTGTCTTTCATGTGGACCGAATGAGCTACTGGGATAGATGGATGTTTGTTTCCATTATGAAGGAGTACTCCTTTTAAACTAAACTTGGAGCTGTCAATGAATAGTCTCCATTCCTCTGGATTGGTTGGTAGATCAAGTTCCTGGAGCAAATGAAATACATCATTGCAAAATACAAGATTTTCTTCCATCGAGAAAAAGCATAGAACTCCTGATTCCCGTTTTCTGAAGAAAGATATATTCACGCCTCCTTCCAAGAGATTCCATTGTTGGAAACTTGACCCAAGCAGCTGAGCTTTTGATTTTGGGAGATCTAAATCACGAACAAGATCATTCAATCGCCTCTGATTTATGAGCTGTGGCTGAGTTTCAGAGGGGCTGGGCGAACTTGAAATTTCTTCTTGTTGACTGGTTCCAGGTTGAGGTGAAACGCTTTCAGAATCGCTGCACTCCTCAGAACTAAGACGGAACTTACTCGGATTTGGTGGGATGGGCATGGAGGCATCATGTGGAGCTGGTCTCATGGCAGAGGGGATGTTGGGATAAACAATTTTCGTTTTTGCTCTTGAACGAGAAACCTTTGATTGTGGTCATGCAAAAATAGCAATCGGTCACGTGATTTGTAGGTTCTCGCCATATCATGGGAACTGCAAATGGCATTGACTTATGTGTCCCATTTAGCCAACCAGTCAGAGAACGTGAGCATGAACTACAGCATATTTTAGGAGCCCAGGATTTGTCCTGATCACTTACTTTACATCCAAAGTATAACTCGTATGCCTTCTTCACCAGCGGAGTCAGACGTTTCTGAGTGGACTTGAATGTGACTTCACCACAAACATAGCAAAAGGAATCAGGCTTATTTATACACTGTCGTGATATTACAGAGAAAAAGTGAACTGTTCCCAGAACAATGATAGCACAACTGAATATCCAAATAAGTGCGTTTAGCGAAAGCCTCGAGAGTACTGATCAAATCCTAGATGAAAATAGTGACAAGAGAGGGGCTGAGTGGGAGGGGGGGGGGAGTTGGGGTATTCAGGGTGAAAGGGGGCAGGTAAGGATTTGAATGAAAAGGATACCACCATAAAAGAGAAAGGAAGGTCATTCCCCTAAAGATCCAGGTAGAGACCAAATCCCTGCCTCAAGATCAAAAACTGAGAAAAAAACACTTTTAGCCATATTTCTTCAACCACTTGTAATATTCCCATCAATTTTTTTCCCGTTCAAATATACTTCATTGCGCTCAAAATCTTCGGGCTTTTGAATTTTTTTCACTATGTTTTGATGCCAAAAAAAATTCGTCAAAATTACAAAAAACTCACATTTTTGGATAAAAAACTAGAATTTCTCAAGAAACTGTGCGTGATAGACAGAATCTGACTTCAAATTCGTGTTCAGCACATTTGAGAACAGTAAGAAAGCATGTTTTGGTTTGAAGGAGGATTTTCGTGCAGAACAGTGTTATATGGATCACTAATTGGGCAAAAATAGTAACTTTTCTTAAAAAATAAACTCTTCTGTGAGTCGGTGATGGCAACACTGTCGTACTTGTTCACAATTGCCATTCTCAACTTTCAAAATATTACCGTTTGTACGTAGTGTGAAAAAATATTATTATATTACAATAAAAAGTCATCATAATACATACAAAATTGTCTCTGAAAAATCCAGTACTATCTAATCCCCATACACCAACAAAATTAAAACCAAAATGTTTCATATCTTCTCTAAATAATACAAGCCGATCCAATATTTCATGAAGATTTGAATCCATAAGAATATAGAATTTAAGAAATCAACTGAATGAGTCACTTTATTTAGCCTAATCATTAATTTAATAAACTGAACTTTGTCGAATTTTAATAAACTACAAATGAAGCAAAATAAGAATTATCAGAGATAACAGCTAAATTACCTCCCTTTGTAAATAAAGATGCAGCTAAACATTTATGTTTATTACTGTGAAATAAATGGTGAGAAATGTAAAAAAAAAAAAAATCGAAATAAATAAAAGTTAATTATTATAAGTTAAGTAATTATTGTATAGAAATAAGATATTAAAGCACTAGAAAGGGTTTGACTATAACCGTGCTTGCCGAAGCTCTATCTTCCCAGGGCTCCAAGGCCGAGCCTTCAAGGCTCCAGGGAGAACCTTGCCGACCCTTCAGGGCTTGATAAGGTTAGGATGGAGCCTCACTCCCGAGCCTTCATCCAGCCCTCAGAGCTCCGGCTGTAGAGGCTAGGTTCAAGGTTTAGGCCTGAAGCCTCTAGTCAGGGCTCGCTTTTAACAACACTACCTCATGACGCAATCCGGACCTGCCGACACGAAAATTTCATGTTTCAATACCCATAGATCAATAATAAAATGGTGGTTCAAATTTGTGTGTATATATGTATGGTATATATATATATATATATATATATATATATATATATATATATATATTTATATTTGTCCGTTCGCTCTCTAGGAGCCAGGCCAATGGTCCTTGATGAAATTTGGCACAAAAATCTTTCGTCTAATTTGAAAGATCAAGTTTGGTAACCAGGAGAATCCGTCCACCGGAAGATGATTTTTAGGGCGAAATTCGCGCGAAAAAAATCGTAACGCTTACGTTTTCGAGTTCATATGCTTGCAGGTACTCGTTGTAAAGGTCTCTTAACGCAAAAGAACGAACGAAAACATTTTTAAAGCGTTATCTGCAACAGTTTTTGAGAAACTTGAAACACGTACTTTTCCAAACTAATTTTAAATTTGGGTATTCAGAAACTATTAATTCAGATGAACCTTGTTCCAGATGTTTGATATTCATCTAATCTATGATAGGTAAATTTTGGTTCCGTTTGGAGTTAAGGAAGTACTAGAAATAAAATATTTCATTAACAGGCATGAAAAGGCTCGAAAAAGGGTGGTAAGTGGAAGGTAACCATTCGAAAGATTACTAATGTTTCTACAAAAAATGTATGTTTTGATTGGATGATGTTAATCGGAGAAATAAGGACCTGAAAATTCGCAATTGTTAGTTTTGCTCTTTTGAACGGGTTTTTGTATCTGTTTACCTAAAGTTTTAATTGGTTGCTTCTTATTTTAATTGCATTTAACAGTTAAACGAGTATTTTATTAAAACAATGTAAGAAAATGTGAAACATTGGTATAGTGTTTCCAAGAGCGAACGTCGAGTAGGCGGGGGAAGTCGCCATGATTCTGTCAGTTTTCTGTTGTGGCGCCTTAAATATATTTTCTCTTTGATATTTTATTTTATATTTTTCACCAAAGATTAAACCCCACCAATAACTGCTTCTATTCCTTTACTAATAGCACTAGGGGGGGGGGGGGGGGTAAATGGGCGGGCTAAAGGGTTGCTGGAGCGGACGTGCGGATATGGGAGCCGTCCGACTTCTTTTGGGAGCTCTGCTAAGCTATAGTGCCCTATTCCACTGCTTAGCATCTCCTAGTATACCTGATTCCCGTCAACGCCTACTGCTTTTCCTCCCCGTGGTACACCCTGGGCGTTGTTATGTCACCCCCTTAACAACGGCGGACAGCAGAGGCGGGGATCTGTGTTGACGTAGGGTCACCTTCCCTATAGAGCGGGTCCTCTCCTTCGGGAGGAACTGTGCCGGTCTGCCTGCCTAGGTGGCAGCCCCAGCAGCAGACTCGGTGAGGAAGATTAGGGGGCTGAATCGCCTAAATTTAAATTTCCTACAACTAAGCAAATGGAAAAAGCCGGACTCCCCTTAACGGATAACTCAGAGGGTATGCAGGCCCCTCTGAGAGACCTTGGCATGGAAATGGACTTACCAATATCTGCTGAACATTCCACCCTGGAAACACGGAATGGTGCTACAGGGACTTGCGTAATATCAAATCCTTCCTCTCCTTCTCGGTACATTTTGGAGCCGTACACAACGCCTACGAAGTCTCCCGAGAAGAAGAGGGTGAAGCGAGGAAAGAAACGTTTTATCGAGGATATCACAACCACGAAAGGAACTAAGTTCTCTAAATTTATTGTTATTAGTAGAACGGAAGGACACTCATTTGCAAAGGTGTCTCCTTTCCTAATTAGCAAAATGGTGTCACAAACTTATGGAACAGTTGTTGGCCTGAGCAAAATGTCGAGTGGCTCTCTGCTGGTTGAGGCAGCCAGCAAGGAGCAATCCGACAAAATTATGCGTACTAAGACTCTGGGCATGTTCAGTGTGAATGTAGAATTGCCTAAAACACTGAACTCGTCCAGAGGTATGATAACATGTTTTGACCTAGAACATTCAACGGACGAGGAAATAAAAGAAGGGCTACAAGACCAAGGAGTAATTGCCGTTCGTAGATTTTTTCGTAAGAGGAAATCTCCGAACGGCAGTGAAGAAAGGCTGGAGTTTACAGGAAGCGTGATGCTCACGTTCGATCAACCTGAGATCCCTTCCAGTATTCAAGCGGCCTTTTACAAGCTAAAAGTGCGTCCATACATTCCACCCCCCTTAAGATGCTTTAGATGTCAAAAGTTTGGACATTCGGCTGCAAGGTGTAAGTCGGTACAGGAGATTTGTACGTGAGGGTACCCATCCCACAGTCCTGATCCTTGTCCTACACCTCCCAAATGTCCAAACTGCGATGGGGCCCATAATTCCCGGTCGAGGGACTGTATGGAATACAAAATTGAAAAATAAATTATGAAAATGCGGACGGAAATCAAAGATCTTACTTTTCCGCAAGCGAGAGCACTGGTAAACAGTACATCATATGCCTGGAGAGGCACCTACTCCAGTGCAGTTAAAAAGAGTAACGACGTGAATGAAAACTCGAAAAAAGAAAGTAAAAAGAAAATTGGCGAATTACCTTCCTCTTCCCAACCTCCCTTCAACCCCCCCAAACCCCCTCCTATTCCCCTCACTCTCTCCACCCTGCCCCTTCCCACATCCCTCCCAACCCTCTCTAGTTTCCCATCTCTCTCCAACTCCCCGCTTCCCCCACCCCTCCCATCTACTTCGGTAGATGAAAACAATGAAGTGGGAAATCGAATTTCCCCAAAACGTTTAGAAAAAGGCGTCAGTGGGCCGGTAACCACCCCCTCAATATCCGGCGCTGAGAGCGTCGAGGGTGTTGAGGATGATGGTGGTGGTCCATTCACGCCTTCCAAAAGTAAGAAAAGAGGTCGGCCCAAGGGAAAGAAACGTGGGCCAACGAGACAGTCTGCTGATTTGAAGCAGTGAAGGATTACATATATTTATAGTATGGCCAAATTGAACAAATTCCTTCAATGGAACATAAGGGGATTTTCGGAGCATAGCGACGAACTACGCTACTTATTGAAAACGTACACTCCACTGGTCGTGGCCCTCCAGGAAACTAAATTTCCTGAGGGTTGTGCCAGGCCTTTGGCAGGGTACAATTGTGTTCATAAAGAACCCAGGGTTTTACAGGGTGGGCGAAGCCACGGAGGTGTGGCCTTCTATACCATGGAGAACCTTGGAGCTCAGGCCTTAAACTTAGTCACGCCCCTACAAGCAGTCGCTGTGCAACTGAAGACCCCGGTAGCCGCGACTATATTTTCGTTGTACCTGCCGGATGGCAGAGCATACAATGTTAGAGACGTAAAAAGTATTATTGAACAGCTACCTCAACCTGCAATACTACTTGGAGATTTTAACACGCACCACGTTGCATGGGGTTCCAGGAGATCCACCCCTCAGGGTCGTTTGCTTTACGACATGCTCGAGGAGGTGGACCTCCTGGTTCTTAATGATGGCTCTCCGACTCACTTTTGTGAGTCTTCAGGGTCTCTAGATGCCATAGATTTAACTCTAACAAGCACCTCTGTCATAAGGCACCTTTCGTGGAATGCTCTGAGCGATCTGCATCGATCAGATCATTTCCCCATATTGGTTACACTTGCCGGCAGATACAACGAAAACAGAAGACCTACAAAGTGGAATGTTAAAAAGGCAGACTGGGATAAATTAAGAGAATCCTTCATTGCTTCCGATTTAGCAGACACATCAGAACAGTCTCAGCAAATATTTACAAAGATGATCAATAATGCTGCACAGAAGGCAGTTCCCCTAACATCACCTCGCTCATCATCGAAAATTCCTGTACCATGATGGGATGAGGAATGTTGGGAGGCCAATAAAGCCAAAAAGAAAGCATTCAATCGTTTTAAAAGATATCCCACTGACGTGAATCTAATAGCATTTAAGAAGGCAAGAGCAATCGAGTGGTGAATTAAGATAAGTAAGAAAAGGGAGTCATGGGCAGCTTATGTAAGCACTTTAACAAAAGATGCTTCTCCATCCGAAGTCTGGAGGAAAATAAAAGCGGTAGGGGGAAGGACCACAAAAAACCAATCCCCTATCCTGTTAAATGGCGGCAATTACGTCAGCGACGCACAATCTGTCGCTGATGTATTCGCCGATCATTTTTACTCCGCATCAGTCTGGCGTCCTACTCTGAAGATTTCCACAATATAAAAGCTAACGAGGAGGCATTTTCTCTAGACTTCGGATCGACCGATGACACCTCACAAGACTATAATGCTCCCTTGAAAATTGATGAATTGAACAGGGCCCTCCAGGTCGCATCTCAGAAGACATCTTCTGGATGCGACGGAATTCCCTATGAAATGCTCCAAAATCTCCCATATGAAGGGAAAGAGATGATGCTCGAACTGTATAATCGTTTCTGGACCAATGGTGTATTCCCCAGTGCCTGGAAGGAAGCAATTATTGTCCCAATCGTGAAACCCGGGAAGGATCCCATGAATCCAGGCAGCTACAGACCCATCTCACTTCTGTGTTGTATGGGAAAGCTCCTGGAGGCTATGGTAAATTATCGGGTTGTTCATGAATTGGAGAAAAGTAATCTTCTATCGAGATATCAGGCAGGATTCAGAAAAGGATTTTCAACACAAGACCAGCTAGCGTTGCTAGAGCATAACGTCCAGAAAGCATTCCTTTCACGTCAGCATATTACAGCCATGTTTTCGACTTGAAACAGGCGTATGACCGAGCTTGGAGATACGACATACTCCGACGCCTTCATGGTTGGGGGTTTAAGGGCAGATTGCCTCTGTTCCTGAAGAGCTTCCTCTCAGGAAGAACCTTCAGAGTTCGTATTGGCGACGCTCTTTCCTCCATGAGGGTGCAAGAAACCGGAGTCCCACAAGGATCGATACTCAGTGTTACCCTGTTTCTTGTCGCGATAAATGGCATAGCTGACAATATTCATCCAGAAATCGGCAGATCTCTCTACGCTGACGATCTTGCTCTTTTTGAGACCCACCCAGCTGAAGTTGTCGAGGCTAACAAATTACAGGAAGCAGTGAACGTAGTATACCATGCTGCAATAAGGCGGGGAGAAAACTGTGGCTCTACACTTTTGTAGGCTTCGAAGACCTCATAATCATCCACGGCTAACCGTGGGTGATTGTGAGATCAACTTCAAAGAGTCACATAGATTTCTGGGTGTTATTATGGATAAGAAAATGAGATGGAAACACCACATCAATTATATTATTCAGCGGTGTGAGACCTCCCTAAAAATTTTAAAAACCTTGTCAAGATTGCAGTGGGGTGCTGAAAAATCCGTTTTGTTAAAAATATTTGATGCTCTTATCAGGTCCAGAATCGATTATGGTTGTGCCATATACGGCTCGGCTCGCAAATCGTGGCTCAAGCAGCTCGATAGGCTGTACAATACAGGGCTGCGGTTTGCGATCGAAGCTTTTCGCACTAGTCCGCTGGATTCTATTTATGTAGAGGCAGGCCACCTACCTCCGGCGCATAGGAGGAATCAGGTGATGCTGTCTTATACGTCTTCATTACGAGCGAAAACTTTTCATTTCATGCATGATGCCACAAGAGATAATATTGTATCGGATATGTTCAGTTTTAGGCGTTCTGTAACCAGACCACTAGTAGTGAGATCAAAAGAAACCTTACAGTTTTACAGTGGAGCCTGGGAGCATCTGATGGACATTCCAGTACAAGTTGTAAGTCCTTGGATGCTTCTAGACCCACTTATTGATCTTACTCTAGCACAGTCGGGGAAAAAAGACACTGATCCTTCTATGTACAGAATGATGTTTCTGGAAAGACTGCAGCAGCATGAAGAACATGTTGTAATGTTCACAGATGGCTCCAAAACAGAAACAGGAACTGGCTGTGGAATTGTAATTGACGATCAAACAGAATTAGCGGTCCCTTTAAATCAGTACACCAGCATCTTCCATGCGGAATTGCTAGCTATAAAAATAGCCCTGGAGAAATGTAGAAATCTAGAAGAGGAAAAATTCCTCTTGTGTACTGATTCTCACAGTTCTCTAGTCGCATTGAAAAATAAATTTACTCGTGATCCACTCTTGATGGACATATTAATATTATTGAGTTATATTACGAGTAGTGGAAAAATTGTCAAATTTCTCTGGGTGCCAGGACATGCGAATATCGAAGGTAATGAAAAAGCCGATATGCTGGCGAGGCAGGCTTCTTCTGCAGCAGCTGATTATGTTTCGCCACTGCATATCGACGACCAAAAACTATTTCTGAGAAACCTGGTTAAAAAGAAGTGGCAGGAAGAATATAGCTCAAAAGATACATTCCTAAAACACATCGAGGATTCTGTTACGACCGAGAGTATTACTGCCAGTATGCGCAGGCGTGACGACGTGGTAATAACCCGATTACGGATCGGTCATACCCGTCTCACGCACGGGCATCATCTGGTAGGACGACGCCGGCCTCAATGCGAGCACTGTGACAGCATCCTCGATGTTCGGCATATCCTAGTGGACTGCCCAGCATTCCAGGGTGTCAGGGACCGACACCAACTCCCGACTACTCTTAAGGATCTTTTGTGTAAAAAACAAGCCTCTGTGAATAAATTAATACATTCTTAAAAGACCTAAAGCTGTATAATCTAATATAATAACTCAAGTATTGTGTGTACATTTTAAATTATAATTTAATCTACTTTATTTGTTATAATTTTGCATGCGTCGTGAAAGTATTTATTGTATGAGTGGGTATGTATGTTTAGTGTGACAGTATTTATTATGTGTGTTTGTGAGTGAGTGCGTGTGCGTGTTTATTATTATAATGTAAATATGTAAATAATAATTTTAGGATTAAATTTAGATGTAAGGTTAGATCCGGTATATGTTAAAAGTATCTAACAAAATTTGTACATACATTAGTCTTAGTTCTAATTTAGTTATAGATTAAATATGAGTTGCATAATGTAATAAACCAAAATAGTATCTTGAAATACCAGGATATTATTAAAAATGTTTCATCATATGTTAAAAATGAAACAATTTCTAACGGTGCTAATGTAGCACCCAACGGTGCTAAGCAGTAGAAGCACCCATAAGCAAACAAAAAAAAAAAAAAAAAAAAAAAAATAGCACTAGGGATAAGAACGGCACCGCGCTAAGATGACGCAGTTCCTGCGAATCGGACTTTTTTTTTTAACTATAAAAAGCCAGTCTGAATCTGTTTTCCCCATCTGTATTTCGTTTATTTTCTAAAGGCTAGCGTCCGCCTCGCTACGGAAATAATAATAAAAAATGCAGCGGAGAAAAAAACTTAATAAAAGAATTCAATTTCATTGAAAGAGGGAATTGTTAATTCATAAATATTCCAAGAACTGAAATTTCAAAACGGCTCTAGGGGGAAAAATATTTCTTGAATTGCAGGAAAATCTTTTGTTCCATTTATATAGAACTCTGTGGGTTGTTAAATATATCCACAGCCTATAATATAAATATATCCACAGCCTATAATATAAATATTTTATCAATTATATTAATATTTTCTATATAAAAGTCTATAGTATATTTATTAAATAATCTCCATTGAGAACTTCTGGAGTATTATTAAAAACCCTGTAATATTCAGGTTCTTTTATGGAAACAATAATCATAAAAAAGAAAGGAGTAATTCAATATTAATTTAATTAATATGACGACCAATATTATTATTCGGTATTGATACGGCGGTATTGATCTCCAGCGGTTGTTTTTTTTTAAAGGTAATATTTTGCAGAAATCATATTCTGCTTTTGTTGGAACGCTGTCCATTTTTTATTTATTTAGGGCTTCAACATTGGTCAATCAGGCCGGCATCCATCTTGGTTGTTTTCTAATCTTCACCTGTAATCAATCAGGCCGGCCTCCACCTTGGCTGTTTTCTAATCTTCACCTGTAATCAATCAGGCCGGCCTCCACCTTGGTTGTTTTCTAATCTTCACCTGTAATAAATCAGGCCGGCCTCCACCTTGGCTGTTTTCTAATCTTCACCTGTAATCAATCAGGCCGGCCTCCACCTTGGTTGTTTTCTAATCTTCACCTGTAATAAATCAGGCCGGCCTCCACCTTGGCTGTTTTCTAATCTTCACCTGTAATCAATCAGGCCGGCCTCCACCTTGGTTGTTTTCTAATCTTCACCTGTAATAAATCAGGCCGGCCTCCACCTTGGCTGTTTTCTAATCTTCACCTGTAATAAATCAGGCCGGCCTCCACCTTGGTTGTTTTCTAATCTTCACCTGTAATAAATAAGGCCGGCCTCCACCTTGGTTGTTTTCTAATCTTCACCTGTAATAAATAAGGCCGGCCTCCACCTTGGTTGTTTTCTAATCTTCACCTGTAATAAATAAGGCCGGCCTCCACCTTGGTTGTTTTCTAATCTTCACCTGTAATCAATCAGGCCGGCCTCCACCTTGGTTGTTTTCTAATCTTCACCTGTAATCAATCAGGCCGGTCTCCACCTTGGTTGTTTTCTAATCTTCACCTGTAATAAATAAAAGATACGGAGGAATACAACTGAAATCCAAATAATAATTATTAAAGAAGGTACTAAAATACTAAGTTAGCTACACATTGTCACGACAAGCAAAACTAAACGATATGAATGAATGAATGAATTTCTGTATTTTATAAGTAATAATTACAATTACTAAACGATATGTTTGATTGTTATACTTATAATTTTGGAAATTCCCTTGATCGCACTAAAACTCCCAATAGAATGAAAGACTTTAAAGACCAAGGATTTTTGTTTTCCTCTCTATGGAGAACGCTAAAATAAAGGGTGGTTATCCTATCATATTATTTTTTTATGTTTTCTATTTTATTTTATTTGTATTTATTGTTTTTTTTTAAACTTATTTATAATTTTTTTCTTTTTTATATATAGCTATATCTCTTTTTTTTCTTTCTCTTTTTTGTGTGTGTATGTGGCTTTTGGCTGCTGCATATAAATCGAACATGGAACCAGTTGTAAGGTGGGTCAATTCACGTCAAATCGCCCAATTTTAATGTATGTCCGTACCATCATATCTCAGATATTTTTAAATTTTTTTTCGTAAATAGAGATGTATGAGATAATCTCAAATTATTTTTTTCAGATTTTTTTTATCAAAAATTGAACCAGGGGGAATTTTTTGAAATTCTTGTTTTTTGCATGATTTGGGTTACTGTCTTTCTGATAACAGTTTTGAAAAACATCTGTGTTTTACTTTTTTTTCAACAAATCCGGCTGTTTTTGGTATCAAATTAAAGCTAATGCTTTTCTCTATCAAAATAAGCTATAATAGTGATACTATAGTGTCAAGGCACTAATCGCGCAAAGTTATTTTTTATACTTTTTCATTAGGTAGGTTCAGTAAGTGATATCTCAGAAATCACTATTACCACATGCATCATAATTTTTTTCTAGAATGATCAAACAATGTACTAGTTATGTTCAAAAAATAAAAATTGTGTTTTTGGCTCTTATAAGAAAAAAAAAAAAATTTTCTTAGGAAAAAGTTCACTTAAAATGTCTTCGTAAAATGTAAATTTAAAGTTTTTCTGAGCTCAAAGTAACTCAACACATTTATTACAATCAATAAAACTATAACCTATTATATTACAAGGACATGTGACATTAATTTTAGATTATTCACTATTAGGTACCTAATTTTTATAGTGGAAAGTCATATCTTAGTTTCCTTTACTTTGTATAATTTCCTTTATATCTCGATAACGGTTGAAAATCTTGGTAAGCGGAAGGTTACCATTCGAAACTTAACTAAATGCTCTACAAAAAAGGTTCTAAAGAAAGTTTTGATTAGGCGATGTCAATCGGAGAAATAAGTGCTTAAAACTTTAAAGTAATTGATTTCGTTTATTCGAACGGTTCTTTTTGTCTGTTTTTATTCCTTGTTATTTTTTAATTCCTTATAGTTGGATAATGTATTTGACAATAAAACAGGTTAAGTAAAATAAGAAAAACAATTTATTGTTAGAAATCTAGCTTTCCAAGAGAGAGATTCGAAGACCTTGTGACTATCTTCAACTGCCTATCTGAGGTTGGCCGACCCATCCAGGTAAGATCATAAATCAAGGCCTTTCAAGAAAGGTGGAACCAAAATAATAACTGCTTCTATTTTAAACTTTCCAAATGAGACTAGGGATAAGAACGGAACCACGCTAAGATGATCGCAGATTTTCCTAAAGACGTACCACAAAGTTGTGAAACAAGTTTGTAGTGAATTTTTATTGATCTTACGCATTTTTTGATAATTCCTAAATTTGAGTAAAAGTTTATTTAAATAGTAATTTAGACAATTCTAGTTTTTACCCTATCAGTTAACAAATGTTTTACTAATTATAACAAAAACTTGTTTCCTCCGAATAAACAAAGATAGAACCCGCTAGTATGGAATCAGCTGCTGATGCAAATAGCTATAAAGCCCCCTTCATCAGCGTTCAAAGATAACTTAGAACGGAAACAGTTTAATTGCAAGTCCAAGTTTGATAGCAGGAAAAGTTTTCCGAAGTAGCAGAGGAAATTGAGTCGAACTTGGAAATTTAATCTTATTCCGGAGAATTGAAGATGAAGGAGGAAAAGTCTATTTAAAATTTTATCCAGAATTGAAGGAAAGATATATATATTTCAAGACACTTTGTTTTTCGCTAAGTATAAAAATAGACCGTAAAAAATAATACACCAGGGCTTTAAAACATTCAAATCAGTGTGGTCATTACACCTGTACTAACTGTTACCCGGCGTGCCTTGCTACACTTGTACTAACTGTTACCCGGCGTGCCTTGCTACACTTGTACTAACTGTTACCCGGCGTGCCATGCTACACTTGTACTAGCTGTTACCCGGCGTGCCATGCTACACCTGTACTAGCTGTTACCCGGCGTGCCTTGCTACACTTGTACTAGCTGTTACCCGGCGTGCCATGCTACACTTGTACTAGCTGTTACCCGGCGTGCCATGCTACACGTGTACTAGCTGTTACCCGGCGTGCCTTGCTACACGTGTACTAGCTGTTACCCGGCGTGCCATGCTACACTTGTACTAGCTGTTACCCGGCGTGCCATGCTACACTTGTACTAGCTGTTACCCGGCGTGCCATGCTACACGTGTACTAGCTGTTACCCGGCGTGCCATGCTACACGTGTACTAGCTGTTACCCGGCGTGCCTTGCTACACTTGTACTAGCTGTTACCCGGCGTGCCATGCTACACTTGTACTAACTGTTACCCGGCGTGCCATGCTACACTTGTACTAGCTGTTACCCGGCGTGCCATGCTACACGTGTACTAGCTGTTACCCGGCGTGCCTTGCTACACGTGTACTAGCTGTTACCCGGCGTGCCATGCTACACTTGTACTAGCTGTTATCCGGCGTGCCATGCTACACTTGTACTAGCTGTTACCCGGCGTGCCATGCTACACTTGTACTAACTGTTACCCGGCGTGCCTTGCTACACTTGTACTAGCTGTTACCCGGCGTGCCATGCTACACGTGTACTAGCTGTTACCCGGCGTGCCTTGCTACACGTGTACTAGCTGTTACCCGGCGTGCCATGCTACACGTGTACTAGCTGTTACCCGGCGTGCCTTGCTACACGTGTACTAGCTGTTACCCGGCGTGCCATGCTACACGTGTACTAGCTGTTACCCGGCGTGCCTTGCTACACTTGTACTAGCTGTTACCCGGCGTGCCTTGCTACACTTGTACTAACTGTTACCCGGCGTGCCATGCTACACTTGTACTAGCTGTTACCCGGCGTGCCATGCTACACTTGTACTAACTGTTAACCGGCGTGCCATGCTACACTTGTACTAGCTGTTACCCGGCGTGCCATGCTACACTTGTACTAACTGTTACCCGGCGTGCCTTGCTACACTTGTACTACCTGTTACCCGGCGTGCCATGCTACACTTGTACTAGCTGTTACCCGGCGTGCCATGCTACACCTGTACTAGCTGTTACCCGGCGTGCCTTGCTACACTTGTACTAGCTGTTACCCGGCGTGCCATGCTACACGTGTACTAGCTGTTACCCGGCGTGCCTTGCTACACTTGTACTAGCTGTTACCCGGCGTGCCATGCTACACTTGTACTAACTGTTACCCGGCGTGCCATGCTACACTTGTACTAGCTGTTACCCGGCGTGCCATGCTACACTTGTACTAACTGTTACCCGGCGTGCCTTGCTACACTTGTACTAGCTGTTACCCGGCGTGCCATGCTACACGTGTACTAGCTGTTACCCGGCGTGCCTTGCTACACGTGTACTAGCTGTTACCAGGCGTGCCATGCTACACGTGTACTAGCTGTTACCCGGCGTGCCTTGCTACACGTGTACTAGCTGTTACCCGGCGTGCCATGCTACACGTGTACTAGCTGTTACCCGGCGTGCCTTGCTACACTTGTACTAGCTGTTACCCGGCGTGCCATGCTACACTTGTACTAGCTGTTACCCGGCGTGCCATGCTACACTTGTACTAGCTGTTACCCGGCGTGCCATGCTACACCTGTACTAGCTGTTACCCGGCGTGCCATGCTACACCTGTACTAGCTGTTACCCGGCGTGCCATGCTACACGTGTACTAACTGTTACCCGGCGTGCCTTGCTACACGTGTACTAACTGTTACCCGGCGTGCCATGCTACACTTGTACTAGCTGTTACCCGGCGTGCCTTGCTACACTTGTACTAACTGTTACCCGGCGTGCCATGCTACACTTGTACTAACTGTTACCCGGCGTGCCTTGCTACACGTGTACTAACTGTTACCCGGCGTGCCTTGCTACACTTGTACTAGCTGTTACCCGGCGTGCCTTGCTACACGTGTACTAACTGTTACCCGGCGTGCCTTGCTACACTTGTACTAGCTGTTACCCGGCGTGCCATGCTACATTTGTACTAACTGTTACCCGGCGTGCCATGCTACACGTGTACTAGCTGTTACCTGGCGTGCCATGCTACACCTGTACTAGCTGTTACCCGGCGTGCCATGCTACACTTGTACTAGCTGTTACCCGGCGTGCCTTGCTACACTTGTACTAGCTGTTACCCGGCGTGCCTTGCTACACTTGTACTAGCTGTTACCCGGCGTGCCTTGCTACACGTGTACTAACTGTTACCCGGCGTGCCATGCTACACCTGTACTAGCTGTTATCCGGCGTGCCTTGCTACACTTGTACTAGCTGTTACCCGGCGTGCCTTGCTACACTTGTACTAACTGTTACCCGGCGTGCCTTGCTACACTTGTACTAGCTGTTACCCGGCGTGCCTTGCTACACTTGTACTAGCTGTTACCCGGCGTGCCTTGCTACACTTGTACTAGCTGTTACCCGGCGTGCCTTGCTACACGTGTACTAACTGTTACCCGGCGTGCCTTGCTACACTTGTACTAGCTGTTACCCGGCGTGCCTTGCTACACTTGTACTAGCTGTTACCCGGCGTGCCATGCTACACCTGTACTAGCTGTTACCCGGCGTGCCTTGCTACACTTGTACTAGCTGTTACCCGGCGTGCCTTGCTACACTTGTACTAGCTGTTACCCGGCGTGCCTTGCTACACGTGTACTAACTGTTACCCGGCGTGCCATGCTACACCTGTACTAGCTGTTATCCGGCGTGCCTTGCTACACTTGTACTAGCTGTTACCCGGCGTGCCTTGCTACACTTGTACTAACTGTTACCCGGCGTGCCTTGCTACACTTGTACTAGCTGTTACCCGGCGTGCCTTGCTACACTTGTACTAGCTGTTACCCGGCGTGCCTTGCTACACTTGTACTAGCTGTTACCCGGCGTGCCTTGCTACACGTGTACTAACTGTTACCCGGCGTGCCTTGCTACACTTGTACTAGCTGTTACCCGGCGTGCCTTGCTACACTTGTACTAGCTGTTACCCGGCGTGCCATGCTACACCTGTACTAGCTGTTACCCGGCGTGCCTTGCTACACTTGTACTAGCTGTTACCCGGCGTGCCTTGCTACACTTGTACTAGCTGTTACCCGGCGTGCCTTGCTACACGTGTACTAACTGTTACCCGGCGTGCCTTGCTACACTTGTACTAGCTGTTACCCGGCGTGCCTTGCTACACTTGTACTAGCTGTTACCCGGCGTGCCTTGCTACACTTGTACTAGCTGTTACCCGGCGTGCCTTGCTACACGTGTACTAACTGTTACCCGGCGTGCCATGCTACACCTGTACTAGCTGTTACCTGGCGTGCCTTGCTACACTTGTACTAGCTGTTACCCGGCGTGCCATGCTACACCTGTACTAGCTGTTACCCGGCGTGCCTTGCTACACTTGTACTAGCTGTTACCCGGCGTGCCATGCTACACCTGTACTAGCTGTTACCCGGCGTGCCTTGCTACACTTGTACTAGCTGTTACCCGGCGTGCCATGCTACACCTTTACTAGCTGTTACCCGGCGTGCCTTGCTACACGTGTACTAACTGTTACCCGGCTTGCCATGCTACACCTGTACTAGCTGTTACCCTGCGTGCCTTGCTACACGTGTACTAACTGTTACCCGGCGTGCCATGCTACACCTGTACTAGCTGTTACCCGGCGTGCCATGCTACACTTGTACTAGCTGTTACCCGGCGTGCCATGCTACACCTGTACTAGCTGTTACCCGGCGTGCCTTGCTACACGTGTACTAACTGTTACCCGGCTTGCCATGCTACACTTGTACTAGCTGTTACCCGGCGTGCCTTGCTACACTTGTACTAGCTGTTACCCGGCGTGCCATGCTACACCTGTACTAGCTGTTACCTGGTGTGCCTTGCTACACTTGTACTAGCTGTTACCCGGCGTGCCATGCTACACCTGTACTAGCTGTTACCCGGCGTGCCATGCTACACCTTTACTAGCTGTTACCCGGCGTGCCTTGCTACACTTGTACTAGCTGTTACCCGGCGTGCCTTGCTACACTTGTACTAGCTGTTACCCGGCGTGCCATGCTACACCTGTACTAGCTGTTACCCGGCGTGCCATGCTACACCTGTACTAGCTGTTACCCGGCGTGCCATGCTACACCTGTACTAGCTGTTACCCGGCGTGCCTTGCTACACCTGTACTAGCTGTTACCTGGCGTGCCTTGCTACACTTGTACTAGCTGTTACCCGGCGTGCCATGCTACACTTGTACTAGCTGTTACCCGGCGTGCCATGCTACACCTGTACTAGCTGTTACCCGGCGTGCCTTGCTACACCTGTACTAGCTGTTACCCGGCGTGCCATGCTACACCTGTACTAGCTGTTACCCGGCGTGCCATGCTACACTTGTACTAGCTGTTACCTGGCGTGCCTTGCTACACTTGTACTAGCTGTTACCCGGCGTGCCATGCTACACTTGTACTAGCTGTTACCCGGCGTGCCATGCTACACCTGTACTAGCTGTTACCCGGCGTGCCATGCTACACCTGTACTAGCTGTTACCTGGTGTGCCTTGCTACACTTGTACTAGCTGTTACCCGGCGTGCCTTGCTACACTTGTACTAGCTGTTACCCGGCGTGCCTTGCTACACTTGTACTAGCTGTTACCCGGCGTGCCTTGCTACACTTGTACTAGCTGTTACCCGGCGTGCCATGCTACACCTGTACTAGCTGTTACCCGGCGTGCCATGCTACACCTGTACTAGCTGTTACCCGGCGTGCCATGCTACACCTGTACTAGCTGTTACCCGGCGTGCCATGCTACACCTGTACTAGCTGTTACCCGGCGTGCCTTGCTACACCTGTACTAGCTGTTACCTGGCGTGCCTTGCTACACTTGTACTAGCTGTTACCCGGCGTGCCATGCTACACCTGTACTAGCTGTTACCTGGTGTGCCATGCTACACCTGTACTAGCTGTTACCTGGCGTGCCATGCTACACCTGTACTAGCTGTTACCTGGTGTGCCATGCTACACTTGTACTAACTGTTACCCGGCGTGCCTTGCTACACTTGTACTAGCTGTTACCCGGCGTGCCATGCTACACCTGTACTAGCTGTTAACCGGCGTGCCATGCTACACCTACTTTCTACATATAGAAAAGCCTGAATAAATTAGAAACCAAATAAGTATTATTAAAATCTAATAACAAAATCTGTAACTCTTTCGAACCCGTGACCTTTCAACTGGGAGTCCTAGACGACTTTGACATAACCTATAACACCCCCCGTATCAAGAAATACATATATTCCAAGTTTGGTAAAAATCGGTCTAACAGTGTGGATTTTTATTAAAAAAAAAACATACAGACAGCAGCTGGTTTTTGACCTGGCCTATGACGATCCCCTGATCAAGACCAACCTGTGTGCTTAGTTGATCAAAATCTGTGAAACGGTGCGGGTTTGTATAAAGAAGAAACATACAGATAGACAGCTGGTAGACGTTTTTGACTTAGCCTACGACACTCCCCAGATTAAGATCTACATGTGTACCGAGTTTAGTCAAAATCGGACGAATGGTGTGGATTTGTATAAGGGACAAACATACAGACAGAAAAACAGACAGATACGTGATTTTTATATATATAGATACTTATTCAATAAAGCATATTTATTAAATGGCGAATAAAAAAAAATTACTTTATTCATTGAATTGACTGAGTAATGAGTGAAAAATTATTCATTCTAAATGGTTTTTGCCCAACACTGGCTTGTACTATTAGAAAGTACTACAAGAAAAATTAATACCATGAGCATATTGTTCCCGTTGGAAGTGTATCTGCCTGTCCAGACTGCACGAGCTGCATAGCCGTGGACTTATGGACCACGGCCTGCCTGGACTTATGCTTGGATTTCAGGTGATTAGTGAGTGAAATGTTTTCTAATGATAAGCATCACTGATAACAAGTGATAACCATCACTGATAAGAAGTTATAAGAACTATAAAGAGCACATAACCTTGAGGAGCAATTGTCCTCGACGTGAGGTCTTCAACCCAATTATCCTATTGTCTGTGTGGCCTTGATATCGAACCACGCCACTACTATGCACGCGTGAACGGTATACCTTCCGTCATATCCATGGCTCATATATATATATATATATATATATATATATATATATATATATATATATATATATATGTGAGCGGCGGATTGGGGCATACAGTCTACTGCATGCCGAATCCCACCACTACCCAACGCACAAGAGAGGAGTTGTACAGACATTGACTCTCAGGGCTTTCGAATTATGTAGCAACGAAGCCTACCTTGAAACTGAACTCGATTTCCTCAAGAATGACATCAAGTCGAACGGCCATGCAACTAGGGAAGTGGACAAAGCAGTCAGCCGTATGAACAAAAAAAAAAAACAAGAAAAATTAGTAGAGAAAAAAAAATGAAGAAATGGGACACTGAGTAAAGCCACGTTTTAGGAGGGAATAATACAAAAGCGTAGCAGTGGAATTCGTGGAATTGCCTCGTTTTAACGGGGTGGCGTGAGTTTGCCTCTGACGCTGCAAATTTACGAACGCTCACGAACGGTATTAAACGTGTTTTATTTTCAAGTTTGGTCACGAATCACACCAGTCCCATCAGGGATCTCAATGCAACAAGAGTTTGTTTTTTAATTTTAGAAATTTCGGAGTATTCGTCTCTCGTACTCGGACTTGCTGTTGGCTGCCGTGAAAAGGATTTGCGGAGGGATGAAAATTCCAGGATTTGGACCAAATCAAGTCAACGCCAAATTCAAGAATTTGCGAAGTTCACATTCCCAGGAGCTTCAGGGCAATCATATCGCAGCTCCAAAGCTAATAAATTTATTGACCCTAAACTCCCTTTTTTTCGATCCACTCTCTTACTCACCAGCACTTTTTCTTCCGTTTTCTTATATTTACTTGATATTCCATTAACGTATGGGCCAAAATACTACAATAAACCTATAGTAGTATAAAACCTATAAGACTAACTAAAACCTATATCTTAACTCTGCCTTGTTTACCAGCCCTGATGAAGGCTTGAATTTCCAGCCGAAACGTCGGCAAAATATGAAACTCATTTTCTGTTTAAAAAAAAAGTCCGACTCGCAGGAACTGCATCATCTTAGCGCGGTTCCATTCATATCCCTAGTGTTATTTTGTAGACTTAGAATAGAAACAGTTATTACTTTGTTTGGATCATTCCTAATGTAAACAAATATGAAAAAAAAAACAACAAGATTTTCGGCTAGGGATGAAACTATCCTAAGCAGAAATTACTCTTTCTGCCGTCCCAAGTTTCGGTCTACGAAGACTCTTCTACGAATATATTTCTAATTTACTTAACTTGCAGTGCTAACATATCCATTTTACTTTTAAATGCAATTAAACAAAATAAAATTGTACATGAAAATGAGAAAGTAGTGTTATTTTTTATTGAACTACGGCCACATTCAACCACAAAATATAATTATATTTCTAGTATAGCATTTGGCTGCATGACTTCCTACAGGTAAAGGTAACTGTCAGCTGTCCTAGAATGCTCGATGAGAACAATGAATCTTGATTTATGAAGTGCAATAAAAGCCTACCTGAACCGGCAGACTACCTCGACCCGGACTGACCCTACACGGCGAATATTTACGTTTTCAGTTCTGTTACAGGTTCAAAGAATTTGTATTTATTCCCCTGTTTTATTGAGAAATACATTCTCCTCCTAGAAGCAATAACAAAATAACAAGAAATAAAAACAGACAAAAAGAACCGTATAAATAAACGAAATCAATTATCGTTTATCAAACTTCTAAGTTATATGTACTTATTCTTCCGATTGACATCGCTTATTCAAAACTTTCTTTAGAACCTTTCTTGTAGACCATTTAGTAAGCTTTCGAATGGTAACCTTTCGCTTCCCAAGATTTTCAACCGTTTTCGAGATATTAAGAAATTATACGAAGTTCCCAAAACATTTTATTATTTCTGACAACAGAAAATTGGTCTCATTTTACCTATCCTGTTTTACACACACATACATTTTCCTTACAAATACAACATAAGAAATTACAAAAATAAAAAGCAATAAAAAACCAAGGGAAAGAGACAAAAATTACAAAAAGAACGACAAAAACCTGTTCATAAGAACAAAACAGACGTATTTGAAGTTTTAAGCACTTATTTCTCCGATTGACATAACCTAATCAAAAATAGTTTTAGAATCATTTTTGTAGAGAATTTAGTAAGCTTTCAAATAGTTTCAATCCACTTACCACGATTTCCCAACCGTGTTCGAGATATTAATGAAAGTATACGAAGTTTCCAAAACTTTTCATGTCTGTTCATAAAATATTTTATTCTAACCCTTCCTTAACTCCAAACGTAACATAACTTTCAACATATTAGTTTTAATGAAAGTAGAACATGCAGATAATGTTTCAACTGAATCCCGTCATTCTAAGTACCCAAACCAAAAACGGTATTCAAAAACTATTTTTCCAATTTTCTCGACAACGGTTAAAGCTATCGCTTTGAAAATGGTTTCATTCGTTTTTCTAGCCCAAGTAGCCTATAAAACGAGTACTTACAAGCTTATGAACTCAAAAACGTAAGCGTTACGATTTTTTCTGCGCGAATTTCGCCCCAAACGCCATCTTCCAGTGGGCGGATTTTGCTGGTTAACGAACTTGACCTTTCAAATTGGACGACAGATTTTTGTACCAAATTTCATCAAAATCGGACCATTCGTCTTCTATTTAGAGAGCGAACAGACAAATATATATATATATATATATATATATATATATATATATATATATATATATATATAAATATATACATATATATATATATATACAAATTTGAACCACCGTTATTTTCGGTTTCTAGGGGTTCTGAAACGCAAAATTTTCTAGTCGGCACTTCCGGATTGTTTCATTGTATCAACCTTATAAGCGGGGTTCCTCCCTATGGGGGAGGGAGGAACCGCGCTAAAATGTAGATAAAATTAAGATAACACGACAGAATCTTGACAAATTCTACCTTATAAAAAAAAATAGGGTTCCTTTCATTTTATTTCACAATATTTGTATTATTTCATCACAAATATACTAATTGGTTTAGCTCTGACTGATATATATATATATATATATATATATATATATATATATATATATTCCACTTGTTCTTTTTTCTTTATTTGGCAGAGGGCCGATGAAGCAGAACACCATTTGTTTTTGTTCAACTATTTTATTTCATCTATTTTGCCCGACATGTTTCGTGCCTTAATTCGCACCTCTTCAGGGGCTTTCCTTATCGGGAAGTCCTCTCGTCATGTGTACTGGCTTGAGTCAGGCGTAATACTGAGTATTAGTTATTATAGTTGAACAAAAACAAATGGTGTTCTGCTTCATCGACCCTCTGCCAAATAAAGAAAGTCCGTCACGCAGGAGCTGCATAACTAAGCACTTTCCTCAGAATTTGGGTAGTGTAGATTGCTTTCCAGAACCATTTGCTTAAAATATCCTACATAAATAAAATAAAAACATGAATAGTTCTCTTTTAAATTTGTAATGAGTAACTGATCAATTAATAATTTGCTTCCAGAGTTATGTTTACACATGGTACCTATTACACTTCGTAATAAATACAAAAAACCTCATATTATCGTATTTTGATCTAACGCAGGAACAGGATACAGTCACTCTAGTGGTAGAAAGCGCTCCTTGCGGCGGCTTTGTGAACCTACGTCTGACGGGCTTTTCTATTGAAATATATTACAAATTAAACCCCCGCTTTCCGATTGACCGATTCAGCTCATTTCTACAACACTTCTTTCTCATGAGTTACCCACGACGTATACCGCGTTTCGTTACAATACAGCAGAAATTACGACCGGTATGAGTATATTAAGAATTTGGGTCAGGAGTAAACCCCCCCCTTCTAATGAACCGATTTAGTTTATTTTTACAACACATATTTACCTGTAGATTACCACTACGAATGCCGAGTTTCGTCGAAATATACCAAAAATCACTGCTGGTAATGGCGAATTGGTATTGTGGGTCCGGAGTAAACCCCCCCTCCTAATGAACCGATTTAGTTTATTTTTACAACAGTTATTTACCTGTGGATTACCACTACGAATACCGAGTTCCGTTGAAATATACCAAAAATCACCGCTGGTAGTGGCGAATTGGTATTGTGGGTCCGGAGTAAACCCCCCCTTCTAATGAACCGATTTAGTTCATTTTTATATCTCACTTTTCTCTCTATATTACCACTACGAATACCAAGTTTCGTTGAAATATAACAAATATTACGGCTGACATAGTCAAATTAGTGTTTTGGGTTCGGGGTAAACCCCCCCTTCCGGTGGACCGACTTTGGTGGTTAACGAACTCGTTCAATCGTTTGCTAATTGAATGCTATATACCAAGTTTCGTGACGAAAAAACAAAAACTCTGGCCGCTATCGTGTTAACAGACACATATATATATATATATATATATATATATATATATATATATATATATATATATGCATATATATATATATATAGATATATATAAATTTTAACGGGGGTCATTTTCGGTGTCTACTAGGTAGGATCGATAAAGATTTGAAGAAATTTTTCAAAAATTCCGTCATGAGTCCAACCTCAATAGCTACTTTCCTTCGGAGGAAAGTGCTAAAAAAAGAACAAGTGGAAAATATATATTGGGTCATATTCAGAAGAATTAATATATATATATATATATATATATATATAAAAATCACGTGTCTGTCTGTTTGTACGTATGTCTGTTTGTTCCTTACACAAATCTATCCGTTTTACCGATTTTGACCAAACGTGGCACACAGGTAGGTCTTGAAGAATGGTGATGTGTTAGTTGTTGTTACTAGTGATGGAGTGGGAGTTATATTTTGACGTGTCTCCGAGTCATCAAATGTTCCCATAGTTAAATTTCTTATAAAAAATGGAAGAATTCAACTCATTTCAAGAACTGAAGAAGCATCTTTATTAGCTGGAAAGACTTGCTTATCTTTAGAGAAAGATATCTCCTTTTCCCGTGGTTTCTGTTTGAGAAAACATACAATGTAATCTTGAAGAATTGATAAGAAGAAGTACTTATTTTCTCTTATCTCTCTCGTTTCGGTGAACTTCTTTGAAGGTATTTGACGAATTTTCTCTTTTGGTTGCCGCTAAAGCATTAAGTATTTGGCTTTGATGTTCGAGATGTTAAAATCACATTTATTATTCTCATTAACCAGCAGATGGAAATACTCTTCTCTCTCGATGGCAAAGTGGGAGCAGACATCAAATGTAAGAAAGGATTTGGATCCTGTTAAACATTTGAAAAAAAAAAAAAAAAAAATAGTATAAATAGGAAAGCTGGAGTCCCCTTAGGGAGTATTATTGGTCCTCTTCTTTTCCTTCTTTACACTGCGGATATTCCCACACACCCTCAAACCCTAAAACAACTTACGCAGACGATACTGCCATCCTATCAACTTCCCCTGATCCTTCATTTGCATCCCAAAACCTGCAGGAACATCTTTCCGCTATTCAATATTCGATAGAAAGTTGGAGAATACAAATCAAATCAAAAAAATGTAAACAGGTGACATTCATTCTCGACCGGAGATCAGACCCTTCTGTCTACCTCAAAAATACTTCGCTTCCAGAATCAAACGAGATTCGATTTCTAGGATTATACCTTGACAGCGGACTGAAACGGAACCCTCCCACAAGACTGAAAAGGCAGGAAACGAACAGAAGATACGGTCTATTATTACGACTTCTTGGACCATCATATAAATTATCGATACAGAACAAACTAACGATATACAAAAGAATCATTCGACCAATATGGACATACGGACTTGAACTCTGAAACAAAAACAATATAAACTACAAAACTGACAAACAAGGCATTTCTCCTGTGTACGCTAATATTTTCCAAAAACTCTCCCGACCTCCCACCTAGATTTTCCCATGCCCCTTGGGTATCCTTCCATGAACACCTTTCTCTCCTTTCCTGTCATAAAAATGTCATAAACATGCCTTTTGATCCTTACCGACCTTTCTTTTGAACCTTCTCTCCCACCACCTGCTGTTTTCAGTTACATATACCCCAGTAGATTCCTTTTTCCTTAGACACTTTCACAATGGTTACTTAATTGCCAACCTTGGTCTTCCTCTGCCACTCGGCATTTCCATTGGTATGTAGTATCTTATTTCTTTGTAAAATTAATTAATATTACTATCAGCTACTATATTTGTCATTGGTATGTAGTTTCTTATTTCTTTGTAAAATCAATTAATGTTACTAATTACTATTAAAATCAATTATTGTACCTATTTATTTTTTCATTCTACTCACTCTAAGAATTTAAGACGATATGTTCTTTTATAAGTTAATTGTATTTATAGTTCTGTTACCTATCACAATTATAAACTTTTTTTTGTTTCTGTATTAATTTCTTTTTTTGTCATTTTAGCTGACGAAGGCTACCAATGAGTAACCGAAACGTCCGAAATATAGATTTTTTAAAACAAAATCATATTGAGGTTTATTTAGCCGAATCCCAACCATTCCATCTTTACTTACTTGAACTCTGAGGTTTGCAAACCCATCCAACATCAACAGAATCCAGATAAAAATTCAGTATATGTAAAATGGATTCATTCATACCACTTTTCACTACAAAATAATATTTATTAATGTACATGAAACATATTTTTTAAAAGAAGATAACGTTTCTAAATTCTATGAAAAAAAATAGACCTGTCCTCTTGGGAAGTCAGATGGTTGTCCCAGAAATTTGGCAAGACCAAATGGTCTTGGTCTCTGATTTGTAATCAGAAATAGTCACTTCAGATTAGAAATCTAAAAACAAAGTATTATATTCTATTCCACATGTTTATGACCAATCAAGCATATTCACTTTTTTGGATAAATATGGCATTGGTAAAAACATACTTCCTTTCTTTTTCTTTTGTATCACTTTATTATCTCCATGCCCTACATGTTTCGTGGCCTACATGCCACCTCCTCAGGGGCCATCAATCCCCGCATGTGGTCAGCTCGCCACCCATTTTCAGACTCAATACGGGGAAGTCTTAATATGGGTGGCAAGCTGTACCAACCGCGGGGATGTAATGCCCCTTAGGAGGTGGCATGTAGGCCACGAAACATGTAGGGCATGGAGATAATAAAGTGATACAAAAGAAAAAGAAAGGAAGTATGTTTTTACCAATGCCATATTTATCCAAAAAAGTGAATATGCTTGATTGGTCATAAACATGTGGAATAGAATATAATACTTTGTTTTTAGATTTCTAATCTGAAGTGACTATTTCTGATTACAAATCAGAGACCAAGACCATTTGGTCTTGCCAAATTTCTGGGACAACCATCTGACTTCCCAAGAGGACAGGTCTATTTTTTTTCATAGAATTTAGAAACGTTATCTTCTTTTAAAAAATATGTTTCATGTACATTAATAAATATTATTTTGTAGTGAAAAGTGGTATGAATGAATCCATTTTACATATACTGAATTTTTATCTGTGGATAAGATGTTTGAATAAGATAGAAAAGGGAGGGAGAAATACTGAAAGCAAATAAGAGAGTTGTTGATCTGAAGTGATCTGAAGAGAAAAAGGGCCTTTAAAGACAGCCTTTGATCTGCTGTTTCTTAAAGCAAGATCTGCATCTTGCCTTTAGTCCGATTCGACTCAAGTATTACTCGATTCAAATGGCTTTTAGAACAACAGATCATTATTGTGTGGGTTACACGCTTTCTCCCGCAATCTTTTGCTTATGCAAGGTATCGGCGTTTTGCACGGGGAACAAACCTCTGTGGTGGATACTCACATCACTAAGTAGTCTATTCGGCTTCTGGGCTAACAAGGAGAGTGTACGACGTGCCCTTTACCGATTCAAACGAGAATTTTTGTGAGTTTAGTACTTAACTAGAAAAAGGTCTTGTTAAAGCGAGAAAACGCAATACTCAAGCATTCAACTAAAAAAAAAGTTAAAAATTTGCCTGGAATTCTAAAACTTTGTAAGCGAAAAGTGTAGGTTACGTTTTGAAATTCAATATCTCACCTTGAAATAACCCGAATTTTACGTACTTGGGCTTTTTGAAAAGAAGACAGCTTCCTTTTTCGAACCATATAAATGGCTACTGTATTATCTCGGAAAGTACTCGTGAGAAATGGTTCTCAAAATAAAAGTCAAATTTTAACGTTTTTTCGTATAAGATCGATTCCAGAACACGTAGAAATACCCCAATCGGACGAAAATGTGTAACTTTAGAACCTTTATCGACTCTCTAAATTTGAATCGGGTAATGTTCTTTGAAATATGGCCGGATTTTAATCTTAAACAAACTTTTAAGGCGAAATCTAAGGGTGGGTTTACACTTGCTAGTTATTGCAGGATATTTATATCAGAGAGAAATTGCGACTATTGAAAACCCATGTAAAATGGATGTCTGTAATAAATTCTACCATGAGCAATTTATTGCAGACATACATTGTACATGGGTTTTGAATAGTCGCAATTTCTCTCTGATATAAATATCCTGCAATAACTAGCAAGTGTAAACCCAGCCTAACATTTTTTTTTTTTTTTTTTTTTTAATCTTCCCAAAATTTCAATATAAGGGGTTTTTAATGTGCTAAAATCAAATCTGACATCCATTTTTAATGAAAAATTGTTTCACATACTCGACTCTATAGAAGTCATTATTTTGCCAAAATATTCCATTTGACTTCTAACTTTCAAAAGTTATCCAGATGTCAGATTTGATTTTAACACATTAAAAAACCCTTAAATTAAAAATTTGGGAATATCCTTTAGGGCTTCTCCTAAACTCTGCTACTGTTTTCAAAACAAGCAAGATCTTTTATTGAGAGGAGATCGTTGACCGTAGATGATGCAAGGTAGGGACTGTCGGGGTTCGGTCACTGCTATTTAATAAAACTACATTTTATCATAAAAATGGTTTTATTGTGCCGACGTTTCGGCTTGAACTTCAAGCCAAATTTCACCCTGCCAACAAATCCCGACTCCTCGATATTCTTACTACCAATGGATTTCCTACCAACATTATCACCCGTCTCATAAATTCTTTTAATAACCCTAAACCCATCCCCACTACCCATGACAATATTGTCCCTCAATTCAGAGGCCTCCCATATATCCCAAACCTCACAGAAAAAATCCAAAAATCCCTACGCGATACATTCCCCACTCTAAAACTAGGACTATCGACACAGAACAAACTGAAAAACTTACATACGACTCTTAAAGACCCTATCCCACAAAAAGACAGGACCAATGTAGTCTACAGAATCCCTTGCATCACACCCAACTGCAATAGTGCGTACATTGGACAGACTAAAAACCCAGTAAGAAAACGTATCAACAACCACAAAAACGATGTCCGGAATAAAGACATAAAGACAGCTTTAACTAGACATGCCATCACAGACGGACATGACTTTGGTTTTGACCTATACTCCATCCTTTCCACTGAATCCAACGAAGACAAACGCCTCCTTTCCGAATCAATTTTTATCCACCTAGAAAATAACCCAGTTAATGACAAAATTGACAAAGAAGTCATCTCCTCTACCTACTCCAACATCTTCCATTTATTAAAAACTCCATCCTAATCCCATATACCGCCTGCAATATAGCCCTTTATACCTGCCTCCCTTTCCATTAACACAACATTATATGACTTTATGACCCCTTACTGTACTTCGCCGCTTTCGCCGCTCTTTCTTTCATCTTCTATATTCTCTGTCCATTGGGTGGTCCAGAACCCCCCCCCCCCCTCAGCAACTCCTTTCTTCCTATGTTTTCCTGTATTAACTGTCAGAAATGATCCCGCATTTGTGAGGAATAGTTCTCTATCTTCCCATCGGTAAGCCCATATTGTTATTCTTATATCTAATCTAATATTTAATCTGTTATTCTTATATCTGTTTTCCTAATGATCGAAACACATTGGTATCATAGAGCACATTGTTCTTCTATATATTATGTTCTAGCATTTTATGTTTTGTCTTTTTCCATATATATATGTATGTATATATGTATGTGTATTTGTGTATGTAGGCATATATATATATATATGTATATTTCAGTATTACCGCCGTCCTACTTGTTTTTTACAGCCCTGATGAAGGCTTGAAGTTCAAGCCGAAACGTCGGCACAATAAAACCATTTTTATGATAAAATGTAGTTTTATTAAATAGCAGTGACCGAACCCCGACAATCCCTACCTTGCAAGATCTTTTAGTTTCACTACAGCAATTTAATTATAATGTTAGTTGTTCACCACTTGACATTTATTTGAAATATATTTTAAATTTCTGGTCAGGAGTCGCTAACAGTACACATGGGCATATATAGAAAATAATTTCGGAGGGGGCTGGAAAAATTTCGGGGGGGGGGCTGAGACCATTTCCGGTGTATGGAATACTAACAATTTAGATCTTGGAAGAGTTTTAGCCAACTTAAACGCTATTACACCCAAAATAGAATATTTTTTATTAACTAAATGATCTTATTTAATTTATTTTTAAGGGTTTTATGACATTTTTACCGATCAAATCAAAATTTTGGGGTGGGGGGCTGCAGCCCCCTTATATACGCCCATGACAGTACAGTACCTCTGGTTAATACCTCAGAACTAAGGGCCAACATCACTGCTGGAAAGGTGGTAATATCCGAATTCTGTTTTAAGGGCGTATATTTGAAATGGCAATAGAAAAGGGCCAAGGAGGTAATTTATCCTCGAGGAGATAAAGTAGAATTAGCAGGGCTGCAAATAAGGAACTATTGGAGAAAGGGAGCGAGCGATTAAAGTTAGAATCTAATTTTGCGGTTTGAATTTATTTCAGCATCTTCACGGTGTGAAGAAATGGCCTTTTATAACTACCCTAAGGAGCCCCTGGAAACTGGAATCTGAGGAAGAATTTCTGTAATAAACAAGTTCTTCTTATTAATGAAATTCTTTAAAAATGTCGCGGTGTTAAGGAATATTCCTTTTGTAGCGCGTTTACTCTCTCATTGCAAAGGGGGGAAACCCGCTTAAGGGACTACCGACCAGAACATTTTACGTTCTTACGTTATATATATATATATATATATATATATATATATATATATATATATATATATATATATGGGGCGAGGTTATCTCAGTGGTAGAGCACTGGACTAATAAGCTGGAGGACCTGAGTTCAAATCCCAAACAAGCACTAAAGATTTTTTCTTCTAGTGTCTTCGGCCTCCCTGACCGTCCCTAGGCCAACCCAGCCTTTAATTAATTTATTAATGGGTACCTGGGGTCTCCCGTGGTCTAATGGCTAGCGCCTTGGATTCATAAGCGGGAGATGGTGGGT
>OX328130.1:4809171-4929171 GCA_946811695.1 Gonocerus acuteangulatus
CGCTGGATAATGGACTGATAAACAATTTGGCATCGCTTCGAAACAGTAGCTTTCATCCTAGCTATTCTGATGTCGCTATCTCGCACAGGCACTGAAATCGCGTAACAAAAAAAAAAACAACAACAATGGCGTGGGTAAATAAAACACAAATGAATTGCGTTAAAAAGACAAAGGGAACAAGATGGCTACTATAAATACAATAGATGATATCTCTGATAGTGATTGACCAATAGAAATGCGTTATCCATGATCCAGATCTCTGAACGAGACCCGCCTCTTTAACCTGCTTTGACGCTAATACGTAAGTACCTGACAATTAAATTGGAATAAAAAAAAAAACAAAAAACAAACAAACGTTTGAAATATATAGCAACAACAGATGTTGATGAAGGCCTTCCTTCTCAGAAGTACTAGTCTACACTTCCCTGGTGACCAGCCTATAGCAACAACAGATGTTGATGAAGGCCTTCCTTCTCAGGAGTACTAGTCTACACTTCCCTGGTGACCAGCCTATAGCAACAACAGATGTTGATGAAGGCCTTCCTTCTCAGGAGTACTAGTCTACACTTCCCTGGTGACCAGCCTATAGCAACAACAGATGTTGATGAAGGCCTTCCTTCTCAGGAGTACTAGTCTACACTTCCCTGGTGACCAGCCTATAGCAACAACAGATGTTGATGAAGGCCTTCCTTCTCAGGAGTACTAGTCTACACTTCCCTGGTGACCAGCCTATAGCAACAACAGATGTTGATGAAGGCCTTCCTTCTCAGGAGTACTAGTCTACACTTCCCTGGTGACCAGCCTATAGCAACAACAGATGTTGATGAAGGCCTTCCTTCTCAGGAGTACTAGTCTACACTTCCCTGGTGACCAGCCTATAGCAACAACAGATGTTGATGAAGGCCTTCCTTCTCAGGAGTACTAGTCTACACTTCCCTGGTGACCAGCCTATAGCAACAACAGATGTTGATGAAGGCCTTCCTTCTCAGGAGTACTAGTCTACACTTCCCTGGTGACCAGCCTATAGCAACAACAGATGTTGATGAAGGCCTTCCTTCTCAGGAGTACTAGTCTACACTTCCCTGGTGACCAGCCTATAGCAACAACAGATGTTGATGAAGGCCTTCCTTCTCAGGAGTACTAGTCTACACTTCCCTGGTGACCAGCCTATAGCAACAACAGATGTTGATGAAGGCCTTCCTTCTCAGAAGTACTAGTCTACACTTCCCTGGTGACCAGCCTATAGCAACAACAGATGTTGATGAAGGCCTTCCTTCTCAGAAGTACTAGTCTACACTTCCCTGGTGACCAGCCTATAGCAACAACAGATGTTGATGAAGGCCTTCCTTCTCAGGAGTACTAGTCTACACTTCCCTGGTGACCAGCCTATAGCAACAACAGATGTTGATGAAGGCCTTCCTTCTCAGGAGTACTAGTCTACACTTCCCTGGTGACCAGCCTATAGCAACAACAGATGTTGATGAAGGCCTTCCTTCTCAGGAGTACTAGTCTACACTTCCCTGGTGACCAGCCTATAGCAACAACAGATGTTGATGAAGGCCTTCCTTCTCAGGAGTACTAGTCTACACTTCCCTGGTGACCAGCCTATAGCAACAACAGATGTTGATGAAGGCCTTCCTTCTCAGGAGTACTAGTCTACACTTCCCTGGTGACCAGCCTATAGCAACAACAGATGTTGATGAAGGCCTTCCTTCTCAGGAGTACTAGTCTACACTTCCCTGGTGACCAGCCTATAGCAACAACAGATGTTGATGAAGGCCTTCCTTCTCAGGAGTACTAGTCTACACTTCCCTGGTGACCAGCCTATAGCAACAACAGATGTTGATGAAGGCCTTCCTTCTCAGGAGTACTAGTCTACACTTCCCTGGTGACCAGCCTATAGGGAAGCGGAAGTCGCTAGGATCTCTGCTCCTTTATACAGTGAAACCTCTCTATAGCGGACATCTCTGGGAGAACCAAAGTTGTCCACTATAGAGAGGTGTCCGCTATACAGATGGATACGTACCGAATTTGTACATTTAATTCATGTTTTAATTAACCATTTAATAATTACCCATAACAAGTTTTTTTTAAGTATATAGAAAGAGGTTCAATAAGTATAAACCTAAAAAAAGTTTTTATTCTAAAAAGTTTAAAGGATAAAGAAGTTCTTAGTTCTCGGACAACATTTTTGTCACAATTTTCCGTCCATTTCTTCAAAATTTCATTATTCTTTTACTATATTTCTGCTGCTTGTGTTTCCCCTATCATAAAAAACTACGCAAACCACATTTTTCGCGATTGGAAAGTTCGTCAATTTTTTCTTTAAGTGTCAGAGATTTCCGATTAGACATATTGAAGAGAAAGCACGATACTTACTCAACAAGAGCTAAAAACCAACTGATAACTGAAGAGAGGGAAGTTCTGCGGAAGAAATGAGAACCGAACACAGTTTTGGATTATACCCGGAACCGTGAACCGCGTAGGCAAAACAATAGTAATCTGCCAGCTGGAAAATCATATGCTTCTGCTGAAAATAATTTCCTGTTGTGAAATTCCTAGGAAGATATTACTAGTCACTATTCTGTATATATATCTTATTCTTACAAAGAGTTTATTATTGTTAACGCATTTTTCTGGAAACGTACGCCGATGGGAACGCTTCTATAAATAACATTTGCTGTAATTGTCCGTAGTAAGGAGGTAAAAAATCAGGCTTTTCTGTCCGTGTCCTTTGTACAGAGGTGTCCGCAATGTAGAGGTTTATTTTACCTATAGAAAAATTCGGGACTGTCAGAAAATGTCCGTTAATAGAGGTGTCCGCTGTAGGGAGGTGTCCGTTAAGGGAGGTTTCACTGTATTTCCATGCCTGGCGATCCATCGCCAATCTCCACCACAGCGGTCCGGCCTCTTGATTGAAAAAGTCTCTCCATCTTTCTGTCTGTCTGCCCCTATTTCTTTTCAGGTCGTACGGCGTCCTCCTTGTTACTTCTTGGGACCATCTCTTGTCTTGCCTTCTCATCAGATGCCCAGCCCAGTTCCACTTTAATATATATATATATATATATATATATATATATATATATATATATATATATATATATATATTTATTTATTTTACGAGCTTCGCAACGACGGCGACTTGCTCTTTTTTTTTAAGATACAGTAAAAAATACAAATTTATATGTTCACAATTATCAGTACCTTATAGTACTAAATACAACAAAAGTTTGAAAAGAGCTTACGACAAAAGTTAGGAGGTTTGTGTTGAGAATTATGTGCTAAACATTATTTAGAGCCTTGCTATTTGAAATGTAGTTAATATATTTACATAACTTATAACTAAAACTAACAACAATTTTTTATTAGGTCATGATGGGGTCTACATGCTGTGGTTTTCCATTAATGACCAAGTAAAATTGAGTAATAATTACATAATAGAAAATAAAAATAATAATAATAATTACACTATAGAAAAAAAAATTCTTTTGTTTCTTCAGATTCTGTGATACAAGTTTATATGTTTTAAATATTGGAGTATAGAGTGTATGTATGGACTACCCTCTGTAAGAAGTTCTTGTAGGTCGTGTGGGATGTTCAGTTTGTCACGTCTTTTACATTCAGTGAGTATATGTTTAATGGTCAATGTTATGTTACAAACTCTGCATATTGGTTTGTCTTTTTTCTCCATGAGGTAATTATAATAATTATGTGAGAGTGTCCAATGCGAAATCTGGTCAGTACTACTTGGTCTCTTCTTGTCAAGGTATGTTGTTCGTTACTCCATGCTTTTACTGTGTTCTTAATTTGTGATAATTTGTTGTTTGTTTGTAGCCAGTGATGCAACCAGTCGTTTAATGTATGTGTGCGTAATGTGTGAACTAAATCATCTACCGTAATGTTTTCAATGTCTAGGATCTGTTTATTAGTTGCGTCTTTTGCATGTTTGTCTACTGATGTAGTTAGTCCGATATCCTCGTGTCCGGGTAGCCATAATAGTGTAAGTGTGTGATTGCTGAGTCTGTGTAATTGTTCGTATATCTGTTTAATTATTGGATGGTTAGTATAAATATTATCGAGGGAGCGTAAAGAACTGAGTGAGTCTGTACATAGGAGGACGTTTGTGTTTTCAGTGTTATGTAGTTTTGTAAGGGCTAAGTGTATGGCGTGTAATTCGGCTGTGTAGATACTTGTGTTGTCATGCAATTTGATTGAATATGTTTGGTTTTGGTTAATGGCTGCTGCTGCAGTTCCAGATGGTGTCTTCGATCCGTCTGTGTAGATGTGGATATGGTTGCGTTTGTCTGCCAAAAGTGAGGTAAATATGGTTTGGTAAATTTTGTTGGATAGTGGATGATTTTTTTTAAATTGTGCTAGTGTTAAGTCAATTTTGTAGTTTTTTGCGCTCCAAGGAGGGAATGTTAACGGTGTGTTTGTGTATGTGGGTGTGTGTAGGGTATCTCTATCAGTGTGATGATGCGTGTATCTTATGAGTAGTGGCTTCTGTTTTGGATTTTTTTGTATGTATTTGTTTATCAGAGAACTGTCCATAAAGTATTTTATACAGGCTGTATTTAAGGTTTTTGATTTTAACAGAAATTTTATGCCCAAGTACCTCCGTCTATACTCCAGTGGAGGTTCTCCAGCTTCTACACAAATGCTATCAGCGGGACTTGATCTAAAGGCCCCAGTCGCTATTCTCAGTCCTGTATGATGTATTGTGTTGAGTAGCTTTAAAGTGCTTGGGCTGGCAGATGAATATACAATACAGCCGTAATCCAGCAGAGATCTGGTATAGGCTCGGTAGAATGTTAGCATTAATGATCTGTCAGCTCCCCACTTTGTGTTACTTAGAATCCTCAGCAAATTCAAGCTTTTCTTGCATTTGTTAAGGAGTTCTTTTAGATGGTAGGATGCACGTTTGGAACATCCTCTTCTTCATCTCCATTAGAAAATCTCCCTTCATTATTACTTTTAGAGACCAGTACTTCTTCCATCCAAGAGATAGCCATCTTTCAACTTCTTTTCCTGACCTCTTCTTGAAAGATACTAGTTGGCCTAGATATATGTAATCATCCACCTACTCAATTTCCACACTGGTCTGGTCCCAATAATGATAATTAATGTCGACTGTTATGGCAATGTGAAAAACCATCATCCACCCGTTACTGTAAACCATCATCCACCCGTTACTGTAAACCATCATCCACCCGTTACTGTAAACCATCATCCACCCGTTACTGTAAACCATCATCCACCCGTTACTGTAAACCATCATCCACCCGTTACTGTAAACCATCATCCACCCGTTACTGTAAACCATCATCCACCCGTTACTGTAAACCATCATCCACCCGTTACTGTAAACCATCATCCACCCGTTACTGTAAACCATCATCCACCCGTTACTGTAAACCATCATCCACCCGTTACTGTAAACCATCATCCACCCGTTACTGTAAACCATCATCCACCCGTTACTGTAAACCATCATCCACCCGTTACTGTAAACCATCATCCACCCGTTACTGTAAACCATCATCCACCCGTTACTGTAAACCATCATCCACCCGTTACTGTAAACCATCATCCACCCGTTACTGTAAACCATCATCCACCCGTTACTGTAAACCATCATCCACCCGTTACTGTAAACCATCATCCACCCGTTACTGTAAACCATCATCCACCCGTTACTGTAAACCATCATCCACCCGTTACTGTAAACCATCATCCACCCGTTACTGTAAACCATCATCCACCCGTTACTGTAAACCATCATCCACCCGTTACTGTAAACCATCATCCACCCGTTACTGTAAACCATCATCCACCCGTTACTGTAAACCATCATCCACCCGTTACTGTAAACCATCATCCACCCGTTACTGTAAACATCATCCACCCGTTACTGTAGACCATCATCCACCCGTTACTGTAGACCATCATCCACCCGTTACTCTAGACCCATACCATCATCCACCCGTTACTGTAGACCATCATCCACCCGTTACTGTAGACCATCATCCACCCGTTACTCTAGACCATCATCCACCCGTTACTCTAGACCATCATCCACCCGTTACTGTAGACCCATACCATCATCCACCCGTTACTGTAGACCCATACCATCATCCACCCGTTACTCTAGACCATCATCCACCCGTTACTCTAGACCATCATCCACCCGTTACTGTAGACCATCATCCACCCGTTACTCTAGACCATCATCCACCCGTTACTGTAGACCATCATCCACCCGTTACTGTAAACCATCATCCACCCGTTACTGTAAACCATCATCCACCCGTTACTGTAAACCATCATCCACCCGTTACTCTAGACCCATACCATCATCCACCCGTTACTCTAGACCCATACCATCATCCACCCGTTACTCTAGACCCATACTATTTGAATTCACAAAGGAATGTAAAGATAATGTAACTAGTTTTCTTGATGACATAAAAAAAAACAAACAAATAGAAAATCTCATCCCGTACCAGAATCAACACGTTTCAATCAATTTAATTTATTAATTAAATTAATTAATTAATTAATTCAGACCCTTTTTGTCACATATAAAACGAACACCCAACAACGTTCGCCATTGTTTAGAAACATTATCTCCTGAACCAAAAGATTTTCTAATTTAAAGATAAAAAATATTTAAAATTTTAGAAATATATATTATTTATTCTTCCAGCTTGAAACCATCTATTAAATTAAATACATCGATTGTTGAAAAATTTTACTTCTAGATATATTTTTGTTTATAGTTTTATTTTTTATGTTTGTCAACCTGCATTAAAAACTTCATTTAACATATGTAGATATTATGCGCTTACAAATCATATTATCTATTTAGCAAGAGATACATGACAATGTCAGTGTTGGGCAAAACTAATGTTAGTAAACTAAACTAACGTTAGTTTTCCCTAACTAAAACTAAATTAATGTTGTATTTTTAGTTTTAGTTTTAGTTTAGTTTTAGATTTGTATAATTATTAATCATATGGACTCCGTTTTTAGTAATGCAATTAGTTTAGTTTAGTAAAAGAGACCTAAATTTGTGATTTTAGTTTAGTTTTAGTTTTTAGTTAACTAATTTAGTTTATCAAAGAACATATGTTTTCAAATTACGAGAAAAAGCCACAATTTCTTATTCTTTAACAAGTTCTATTAGTTTTAATAATTTACTTAATTATCGAAATAACATATGAGTTATATTAATTCATGTTATTTTAGTAAAACTAAACTAAACTAAATTTTTAGTTTAGTTTTTAGTCAATTCCCAAAGATTTAGTTTTAGTTTTAGTTTAGTTAAAATCCATTAATTAGTAAAATTTTAGTTTTAGTTTTTCTTTAGGTTGCAATTTTTAGTTTAGTTTTAGGTTATTCCAAAAAGTGAATTTAGTTTTAATTTTAGTTTTAGTTTTTAGTTTTGCCCAACATTGCATGACATGTATGAACACATTAAAAAATCGTCCTACCCGTTATATAAGAACTGGCGAAATTTCTTAAAAATTGCTGAGGATTTAGTCGAATAGAGTGTTGGTTTTGGTTTAAAATGAGACCAGAAGCGATACTCTAGGACCAGTAGAACCGGAGATATTAATGGATGTCCGGGCTACCGTGTCACTAGTCTCACTGTGTCCCGGTGAAACTTAAAACCCTTAAATCGTTTTGTTTTTTTTTATATCCTGAAAAGTTATAGGATTTGTTGAATGGAATTAAGAGCAAATAAGTTGTTATAAAATGGCGATTCTCTGGGCATAAAGTTTATGAAAAAGGGTTGCAAGCTCTATTTTAGCTGGGCTAAAAGGGTTGCAAGCTCTATTTTAGCTGGGCTAAAAGGGTTGCAAGCTCTATTTTAGCTGGGCTAAAAGGGCTGCAAGCTCTATTTTAGCTGGGCTAAAAGGGTTGCAAGCTCTATTTTAGCTGGGCTAAAAGGGTTGCAAGCTCTATTTTAGCTGGGCTAAAAGGGTTGCAAGCTCTATTTTAGCTGGGCTAAAAGTGTAATTGTTTAGAAATTTTTATCTTGTAAAATTTATTAAATCTAATGGATTCGGTTATAAATTACATTATCATGTTGAAGAAAAAAAATTAACCTAAACACCTCTAGTTCAATATGATTTTTTTTTTTTTTTTTTTTTTTTTTTTTAGTAAATGAAAATAATAATGTATTATTTCATAAAATGATTCATAAACTAGCACAAGACCTTATCACAGTTAACAAGGCCACATCACATGGCCTAACCACAGTAATCACAGTTTTTACAAAGTCTTATCACATTGATTATATAGCCTTACCATAGTAATCATATGGCCTCATTACAGTAATCACATGACCTCATCACACACACCACAGTTATCACAAGACCTTATCAAAGTTAACAAGGCCACATCACATGGCCTAATCACAGTAATCGCATGGCGTTATAACACTCATCACAAGGCCTTATCACATTAATCATATGGCCTCTTCACAGTTATCAAAATGCCTTATCAAATTAATCATATGGCCTCGTTACAGTTATCACAATGCCTTATTACACTCATCACAGTTATCACAAGACCTTATCACAGTAATCACATGGCGTTATAACACTCATCACAATTATCACAAGGCCTTATCACATTAGTCATATGGCCTCGTTACAGTTATCACAATGCCTTATCACAGTAATCGAAACGCTTCATCGCACTTAGCAGATACCATGTAGCCTTATCATTGTCAGGCGCGATTTAAAACATACACACACACACACACACACACACACACACACACACACACACATATATATATATATATATATATATATATATATATATACATGTATACTAGCTGGCCCGGCAAACGCTGTTTTGCCATATACATCGTTTCAATTGAATATTTTGGTAGTGGACAGCAATGGACCCATTATTTCTTGTACGAATCAGGATTTCTCGCGTAGCGGCACGGTCGCCAACCACGATTCCAGCAACGTCATCAACAACAGGTGCATCGAATGTACTCTCCAGACGGTTATTTATCAGGATTGACGACAATAGCGTGATTTTCACTTTGTAATCTGTGCATGTGTGATTTAAATAATTTCAACAATATATATACAGTGGAACATGGATAATTCGAACTTCGATAATTCGAAATCGTCTTTAATTAGAATATTTCTCTCGGTCCCTAGAATTTAGGGCATAAACAATGTAAAAAAATCGTGGTTAATTCGAAAAAAATTTTGGATAATTCGAAGTTTTTACGAGTATGTACCTCCAAAGGGAAGTGGACAGAGAGGCGGTCGATCTTAAATCTTGTGAAAATATTCTTCCCTCAGGTAAGAAGGATAGTAAGATACGGATTTAGGGGTTCCAGGACAAGAAGCTCGGCGGTCTCTGTCAAGTTCTTGGACTCTAGGAGTTCTGCAAAGTGGTGGGTCGCGCTTCCTCCCTTCCAGGGGTTGTAGTTACATCCTGCCGTTTTATCCTAGAATTCCCTTCCACCATCCTTCCGATCTTTATTTTGAATTAAGATATAAGTCAATCAGCGCCTAGATCTGTTGTATTGTTAGTACCTTGAATTTCCTGTGTCAGTGCAGTTCTGTTAGTTGTTGATTCAAGACGTCGAAGCCTGCAAGTTATAGAACTTTAACGTTGTCAGAGAAAATAGCTGCGATTAAAGAAGTTGAAAAAAGAATAAAGAAAAAATCTGAAATTGCCAAGGACTTTGGAATTCCTCCTAACACTTTACCAAAAAATTCTTCTCCATGAAAATGACTTTTTCAAAATAATAGACTTTTATTTTTACTATTTCGATCAATTATTTATTTCTTATGAACCTAATCATCAATTTGTGATATCTTTGTTTTATTTAAATAAAATGTATTTTTTTCAAATTAAAAAATGTGAAAATATGAAGTTGGATTTTTAACCCTTAATGTAAACTTTTGTAATTCGAAGTTTGGATAATTCGAACTTTTTTATCGGTCCCTAGGGGTTCCAATTATCCAAATTCTACTGTATGTATATATATATATATATATATATATATATATATATATATATATATACCCCCGCCTCAATTCTTCAGTCTAAAGTTATGACGTCAAAATGTATAGGTAATTTAAGCATATAAGCTTTGAGCTTTATTTACGAAGCCCCGTAGTTAGTATATAAATATGGGATGGCTGCCAATAGAGGGAGGAGGCCATCTTGATGAATATACAAGTCAAAGGAGCTTGTTATTATCACAAGGGTATAATTACTAATCTAGCAAATCCTCGGATAGGGGTGGGGGAAAGCCGAGAAGTGGGGGAAGGGTAAAGAGAGGGGGAAGGGTAAAGAGAGGGGGAAGGTTGAAGAGAGGGGGGAGGGGTCTAGTTAGGGGAGGCGTAAATAAGCCTATCCCCAATTATATATATATATATATATATATATATATATATATATATATATATATATATATTCTGTTTTTGTTTATTTTGTCTGTTGTGTTAATTTTGTGTAATTCTACACAGGCAATTTTCTCAGTTGTTACTTCAAAGAAAAATAAAATATCATTCACATAAATAACAAAAATTTATGTAACTATAAAATTATTCTATTAGAATACGATTAAAAAAAAGGCTGTTATTATTATTACAGCGAACATAGTAAATAAAGTATTTTAATGCAATAATATTTTTTTTTACTATAAATGATTTTATAAAAAATATGTTAATTTCAGTAGGGTGTTAGAATAATTAGTATTTTCTATTTTATTTATTTATTCTGCAAACATAGTTATATTTAACATAGAAATATATTTGGCTAGCAACGGGGGCTACTAGGCAACTCCCTAAGATTCCTAAGTTAATTATAATATACCAATGAAACAAGTTTTAAACCATTTCTCTATTTATCTTAACTAACAACGAAAAATAACAAAAATAAACTTATATATATATATATATATATATATATATATATATATATATATATATGTATATATATATATAGGGTCCACAAGCGTTAGTTAGTGCTTTAGTGTATTTATTACGGGATTTAAAGGAATAGAAAATGGGGAAATATTTTAGAGAAGCGGAAATTCCTTTCAAAACTATAATTTACACTCACGTTACTATTACATACATAAATGTCATAAAACATCGCTAAGATGAGAGAAAAGGTTGAGTGAGAGAGAAACCGCTAGATAAGAGTTATCAAATATCATTTGGGGAGATAAGAGCATATTTTGGAACTGACCTACCTGTCATCGCCATCTCGGCCAAGACCTCAGGAACGGGTGTGGACTCTGACCCGTGGGAGGTAAGCCAGCCCTTTTTATACCATATGTACCCCACTGCTGCTTTAGCAGGTGGCTGGACGAGAAACTGTTGTCAGGTCTTAAATCTTCCGGGAATCTTCCGAATCAGCCACGTGCTGTTCCAACAACACAGACGCAACGTTTGCTGATTCGTGGTTCTCACATCTCTGGAAATGAACAGCAAACCTTTTCTCTCATCCTTATTCACTTAACAAAGGCAAAGGGAAAACGGGGCCTTACAATAGGTTTGTCGAGTAAACCCAGGCGTCACGAAAAAGTGGCACGAAAAGGTGTCCACTGGCGTTCATGCATGCGCGGTGGCTATGTACGAAAAATAAGAGGTTATGTTATGCAGTACATTTGTACTTGTTGTTGAACCACGAAAGCGAGAACGCTTTCGTATTATTGCCCCCTGAAAACCTAGCTTATTCATTTTCTGTATTCCTTTATAATTATGGCAACCAACCTGTTTTATAATTCCCTTTTGTAATTCCTGATAAGTTACTGATAAGATGTTAACTGTTACCCGGACATTATCTAGTTGTAGATAACACGATATCGTTATTAATAATTCCCTGACATTCTACCTTTAAAGTTCTAGTGATTTATTCCTACGACCTTGACACAAGGAGACTTGAAAGAAATAGATCCCATTCTATTGATTATGTATAATCCATCCAGTGTGGACATCAAAGGATGGTTGCCATGTTATGGATTAGCCAAGGAATAACGAACAGGGTTTACTTTATAAAAATACTAGCTGAATACCCGTGCTTCACCACGGCCGATAAGTATTTTTTTATATTGAGTTAAATAAGATATGATCAAAATTAACGCTACTACATAATTTTGTACATTTTATTATACCACGTCATACTATATGTTATTCATCAATTGATAAGTAATTAATTCATAATGTTTCTTGACGTTGGGGCACTCCGGACCAGTGTCAAGAAACATCTTATTATTGCACGGACTATAAAGTTACCCAGGAAACACCACGTGGAGGTAACCGTGCTTTTTTCCGTTGGAGAGAAAAAAAAACAAAATACAACAACCGCTTAAAAAGTTAGGTAAACAGAGACAAATACACGTTGAAAAGCATAAAACTAAAAAATTTGAAGTTTTAAGCACTTATCTCTTCGATTGACATCGCCCCACCGCCCGGGACAACTGTACCCGGCTGTCCCTCCCATGTGGCGGCCCAGCCCACCGAACATTACAACAGAATCTTATTGTAGAGAATTTAGAAACCTTTCGAATAGCCGCCTTCCACTTACTACAAGTTCCCAACCATTTTCGAGATATTTTAGAAAATATACTGAGATCCAAAAACCATGTTCCAGTAAACGAAATCAACTGGTTAATGAACTTGACCTTTTAAATCAGAAGAAAGAATTGTTTACCAAATGTCTTGTATGAAAATCGGACTGTTTATGAGCCGATGAGGACCTTCTTAACAATTCAACCCCCCCTAAAAGTACTTAAACATTTTTGATATTCAAATGTTTAAGTACTTAAACATTTGAATATCAAAAAAACCTTTCTTAGTGAGTGTTTACACTCTAAACGTATCTTACACTAAAAACGTAGAAAGGTTTTTTTGATATTCAAATGTTTAAGTACTTTTAGGGGGGTTTGAATTATTAAGAAGTTCCTCATCGGCTCAAAAATGGTTCGATTTTGATTACATTTGGTACAAAAATCTTTCTTCTCATTTAAAAGGTCAAGTTCATTAAGCAGTTGAATCAGTTTACTGGAAAATGGTTTTTGGAGCGAAATTTGTGCGAAAGATTCCTTAACGTAGGAAAACGAATGAAACCATTTTTTAAGCGAGTTCTGTAGCCATTTACCAGAGAAATTGATAGAAATACTTTTCAAAACTAATTTTCTGTTTGGGTATTCAGAAACGAAGTATATGGAAAAAAATTGTATGAATGGTGATACAAAGTTTTCGGATCTCAGTATATTTTTTAAAATATCTCGAAAATGATTGGGAACTTGTAGTAAGTGGAGGGCGGATATTCGAAAGGTTTCTAAATTCTCTACAATAAGATTCTGTTGTAATGTTCGGTGGGGCGATGTCAATCGAAGAGATAAGTGCTTAAAACTTCAAATTTGATAGTTTTATGCTTTTCAACGTGTATTTGTCTCTGTTTACCTAACTTTTTAATCGGTTGTTGTATTCTTCTTTTTTTTTAATCTCCAACGGGAACAAGCACGGTTACCTCCACATGGTGTTTCCTGGGTAACTTTAAAGTCTGTGCAATAATAAGCTGTGCAAAATTATGTAGTAGCGTTAATTTTGATCATATCATCATATTTAACTCAATATAAAAAATACTTATCGGCCGTGGTGAAGCACGGGTATTCAGCTAGTCTACTTATCGGCCGTGGTGAAGCACGGGTATTCAGCTAGTCTACTTATCGGCCGTGGTGAAGCACGGGTATTCAGCTAGTCTACTTATCGGCCGTGGTGAAGCACGGGTATTCAGCTAGTTTTCTATATTAGCAGCCATTTTCACATCACAGTTGTGATTTCAACTTTTTTTTATAGCATTTGTTCGTTAACGCTTTTATATATATTGTGATATATTGCTTCAAGACCGAACTTGAATAAACGAATTATATCTTCTCTCTGAACCAACAAATACACAAATATTGTTTTAGAAGGTCTGGATTGTTTTGGAAGGTCTGGATTGTTTTGGATGGTCTGGATTGTTCTAGAAGGTCTGGATTGTTTTGGAAGGTCTGGATTGTTTTAGAAGGTCTGGATTGTTTTGGATGGTCTGGATTGTTTTAGAAGGTCTGGATTGTTTTGGATGGTCTGGATTGTTTTAGAAGGTCTGGATTGTTTTGGAAGGTCTAGATTGTATTTGAAGGTCTGGATTGTTTTGGAAGCTCTGGATTGTTTTGGAAGGTCTGGATTGTTTTGAAAGGTCTGGATTGTTTTGGAAGGTCTGGATTGTTTTGGAAGGTCTGGATGGTCTTGGAAGGTCTGGATGGTTTTGGAAGGTCTGAATTGTTTTGGAAGGTCTGGATTGTTTTGGAAGGTCTAAATTGTTTTGGAAGGTCTGTATTGTTGTGGAAGGTCTGGATCGTTTTGGAAGGTCTGGATTGTTTTGGAAGGTCTAAATTGTTTTGGAAAGTCTGGATTGTTTTGGAAGGTCTGAATTGTTTTGGAAGGTCTGGATTGTTTTGGAAGGTATGAATGTTTTGGTAGACATTTTTTTTTTTTTTTTTTTTTTTTTTTTTTTTGAAAGATCTGGCTTGTGCCAAAAAATCTAGATTCTGTTGGAAAGTCTGAATTGTTTTGAAAAGTCTGGTTGGTTCTGGAAGGTCAGAATGATTTGGAAAACCTGTTTTGTTTTGTGGAAGATCCAGTCTGTGTAAAAAAATCTAGATTCTGTTGGAAGGCCTGAATGTTTTTGAAAGGTCTAGAATTTTCGGATTGTTTTGGATGTTCTGGATTGTTTGTTTGATCTGGGCTGCCTTGGAAATTCTGAATTCTGTCGGAAGGTTTGGATTCTGTTGGAACAAACGTGCGAGCAGCTTCCAAAACAGCCTAGACTTCCCAACGAAAAAACGTACAACATCCAACACAACCATCATTGTGGTTGAAAGTCTGGGTCGTTGTGAATAGTGTGGGCTGTAATGGGCGGTCTGGCACCTGATGGATCAACTAAGATGTGTTGGACTGATTTGGTAGCGGAAAATGAGTCTTTTTAGATCTATATTATGGTGATATTGTAGCGGTTATCAGATAACCCCCAAAAAGAAAACACATGTTTTAAAAATAAATAAAACTTGATTAAGTGTTCTCTCGCAATTGAAAAATGCAAATCATTCTTGTAAGTTGTAAATCCTATACACTTAACATTGGTGACCCCTGATATTGAACAATACTTCTGATTTCACTTCTCGCCGTTCGTCATGTCCAAAAAAAACTCATCTACGTCCGATACAGATCTCCATGAAACCCAGCCTGAGGTTAGTTTCTACCAAGGGCCGAGTTCAAGACTACCGACATTCTTGAAACAGAACCCGACTTTATGGTTCGCGACGATCGAGGCTGTATTTGCGACATCCCGCGTAACATCGAGCCTAAAAAAATTCCAGCTCGTCATACCGAATCTCGATCTGGATGTTCTTAGCCAAGTCTCAGATATCGTCCTCCAACCGACTGAGCAACCATACGAGGACCTTAAAGCTAGGCTCATCAACACGTTCGGAGAATCCGAAACACGTAGAATTAGCAAGCTGTTAGAAGAAATGCCACTCGGAGACCAGAATCCTTCACAGCTCCTCAGAAAAATACAACAATTAGCTGGCTCCGATGTATCAAACGGATTTATTAGCACCCTGTGGATGAAGAATTTACCCCCACGAATTCGTCCCATCCTCATTTCCACAGGCCACACTGACATCCAAAAACTGGCAGAAGTAGCCGACAAGATCTTGGAGGTATCCCCGTCAGCTGAAACGTACGCTATTCGAGACATGTCAGAACCTCGCCCAAACAAGTCTTCCGCAACTACCACATCAGTCACGAACAGATGCGAGCACCCATCCGAAGATTTCGGAGCTCTACGCCGCGACGTAGACGAGATCCTACGCTTTCTGAAGATGAAGAACCGCGAAAGAAGCTCCAGCAGCAGCCGGAATCAAGACAATCTCCCTCGATCCCAGTCGCGCGATACCTGCTATTACCACCAGAGATTCCGCGAGAAAGCCCGACGCTGCACACAACCTTGCAACTGGAAATCCGAAGAGCCAGCTTTAAACTCGGCAATGTGAAAGTTGCGGCGGAAACTTTCACAACCCAGCAGCACCGCCGCCTATTTCTGACGGACAGAACCACTGGTCAGCCCTTCCTCATTGACACAGGAGCATGCATATCTCTTCTCCCTGTGCCCAAAGGACGGCGTAAGACTCCATCTGATTTCACCTTAATAGCAGCCAACAACTCCCCGATTCCAACCTTCGGTGAAATCACTCGATATGTCGACTTAGGAATCAGAAAACCTCTCAAGTGGACCTTTGTTTTAGCCGACGTCGCCAAGGCTATATTAGGTGCTGATTTTCTCTACTGGCATCAGCTTACTGTGGACTTAAGAAACAGGAGACTGATCGACCAGCACTCAGGACGTAGCATTGTAGGTACCATATCCTCAGCAGAAATACCAACCTTCTCCATCTTTCCAGCCGATAATCGATTTGCCCGCATCCTAGGTGAATTCCCTACCGTCACTCAGGTCACTCCCATCCGTGGACCATCCAATTCAACAGTGGAGCATCATGTAGAGACCAAAGGACGACCTGTCACGGCTAAATGCCGCCGTTTGCCTCCAGGAATTTACCAGGAAGTCAAAAAGGAGATCCAGGAGCTCATCGACAGCGGAATATGCCAACCTTCCAAAAGTCCATGGTCCAGTCCACTCCACGTAGTGAAGAAAAAAGATGGTACTCTCCGATTGTGTGGAGACTATCGAGCCCTGAACGCCATCACTATTCCCGATCGATATGGAATACCCAATCTTCGAGACTTCACAATGGAGATACATGGCAAGAAGATCTTCTCCAAAATAGATCTCCGCAAGGCTTACTATCATATACCGATAGCAGTAGAAGATCGAGAGAAAACTGTCATTATTACCCCATTTGGCCTTATTGAATACAACAGGATGAGTTTTGGACTGAAGAACGCAGGTCAAAGCTTCCAGCGTTTCGTCGACAACCAATTCCGAGACCTACCCTTTCTCTTCAAGTTTCTTGACGACTTCTTGATCGCTTCGGACAACGAGGAACAACATGAAGCTCACATCAGAGAAGTACTTCGTCGTCTCGACATGAACGGCATCGCTGTGAACCCATCGAAATGCGTCTTCGGTGTCCCAGAGCTCGATTTCCTTGGATTCCATCTAACACCATCTGGCGTCACACCTCTGGAAGACAAAGTTAAGGCTGTCCTAGAATTCCCACTTCCCAAGGACGTTCGAGAACTTCGGCGCTTTATGGGCATGGTGAATTTCTACCGACCTTGTCTTCGCCACGCAGCATCAATCCAACAACCTCTCAACGGACTTCTCCATCAGGTCAAGAAAAATGACAAAACTCCAATCAATTGGAACGAAGAAACGCTCAAGGCTTTCGAAGACACCAAGAAGAACCTCGCTGAAGCAACTGAGCTCGTCCATCCGAACCCAGACGCAGAGATCTCACTCGCATGCGACGCATCTGACGTCGGTCTAGGCGCTGTCTTACAACAAAAACAGGATAACAAATGGCATCCTCTAAGCTTTTTCTCGTTAGCACTCAATAAAGCGCAGAAGAATTACTCTGTCTACGACAGGGAGCTTCTGGCTATATACAAGGCCATCAAACATCTTCAACCTCAACTGGAAGGCCGAGTTTTCTCAGTCATCACAGATCATCGCCCATTAGCTCATGCTTTCACTCAAAAGCCTGAATCCACTTCACCTCTCCGCATCCGTTGGCTAACTTACATTAGCCAATTCACCACTACGATCATCTTTAGTCCAGGCAGGGAAAACATTGTTGCCGATTCCCTATCAAGGATTGCTGAAATCCAAACTCCAGACGATTTTGTCGCCCTTTCTTTAGCCCAACAAGAAGACCATGAGATCAGCCGACTCCAGGAACAAACTAACCTAACCTTTAGAGCCATCGAAATTCCTGGCACCGACAAGACCCTTCTCTGTGAGATGTCAACAGGCAAGGCAAGGCCATATCTCCCGAAGAACTTCAGGCACAGTGCTTTCGTCAAGGTGCACACCTTAAGTCATCCTGGCGTCCGGACAACACGGAAAATGGTAGCAGAGCGATATTTCTGGCCAAACATGAATAAGGAAGTAGCTGATTGGGCTAAGTGCTGTATCGCTTGCCAGAAGAGTAAGATACACCGGCATACCCATGCACCTCCTGGAACATTCCCAGCTGCCACTCGCTTTCAGCATGTCCACTTAGATTTAATTGGCCCACTACCACCCTCCGACGGCCACCGTTACTGTGTCACGATGATAGACCGTCAAACCAGATGGGCAGAAGCAACACCATTACGTGACATCACAGCCGAAACCGTCTCAAGCGCATTCTACACTGGTTGGATCTGCCGATTCGGCGTTCCCTCAAGAATAACCACCGACCAAGGCCGGCAATATGAATCCCAGCTTTTTCATCAGCTGACTTCGTTTCTGGGAATCGAGAAAGGTCGCACATCTGCTTATCATCCCCAAGCTAACGGATGCATAGAACGATGGCACCGGACACTCAAAGCCGCCATTACAGCACACCTTGACAGCAAAAACTGGACCCGCATATTGCCAACCGTACTCCTCGGACTCAGAGCCAGCCTGCGAGATGATACTTCATCGAGCATAGCTGAAGCAGTCTACGGTTGTCCCATAAGATTGCCAGGCGAATTCTTGGAGCAACACACGACCGCGGAAGATCCACACGTACTCCTGCAGGAGCTGAAGGAACATCTTCGCACCCTTCGACCAGCCGAGTATAAGGAGAGCACTAAGAAGACCTATGTACACCAGGAGTTGCAGAACTGCACGCATGTGTTCATCAGGGAAGACTGTGCCCGACGTCCGCTGACACCACCATACTCCGGACCACACAGAGTTCTCCAACGACACGACAAGTACTTCGAAGTGCAACTCCCAGGCCGCCAAGCCACCATATCGACAGACCGGCTTAAGCCTGCGTTTCTTCCATCCGGACAGACTCAGGACACACCACCAGTTCTCCCAGAAACGCAGTCTCAACCGCCACCGCCAACTCAAGAGCCCTACAGGACCCGTTCCGGGAGAACCGTGAAACGAGTTTCACAGTCAGCTTCTCTGACTCCGTCATCTGGGAGGGGAATCCTGTAGCGGTTATCAGATAACCCCCAAAAAGAAAACACATGTTTTCAAAATAAATAAAACTTGATTAAGTGTTCTCTCGCAATTGAAAACTGCACATCATTCTTGTAAGTTGTAAATCCTATACACTTAACAATATATTGGAACATGCTGATCGAGGTGGAATATATGGATTGTGATGTACGTTTGCCTTTCCGAGCTATGCTCATGTCAATTAAAAGTACAAAGCTGACTAATATGCCGCGTGCAATCAATCTGTCCTCTCTTATTAACATAAAACTAATAAAAAGAAATATTCCTGGTTTGAAATAGGCTCCGAAAGGATCGTATACCTAGGTTCATTAATTTGCAGAATGGATATTGAAGTAATCGAATCCTTGTTAATTGAAAAATGCGATTCCACGATCATGTGTTCACGAAGCTTGATGCAAATTGGCGGATGCATTATTGAAATCTAATGGCGGAACTCTAAAGCCCGCTCTGCCTATATTTACATATTTTCCAAATGGACTAACAGAGTTTGTCTTTCTCTCTGATTTAACATTCTCATTGAATTATCTCAAGTCCAGCAAATGGCCTGAAGGTATCCAAGCAAATTCCATTTCAGAAAGTCCTCTTGGTCATGCAGCTTAGGGTGCACCTACATTAAACCCGTATTTTTCCCGATCCGATCCGATCCGATTTCGTTTGACCGACAACGGCCGACGAGAGTGCCTACATTGGTCTCGACGTGATCCGATTCAGTCACAGCTCGTCAGTAATGACCTCGTAGTGAAGTGAAAATGAGTGATTAATTTAAGAAATACCACCGAATAAGCATAGTAACCTTCGATTAGGTTGGATGTTGGGGTTATTCATATTTTAAAATTATTTATAAGCAAGGTAGCTAGAAAGTTATAAGCATTGGATGGTTATAAACATCTTTCCACGTAATTTAATAAACAAAGAAAACAAAAAACAAAAATGAGAATTGACAAACTTGTTCTAAATTTTATTAGCTTTCATTAAAAAAAAACAAAAAAAAAAAAACGTTGAAATCGGTTAAGATGTAGAGGCTGTAGACCTTTTTGAAACACAATATGTGGGTTTGCACCATTTTAGCGCGGTTCCTCCCTCCCCCATAGGGAGGAACCGCGCTTATAAGGTTGATACAATGAAACAATCCGGAACTGCCGACTAGAAAATTTCGCGTTTCAGAACCCCTAGAGACCGAAAATAACGGTGGTTCAAATTTGTATATATATATATATATGTATATATTTATATATATATATATATATATATATATATATATATATATATATATTTGTCTGTTCGCGGATTTCTGGCTTCCCTGATGGTCCGAATTTAATGAAATTTGGTACAAAAATCTGTCGTCCAATTTGAAAGGTCAAGTTCGTTAACCAGAAAAATCCGCCCACTGGAAGATGGCGTTTGGGGCGAAATTCGCGCAAAAAAAAATCGTAACGCTTACGTTTTTGAGTTCATAAGCTTGTAAGTACTCGTTTTATAGGCTTCTTTGGCTAGGAAAACGAATGAAACCATTTTCAAGGCGATATCTTTAACCGTTTTTGAGAAAATGGGAAAAATAGTTTTTGAATACCGTTTTTGGTTTGGGTACTTAGAATCATGGGATTCAGTTGAAACATTTTCTGCATGTTCTACTTTCATTAAAACTAATATGTTGAAATTTGTGTTACGTTTGGAGTTTAGGAAGGGTTAGAATAAAATATTTTATTAACAGACATAAAAAGTTTTGGTAACTTTGTATATTTTCCTTAATATCTCGAAAAAGGTTGAGAATCTTGGTAAACAAAAGAATACCATTAGAAAGTTTACTAAATGTTCTACAAAAAAGATTCTGATGAAAGTTTTGATTAGGCGATGTCAATCGGAGAAATAAGTGCTTAAAACATTAAAGTAATTGATTTTGCTTATTCGAACTGTTCTTTTTGTCTGTTTTTATTCCTTGTTATTTTTTAATTGCTTATAGTTGGATAATGTATTTTACAATAAAACAGATTAGGCAAAATAAGAAAAACAATTCATTGTTAGAAATATAGCTTGCCAAGAGAAAAAGATTCGATGACGTCTTTTGAAAATTTTCAATTGCCTTTATGCTGTTGGTTTTTTTATTTTATTTTTTAATTGATTTTATCTGTAGAATTATTACTATAGTAAAAGAACACAGGAATGTGTGAAAATATTTGATATTTTCCAATTCATTGAAACGTATGAAATGAAGTATCGGTAGAAGAGGTTTCTAGGGTCTTGCGGACCTGACCCCAGGTATAGCCATAAAACCCTTTGAACAAAGGCCGAGGAAAATATTATCTGTTTCTATTCTATGCTTTTCAAATGAGAATAGGGATATGAACAGGAACCGGGGTCACCCGTGGTCTAATGGCTAGCGCCTTGGATTCATAAGCGGGAGATGATGGGTTCGATTCCCAACCTCCGGCAGGAATTTTATCATCCCACGGCTCGCTGGTAAAATTCCTCGCTAAACCCTGGATGTCGGCGCTAATGACCTCCTAGATGAAGATGAGCCGTAAAAAAAAAAAAAAAAAAAAAAAAAAAAAAAAAAAAAAAAAAAAAAAAAAAAAAAAAAAAAAATGAACTGGAACCGCGCTAAGATGACGCAGTTCCTGCGAGTCGGACTTTTCTTCGTCATTCCGAAATCGGTCTAGAAACAAACATGTTTGAACGGCCGAGAATCGGTGTCCTTTGGATCGGATCAGGATCAAGGTAAAAACCTCCATTGGATGCATGTGCTTGTTTTTCTTCCGACAGTCGGTGGCTATCGGATCGGATCGGGTCCAGTATAGGTGCCCCCTTAGAATCAGATACCATTCATTAAATCTTGCATACTATTATATTCCCAATGGATTGACATCTAGAGGGTTCAGAGCACCAAGTCCATTTTTGGCATTTTATGTTATAATGATATTGAAGAGTATTACTAAAATGGCTCTTTTCAGTGCTACAGGAGACTAAGTCCTAACTTCATTATTTTACCACTTGTAGCAGTTCTTGCTACACATCTGGAAATCATTCGTATTTGTTTTCAGAGCACAAGTAAGCCAAGTCCAAGTTGTAACTATTTTATGAACAGGGCTCAGATCAGTTTTGAAATTCTGTGCACTGAACCCTCCACTAACTCTCAACTAACTGATTGAGCAGAATTGGTGGGAATGAATGGTTGCCCATCCTAAAGATATATTTTACTTCAAGAATTAGCGCTTGGACTCGACCGACGGTGGCTTCGTCTCCATCTGCAAGACGAACTACCCTTGGCGAGACGGCCACCAGACAGAAAAATTCCACGCGCTTCACAGGTTTTCTTTAATATTATACAATGGCCGAATAGTAAACTCAAACCATCGGGCCATGGAGGTGAAAAGGATTTGGCTGACCGAACATGAAGGAACAGGGAGAAGTGGACAGGAAGGAGTACTTTTTTAATCTACCAAAGCACCATTCAACAGGTACCTATTTAATTACATTCCATGGATCTCCATAAGGCCATCTTCATCATCATCTCACCAACTTCAGCAGCTCATAATCAATTCTCAATACTTCAAAATTTATTAATCCACTAACATTGTCATGTTTCTGATTTTGGCAAATTTTCCTCCGATTCTTTTCTTGTGCTCATTAATTATATATGATACGGCCATCCTTTCACCCCACATAAATCCAGACACAGCTTCCCAGAACCTACAATCCCATTTAACCCAAATTGAACAGTGGTGCAAAAAGTGGATCATCAAGATAAACGTCGAAAAATGTCACCAAATAACCTTCACCCTTTGACGTAAAACCTGTCCTACTGTTTCCTTCAACGACAATCCTTTACCTATAACCAACACCGTCCGATACCTTGGGTTTTATCTTGACTCACGATTAACTTGGAACGCACACATTAAACAAAAAACACGACAAGAACTCAATCGACGATTCGGACAACTATACAGACTACTAAATCGAACATCACACTTAACCGTACATAACAAACTAACTGTCTACAACTCATTAATAAAACCGATATGGACTTACGGAATCGAACTCTGGGGGACAGCCAAGCATTCCAACATCCACCGAATCCAAACATTCCAATCCAAAATCCTACGTACCATAGTTAATGCTCCTTATTATGTTTCGAATCTCACCCTCCATAATGACCTAAATATTCCTTTTGTCCAAGATATAATCCCTATCCGCTTCTCATCTTTCCATAGTAAATTGATTAATCATCCTAATCCTATAGCCCAATCATTATCCAGTTTCTCCTAAACTGTTACAGATATCGCTTTAAAATTGGATTCATTCGTTTTCCTACTTTAAGGGACCTATAAAACGAATACCTGCAAGCATAGTAGACTCGAAAACGTAAGCGGTACGTTTTTTTCCGCGCGAATTTCGCTCCACCATATTTCTATGGACGCATTCAGCTGGTGAATGAACTTGACTTTTCAAATTACAGAAAATATTTAGTGCCAAATTTCGGAAAAATATATATATATATTTATTTATGTTCATTGCTTCTTTACAATCATATTTAGAAATTCAAATTTTCACTTGTCATAGTAAGATGGCCGATTTTAGACCTACACAATCTTAGCATTGGAAGATGCATAACATAGTCCGAGAGCCAGCAACGCACTTTTCATGAAGTGTTTTATGCATCCTGAAATTTTGCTATAATATACCTCTTATGTAGATAAGAAGGTATATATGTGTTTCCTGGACATAACTTGGAACACCAGGTACTGCCTAGGGGAAAGGTGCAAAACAATATTGCCCGAAAATAGAGTTTTATTTAGAAGGCAACTATCTTTAATGTAAAATTAAGACAATTTTACAATGAATAATAAATATGGCAGACAGTTTTTTAAATCGCAGCGTGAATAAAGCAATTCATTAATTATTAAAAATAAAAACTAGGTACTTAGTTTTTTTATTATTATTATCATTTTGACCCCCTTAAAAGTGCCTGCCTTATTTATTATACATTTGAAAATTGCCTTAATTTGCCATTTATTTCATTAATAATAGTTGGCTTCTGAATAAAACTCTACTTTTGGGCAATATTGTTTTGCACCTTTCCCCTATGCGCAGTACCTGGTGTTCCAAGGTATGTCCAGGAAACGCATATATACCTTCTTATCTACCCAAGAGGTATATTATAGCAACATTTCAGGGTGCATAAAACACTTCATGAAAAGTGCGTTGCTGGCTCACGGTCTAACACTATCTTATTGCGTAGGAAGAATCCCCTCTGTTATAACCTTAATATACCTCTGTCTCCCTTCATACCTAACTTTGTTCTAGAATGTTAACGGGTAAACCGAAAACATTTGCTGAATAAATTGTTCAATTGTATTCTCAGCTGTAAACTAATTTATCTCTTGGTATGAATAATGCTTTGGTATAGAACTAAAGGGTGTAGAACAACAAGAGAATTGAATGTGTGTGAACAGGTGCAGTAGTTGTAGCATTCACCACACACAGATTATTGGTGGCGAAACACACCACAATCCACTCAAAGCTTCTGCTTGTTACAAGGGTGTAGAACAACAAGAGAATTGAATGTGTGTGAACTGGTGCAGTGGTTGTAGCATTCACCACACACAGATTATTGGTGGCGAAACACACCACAATCCACTCAAAGCTTCTGCTTGTTACAAGGGTACACATGTGTATCTATTTATACAAACACCTTATCATTTGTGATTAATTTATCTGTTTGATTATTTCTAATTGAAGGGCCAGCGCCAAGGGTGGCTAACCCACAATTTGAAATAACTGAGAAAGTTCCAGTAAAGGTTAGCACGAATCTTAAAAATAAAACACAAAAAACCATAGTGCTGGGGACAGTAATTATTTTAATTGTTCCAATTGGTAAAAATGAAGTTTCACTCCCTCAAAACCGATTTCTTTTAAATTTTGTACAATAACGTATTTTGATGCACTATACACGAATACGTTAAAAAAAACCTTCGCATTTAACTAGGAAAGAAGTTTTTAAGCACTAAAGTTAATAGAATAATTAATAGAATTCTATTGACTTTAACGAGTTGGATTGACTGGGGTTTCGTTATCTTCTTGAGCGAGCGTAGTGAGCGGAAACGCATAGCACGTGACGACGGGTGAGGATGCCCGTAAAATTAACAATATTTTTGAATAAATGGTTTCTGAAAATTTCAAATGAGAGTTCTCTGTTTCCCAATGTTACATATCTGCGCATGCGCGTGTTTACAAATACGCTGTTGACGCCTAGTTTTATAACCTTCCTAACAGTGAACTTTAGTGCTTAATATTATATTCTATTAGAATTCTATTAATTTTAGCGAGTTGGATTGACTGGGCTCTTGTTATTTTCTTGAGCGAGCGTAGCGAGCGGAAACGCATAGCATGTGTGCCTTAAAGTCGTCATTTATGCCTTAAAGTAGTCACAAATTTAGTTGTTTACATAAGCTCTCATAACCCGCATAACAGTGAACTTTAGTGCTTAATAACTTCTTTCCTAGTTAAATGCGAAGGTTTTTTTTAACGTATTCGTGTTTAGTGCATCAAAATACGTTATTGTACAAATTTTGAAAGAAATCGGTTTTGAGGGCGTGAAACTTCATTTTTACCTTCCAATTAAAATCATTTCTGTCACCAACACTAATATTTTTTCAGATTCTTCTTAACTTTAACTCGAATTTCCTCAGTTATTTCAAAATGTGGGTTCGTACTGAGCCCTTCAACCATCTCTTGGTCTGCGAGCATGGATTATTTGCAAATAATACGACCTCTTGAATACTTTCTTGTATAGTCAAAATAAAAGGTTTTTCTCGGTGCATCGACTGCTGAGGTCATTAGCACAATAAAAGCATCGACTGCTGAGGTCATTAGCAAAATAAAAGCATCGTCTGCTGAGGTCATTAGCACAATAAAAGCATCGACAGCTGAGGTCATTAGCACAATAAAAGCATCGACTGCTGAGGTCATTAGCACAATAAAAGCATCGACTGCAGAGGTCATTAGCACAATAAAAGCATCGACTGCTGAGGTCATTAGCACAATAAAAGCATCGACTGCTGAGGTAATTAGCACAATAAAAGCATCGACTGCTGAGGTCATTAGCACAATAAAAGCATCGACTGCTGAGGTCAGTAGCACAATAAAAGCATCGACTGCTGAGGTCATTAGCACAATAAAAGCATCGACTGCAGAGGTCATTAGCACAATAAAAGCATCGACAGCTGAGGTCATTAGCACAATAAAAGCATCGACTGCTGAGGTAATTAGCACAATAAAAGCATCGACTGCTGAGGTCATTAGCACAATAAAAGCATCGACTGCAGAGGTCATTAGCACAATAAAAGCATCGACTGCAGAGGTCATTAGCACAATAAAAGCATCGACAGCTGAGGTCATTAGCACAATAAAAGCATCGACTGCTGAGGTAATTAGCACAATAAAAGCATCGACTGCTGAGGTCATTAGCACAATAAATGCATCGACTGCTGAGGTCATTAGCACAATAAAAGCATCGACTGCAGAGGTCATTAGCACAATAAAAGCATCGACAGCTGAGGTCATTAGCACAATAAAAGCATCGACTGCTGAGGTAATTAGCACAATAAAAGCATCGACTGCTGAGGTCATTAGCACAATAAAAGCATCGACTGCAGAGGTCATTAGCACAATAAAAGCATCGACTGCAGAGGTCATTAGCACAATAAAAGCATCGACAGCTGAGGTCATTAGCACAATAAAAGCATCGACTGCTGAGGTAATTAGCACAATAAAAGCATCGACTGCTGAGGTCGTTAGCACAATAAAAGCATCGACTGCTGAGGTCATTAGCACAATAAAAGCATCGACTGCTGAGGTCATTAGCACAATAAAAGCATCGACTGCTGATGTCATTAGCACAATAAAAGCATCGACTGCTGAGGTCATTAGCACAATAAAAGCATCGACTGCTGAGGTCATTAGCACAATAAAAGCATCGACTGCTGAGGTCATTAGCACAATAAAAGCATCGACTGCTGAGGTCATTAGCACAATAAAAGCATCGACTGCTGAGGTCATTAGCACAATTAAAGCATCGACTGCTGAGGTCATTAGCACAATAAAAGCATCGACTGCTGAGGTCATTAGCACAATAAAAGCATCGACTGCTGAGGTCATTAGCACAATAAAAGCATCGACTGCTGAGGTCATTAGCACAATAAAAGCATCGACAGCTGAGGTCATTAGCACAATAAAAGCATCGACTGCTGAGGTAATTAGCACAATAAAAGCATCGACTGCTGAGGTCATTAGCAAAATAAAAGCATCGACTGCAGAGGTCATTAGCACAATAAAAGCATCGACAGCTGAGGTCATTAGCACAATAAAAGCATCGACTGCTGAGGTAATTAGCACAATAAAAGCATCGACTGCTGAGGTCATTAGCACAATAAAAGCATCGACTGCAGAGGTCATTAGCACAATAAAAGCATCGACTGCAGAGGTCATTAGCACAATAAAAGCATCGACAGCTGAGGTCATTAGCACAATAAAAGCATCGACTGCTGAGGTAATTAGCACAATAAAAGCATCGACTGCTGAGGTCATTAGCACAATAAAAGCATCGACTGCTGAGGTCAGTAGCACAATAAAAGCATCGACTGCTGAGGTCATTAGCACAATAAAAGCATCGACTGCTGAGGTCATTAGCACAATAAAAGCATCGACTGCTGAGGTCATTAGCACAATAAAAGCATCGACTGCTGAGGTCACTAGCACAATAAAAGCATCGACTGCTGAGGTCATTAGCACAATAAAAGCATCGACTGCTGAGGTCATTAGCACAATAAAAGCATCGACTGCTGAGGTCATTAGCACAATAAAAGCCTCGACTGCTGAGGTCATTAGCACAATAAAAGCATCGACTGCTGAGGGCATTAGCATAATAAAAGTATCGACTGCTGAGGTCATTAGCACAATAAAAGCATCGACTGCTGAGGTCATTAGCACAATAAAAGCTTCGACTGCTGAGGTCATTAGCACAATAAAAGTTTTTTGGCGCACTTAAAAACTGTTCCTGCACATAAACACTCTTAGATATCATCTTTGATTAGTTAAGGAAGCATTTATGAAAATGATAAAAAAAAGGTTGCAATGTAGTATTCTATAGTAATCTATTGTAAAAGTGACGTTCAACAATTATTGATTTTTGAGGTTCCGCTTTTATTCCGAGTTGTGTTACGGTTGTTCAGCGAGTCTTGTATTTCGCTACCTGCTGTCAAGGTAAAGCCCAGGAGCAATAATAAACATTTCATTTAATTAATCGAATCAAGTTTGTAATTAAGACAAATATAGATTAAAAAAACAAAAGTAAATAAATAAAAAATAATAAAATAAACATAAATACAAAAAATAAGATATAATTTGCTTATATAAGCATATAACAATTGTACAATTACATTTGTAATTGTATGTCTGTATAATGCATGGTTAAGTCATTCAGGATTACATCTTGTATCTTCCTGTCCGTTTCCATTCCAACATCTCTACCATGTCTTAGGGAGGTGGTTCTCTACCAGGATCAAGGAGGTGGTTCTTGTCTTCCTAGGGGATAAGCAGGTGGACTCCAGGACTTGTCTTACAATGGATATCTTGTATCTTCCTGTCCGTTTCCATTCCAACATCTCTACCATTTCCTAGGGTTATTCCAGGATCAAGGAGGTGGTTCGTGTCTTCCTAGGGGATAAAAAGGTGGACTCCAGGACTTGTCTTACAATGGTTATGCACTTTTGATGTCATGTGTGTACTTATTGGCCTACTAAGGGAATTAGTTTCGTTAATTGAAGAGGTCGGGGCAAAATAGTGCCAAGCAACATTTTTAACAACACTTAACTGTAGCTGCTATATTTTGGCTATTATGTGTCAGTTGAAATGGTTAGGGACAACAAGATTAAGTAGCATACACAAAAAAAAAAAAAAAAAAGTCCGGACCCTGAGAGCAGACCATATGTTTTTGGGGTCGCTGAATCCGAATCCGGTCAGAAAACCCCCTGCACTTTTAGTTTAAGCCCCACCCTCCAAAACTCATAATTTAAGATATTTTACACTATAATATTATATAGTCGTTAATGAAAATAAACGACTATTTCCTGCCTACTTAAAAATACTAATTTTTTGAGAACTCAACGAATTCGATTGGTCCATTTGGAGCAAAGTTACAGCCATTTAAATATATGATTTTTTTTTCTTCAAAAATTTGGACTTTGCTTATATTTTAATATTTAATATGTTTTCTAATGAATACAATCTTTGAGTTCTTGTACAAATATTGACCCGAGGCCTTCGGAGGTGATTCTTGAACTGAAGAAATCCTTAAAATATTGACCCGAGGCCTTCGGAGGTGATTCTTGAACTGAAGCAATCCTTAAAATATTGACCCGAGGCCTTCGGAGGTGATTCTTGAACTGAAGCAATCCTTAAAATATTGACCCGAGGCCTTCGGAGGTGATTCTTGAACTGAAGCAATCCTTAAAATATTGACCCGAGGCCTTCGGAGGTGATTCTTGAACTGAAGCAATCCTTAAAATCCTAAAATAAAACCCTTAAAAAATCTCCCTACATTTTATTTATTTGATCAGTGAAATGAATTAATGTAGGTGAAATAGCGTGTTAGTTTGCCATAACTATTCCATGTTCTAGATTGTTCTATTCCATACCCCCGAAATTTCATCCGAAAACGTATAAATCACACTGTGGGGTGTCATTTAGGTTTTTCTTTCTACCAGCCAAACCAAATGCTCAATGCTTTACAGCATTCGACAAACTAGGTTATTCCCTAATTTTTCTTAATACAGTGGAACATGGATAATTCGAACTTTGATAATTCGAAATCGTGGTAAATTCGAATATTTCTGTCGGCCCCTAGAATTTAGGGTATTAACAATGTAAAACCATCGTGGTTAATTCGAATAACATTTTGGATAATTCGAATTTTTCACGAGTCTTTACTTCCAATGGGAAGTGTTCGATCTTAAATCTTGTGAAAATATTCTCCCCTCGGGTAAGAAGGATAGTAAGATACGGATGTAGGGGTTCCGGGACAAGAAGCGCGGCGGTCTCATAGTCTAATTCTTGGAGTCTAGGAGTTCTGCTAATGGTGGGTCGCGCTTCCTCCCTTCCAGGGGTAAGAAGGATAGTAAGATACGGAAGCAGGGGTCTCATAGTCTAGTTCTTGGAGTCTAGGATTTCTGCTAATGGTGGGTCGCGCTTCCTCTCTTCCAGGGGTAAGAAGGATAGTAAGATACGGAAGCAGGGGTCTCATAGTCTTGTTCTTGGAGTATAGGAGTTCTGCTAATGGGGGGTCGTGCTTCCTCCCTTCCAGAAGTAAGAAGGATAGTAAGATACGGAAGCAGGGGTCTCATAGTCTAGTTCTTGGAGTCTAGGGGTTCTGCAAATGGTGGGTCGCGCTTCCTCTCTTCCAGAAGTAAGAAGGATAGTAAGATACGGAAGCAGGGGTCTCATAGTCTAGTTCTTGGAGTCTAGGAGTTCTGCTAATGGTGAGTCGCGCTTCCTCCCTTCCAGGGGTAAGAAGGATAGTAAGATACGGAAGCAGGGGTCTCATAGTCTAGTTCTTGGAGTCTAGGAGTTCTGCTAATGGTGGGTCGCGCTTCCTCCCTTCCAGGTGTAAGAAGGATAGTAAGATACGGAAGCAGGGGTCTCATAGTCTAGTTCTTGGAGTCTAGGAGTTCTGCTAATGGTGGGTCGCGCTTCCTCCCTTCCAGGGGTAAGAAGGATAGTAAGATACGGATGTAGGGGTTCCGGGACAAGAAGCGCGGCGGTCTCATAGTCTAGTTCTTGGAGTCTAGGAGTTCTGCTAATGGTGGGTCGCGCTTCCTCTCTTCCAGAAGTAAGAAGGATAGTAAGATACGGAAGCAGGGGTCTCATAGTCTAGTTCTTGGAGTCTAGGAGTTCTGCTAATGGTGGGTCGCGCTTCCTCCCTTCCAGGTGTAAGAAGGATAGTAAGATACGGAAGCAGGGGTCTCATAGTCTTGTTCTTGGAGTATAGGAGTTCTGCTAATGGGGGGTCGTGCTTCCTCCCTTCCAGAAGTAAGAAGGATAGTAAGATACGGAAGCAGGGGTCTCATAGTCTAGTTCTTGGAGTCTAGGGGTTCTGCAAATGGTGGGTCGCGCTTCCTCTCTTCCAGAAGTAAGAAGGATAGTAAGATACGGAAGCAGGGGTCTCATAGTCTAGTTCTTGGAGTCTAGGAGTTCTGCTAATGGTGGGTCGCGCTTCCTCCCTTCCAGGGGTAAGAAGGATAGTAAGATACGGAAGCAGGGGTCTCATAGTCTAGTTCTTGGAGTCTAGGAGTTCTGCTAATGGTGGGTCGCGCTTCCTCCCTTCCAGGTGTAAGAAGGATAGTAAGATACGGAAGCAGGGGTCTCATAGTCTAGTTCTTGGAGTCTAGGAGTTCTGCTAATGGTGGGTCGCGCTTCCTCCCTTCCAGGGGTAAGAAGGATAGTAAGATACGGATGTAGGGGTTCCGGGACAAGAAGCGCGGCGGTCTCATAGTCTAGTTCTTGGAGTCTAGGAGTTCTGCTAATGGTGGGTCGCGCTTCCTCTCTTCCAGAAGTAAGAAGGATAGTAAGATACGGAAGCAGGGGTCTCATAGTCTAGTTCTTGGAGTCTAGGAGTTCTGCTAATGGTGGGTCGCGCTTCCTCCCTTCCAGGTGTAAGAAGGATAGTAAGATACGGAAGCAGGGGTCTCATAGTCTAGTTCTTGGAGTCTAGGAGTTCTGCTAATGGTGGGTCGCGCTTCCTCCCTTCCAGGGGTAAACAGGATAGTAAGATACGGATGTAGGGGTTCCGGGACAAGAAGCGCGGCGGTCTCATAGTCTAGTTCTTGGAGTCTAGGAGTTCTGCTAATGGTGGGTCGCGCTTCCTCTCTTCCAGAAGTAAGAAGGATAGTAAGATACGGAAGCAGGGGTCTCATAGTCTAGTTCTTGGAGTCTAGGAGTTCTGCTAATGGTGGGTCGCGCTTCCTCTCTTCCAGGGGTAAGAAGGATAGTAAGATACGGAAGCAGGGGTCTCATAGTCTAGTTCTTGGAGTCTAGGAGTTCTGCTAATGGTGGGTCGCGCTTCCTCCCTTCCAGGGGTAAGAAGGGGATAGTAAGATACGGAAGCAGGGGTCTCATAGTCTAGTTCTTGGAGTCTAGGAGTTCTGCTAATGGTGGGTCGCGCTTCCTCCCTTCCAGGTGTAAGAAGGGGATAGTAAGATACGGAAGCAGGGGTCTCATAGTCTAGTTCTTGGAGTCTAGGAGTTCTGCTAATGGTGGGTCGCGCTTCCTCTCTTCCAGGGGTAAGAAGGATAGTAAGATACGGAAGCAGGGGTCTCATAGTCTAGTTCTTGGAGTCTAGGAGTTCTGCTAATGGTGGGTCGCGCTTCCTCTCTTCCAGGGGTAAGAAGGATAGTAAGATACGGATGTAGGGGTCTCATAGTCCAGTTCTTGGAGTCTAGGAGTTCTGCTAATGGTGGGTCGCGCTTCCTCCCTTCCAGGGGTAAGAAGGATAGTAAGATACGGAAGCAGGGGTCTCATAGTCTAGTTCTTGGAGTCTAGGACTTCTGCTAATGGTGGGTCGTGCTTCCTCCCTTCCAGGGGTAAGAAGGATAGTAAGATACGGAAGCAGGGGTCTCATAGTCTAGTTCTTGGAGTCTAGGAGTTCTGCTAATGGTGGGTCGCGCTTCCTCCCTTCCAGGGGTAAGAAGGATAGTAAGATACGGAAGCAGGGGTCTCATAGTCTAGTTCTTGGAGTCTAGGAGTTCTGCTAATGGTGGGTCGTGCTTCCTCCCTTCCAGAAGTAAGAAGGATAGTAAGATACGGAAGCAGGGGTCTCATAGTCTAGTTCTTGGAGTCTAGGAGTTCTGCTAATGGTGGGTCGTGCTTCCTCCCTTCCAGAAGTAAGAAGGATAGTAAGATACGGAAGCAGGGGTCTCATAGTCTAGTTCTTGGAGTCTAGGAGTTCTGCTAATGGTGGGTCGCGCTTCCTCCCTTCCAGAAGTAAGAAGGATAGTAAGATACGGAAGCAGGGGTCTCATAGTCTAGTTCTTGGAGTCTAGGAGTTCTGCTAATGGTGGGTCGCGCTTCCTCCCTTCCAGGGGTAAGAAGGATAGTAAGATACGGAAGCAGGGGTCTCATAGTCTAGTTCTTGGAGTCTAGGAGTTCTGCTAATGGTGGGTCGCGCTTCTTCTCTTCCAGAAGTAAGAAGGATAGTAAGATACGGAAGGAGGGGTCTCATAGTCTAGTTCTTGGAGTCTAGGAGTTCTGCTAATGGTGGGTCGCGCTTCCTCCCTTCCAGGGGTAAGAAGGATAGTAAGATACGGAAGCAGGGGTCTCATAGTCTAGTTCTTGGAGTCTAGGAGTTCTGCTAATGGTGGGTCGCGCCTCCTCCCTTCCAGAAGTAAGAAGGATAGTAAGATACGGAAGCAGGGGTCTCATAGTCTAGTTCTTGGAGTCTAGGAGTTCTGCTAATGGTGGGTCGCGCTTCCTCCCTTCCAGGGGTTGCAGTTACATCCTATCGGTTAATCCTAGAATTCCCTTCCACCATCCTTCCCATCTCATTTCTTATTCAGTTATAAGTCAGCTCCTAGATCTGTTGTATTGTTTGTGCCTTGAATTTCTGGTGTACAGTGCAGTTCTGTGAGTTGTTGATTTAACATGTCGAAGTCTGCAAGTTATAAAACTTTAACGTTGCCAGAGAAAATAGCTGCGATTAAAGAAGTTGAAAAAGGAAGAAAGAAAAAATATGAAATTGTCCAGGAATTCCTCCAAACACTTTATCAACTTACCTGAAATATGAACAAAACATTCTCGCACATGAAAATGATTTTTTTCAAAACAATAGACTTTCAGTTTTACTTTTTTGATAAATTATTTATTACTTATGTACGTAATCATCAATTTATGAAATGTTTGTTATAGTATAAATAAAATGTATGCATTGTTTTAAATTAAAAAATGTGAAAATATGAAATTCGATTTTTTACCCCTTTATTTTCAAAAACTGGGTCTTTTTGCGAAGACCACATCCAGATACTTTTGAAGTAGCAGTAGTGATTGTATCAGTAATTCAGCGCATGCGCATAACTTCTTTGCCTTCCTATTGGAGGATTCCGATGACCAATTGCATTGGTTCTTGCTGGGAGTAAAGTAACCTTCAACAGTGAATTAGCTTTTGTTTATGAAAGAGCTCTGCTTATGTTAGTGAGAAAAATGAGCCTTTACAATTAGTTCGCGATGTTCCTGACAAAGAAAAAGGGATTGGTTTCTTACTCGGAAAAATTAATAGAATCCTATTAATTTTAGCGAGTTGGATAGACTACAGTCAGTAAAATTAATGTAATTCTATTAATTGCGAGTTGGATTGACTAGGGTTTTGATATTTTCTTGAGCGAGCGGAAACGCATAGCATGTAATGCCTAATAAATGTAAAATATCGAAAAGAGAGAGAGAGAGAGAGAGAGAGAGAGAGAGAGAGAGAGAGAGAGAGAAAAGGAATAAAATATGTTTGTTTACAAATATCGTTGTTTGTTATCCTTCATAACCTGCAAAACAGTCAACTTTAATGCTTAATAACTTATTTAATAGTTGAGAGAATTGATTTTGATCATATTAACCTTTTTATTAATAAATATTGCTTGCCATTATCTAATATGAATTATAACCGTATACAACCAGCAAAGAACCTGTAAGCTAATCAGTAAGCTTATCAGCGAGTACGAGTAACTGTTATAAATCACTACTGCTACTTCAAAAGTAACGGGATGTGGTCTTCGCAAAAAGACCCCAAAAACTTTTGTAATTCGAATTTTGGATAATTCGAACTTTTGTTATCGGTCCCTAGGGGTTCGAATTATCCCAGTTCTACTGTAATCATTTAGCTCCACCCGACAAACCTATGTAATGTTCTGTATAACACACAGTCTTCTTTTTCATATATGGCCGCCAGCGGACACTTTTTTAAAACGTTTTTTTGTAATGTTTTTTTTTTTCAGTTTAGTCATCGCTTAAGCATATTTATGCTAAAAGAAAAAAAAATTATTAAGTGAAGGCTCGAAAACAAGAGGAGTCTCTTCTCCTAGAAGAACGTTGAAGTGTTCTACCACTGAACCAAACTCGCACCTAGAATATATATCTGTGGCTTGGTGCTAAAAGGGCTAATGTCAATTTTTCCATATTTTGTTTTGTTGATCTACTTCCCCTTGTAATACTTGCATAAAACCAAATATATATCAATACTATATATATTTTTATAGTATACATATAGATGTATAAATATATATACATGAATATTTGCGTTTTTGCAAGTATTTTAAGGGAAGTAAATAAAAAACTCAAAATATGAAAAAATTGACATTGGCCCTTCTAGCACCAAGCCACAGATATATACACATATTTTCACAAGATAGAGATGTCAGTTGAAGATGAGAAGCTAGTATCTTCAGCATACAAGACAGAATTAGTACATGTATTGTTTATCTGTAGGAATTCCTAATCCACTTTCCTACTTTGCTGGTAAAGTTTGTAGGAAACATGTTAGGCAATCCTAGTGGCAAGAACCACTTTCCTGCATTCCTCTTTCTGCTAATCCTAGCCGACAACAGCCGGGGGAGATTAGCATCTCTTTAGGTCTTAATTCTATTCCTCAGAATTATGGCGAAGTGTGAATTAAAGGGACCCCAAGTCTGGGATTTATCTCGAAGAAACTCAATTCATGGTTATTCATACACCATGTATATATATATATATACGTTTCAATTCATAATGTAAAAAGCCATAGTATCACTTATCAGGTATGAAGAATGTCTTGCCGACCAGTGACAGAATCCCAAGACAACAAAATATTTATGTAGCCTGGCGATAAAAATATATTATCAAACTTAAACACCAATTTATTTTTTAAAAATCTAAAACCAACGCTGAAAAATATGAATTACTCAATGGAAGTTTTAGATTTGTTTTTTTTACATTCCCTTTTAGCGCGGTTCCTCCCTCCCCCATAGGGAGGAACCCCGCTTATAGGGTTGATACAATGAAACAATCCGGAAGTGCCGACTAGAAAATTTCGCGTTTCAGAACCCCTAGAGACCGAAAATAACGGTGGTTCAAATTTGTATATATATATATATATATATATATATATATATATATATATATATATATATGTATATATTTATATATATATATATATATATATATATATATATATATATATTTGTCTGTTCGCTCTCTAAATAGAAGACGAATGGTCCGATTTTGATGAAATTCGGTACAAAAATCCTTCGTCCAATTTGAAAGGTCAAGTTCGTTAACCAGCAAAATCCGCCTACTGGAAGATGGCGTTTGGGGCGAAATTCGCGCAAAAAAAATCGTAACGCTTACGTTTTTGAGTTCATAAGCTTCTAAGTACTCGTTTTATATGACTCCTGGGCTAGGAAAACGAATGAAACCATTTTCAAGGCGATAGCTTTAACCGTTTTCGAGAAAATTGGAAAAATATTTTTTGAATACTGTTTTTGGTTTGGGTACTTAGAATCATGGGATTCAGTTGAAACATTTTCTGCATGTTCTACTTTTATCAAAACTAATATGTTGAAATTTTGGTTACGTTTGGAGTTAAGGAAGGGTTAGAATAAAATATTTTATTAACAGACATAAAAAGTTTTAGTAACTTTGTTTACTTTCCTTAATATCTCGAAAAAGGTTGAGAATCTTGTGAAACGGAAGAATACCATTAGAAAGCTTATTAAATGCTCTAAAAAAAAGGTTTTAATGAAAGTTTTGATTAGGCGATGTCAATCGGAGAAATAAGAGCTTAAAACTTTAAAGTAATTGATTTCGCTTATTCAAACTGTTCTTTTTGTCTGTTTTTTATTCCTTGTTATTTTTTAATTGCTTATTGTTGGATAATGTATTTGAAAATAAAACAGGTTAAGAAAAATAAGAAAAACAATTTAATGTTAGAAATATGGATTTCCAAGATATATAGCTTTTCTACTGCCTAGCGTCCATCCTAGGGAGGGTTCTTTGTCTTTGATTTTGGTACTTAGAATTATGGGATACAGTTGAAACATTTTCTGCATGTTCGAGTTTCATCAACACTAATATGTTGAAATTTTTGTTACGTTTAGAGTAAAGGAAGGGTTAGAATAAAATATTTTATTAACAGACAAAAAAAGTTTTGGTAACTTCGTATAATTTCGTTAGTATCTCGAAAACCGTTGACAATCTTGTGAAGCGGAAGATTACCATTCGGAAGCTTACTAAATGCTCTACAAAAATGGTTCTGAAGAAAGTTTTAATTAGGCGATGTCAATCGGAGAAAAAAGTGCTTAAAGCTTTAAATTAATTGATTTCGTTTATTTCAATGGTTCTTTTTGTGTGTTTTATTTCTTGTTATTTTTTAATTGCTTATAGTTGGATAATGTATTTGACAATAAAACTGGTTAAGTAAAATAACAAAAACAATTTATTGTTAGAAATATAGATTTCCAAGATTCCAAGACCTTGTCACTAGCGGGTCTGTTTCTAGTGTAGCGGACCCTTCCAGGTAAGATTGTAAATCATGTATGTCACCTTTCAAGACTTTACTACTCACAGGAATGGCGTTAGTGACCTTAAGGGTTGACACGCCATTATAATAATTAATTAAAAAAAAAAGACTGGTGGAACCAAAAAAATAACTGCTTCTATTTTAATCTTTCCAAATTAGACTAGGGATATGAACGGAACCGCGCTAAGATGATGCAGTCCTGCGAGACGGACTTTTTTAAGTTTAAACTGAAAACGAAAAAAATGAACTTATGCAAGAAGGAATTGAAAGTTTCAAAGCCCTGTTGTATAAGATCATTTTTTACATCGGTCTATATTTATAAATTGCGATAAAAAAAATATCTTGAAATATAAATAATAATAATATAAATAGACTTTTCCTCCTTCATCTTCAATTCTCCGGAATAAGATTAAATTTCCAAGTTCAACTTAATTTCCTCTGCTATCTTCGGAGAACTTTTCCTGCTATCAAACTTGGACTTGCAATTAAACTGTTTCCGTTCTAAGTTATCTGTGAAGGCTGATGAAGGGGGCTTTATAGCTATTTGCATCAGCAGCTGATTCCATCCTAGGGGGTTTTATCTTTGTTTATTCATGGGAAACACACTTTTTATTATTATTATTATTAAAACATTTGTTAAAGATAATAGGTAAAAACCTGTCTTAATTACCTTTTACTCAAATATACGAATTATCGAAAAATGTGAAAGACCAAGAAAAGTTCACTACTCACTTTGGCTCTATTTATTTTCTGTTTTCTCTACGTGTTTTACACCTTTGTGACGAATCTTCAGGGGAAAATATTATAAATACACGGCCTCAACTTGAGGAGGAGAGCCGCAAACTACTAGGGCCACGTCAAGACTTATGGTAATAATAAACCTCAGTCCTGCCTTGTTTGGACTAAAGAACAGTTCAGTTTAGATCCTTAAAATAACATGTCTAAGGGAGAGACATTTTGACAGATCTTAAACCCGCCCGGTTTTTTTAATTAGTTGCCCTTGACCTTTGAACATCAAGATTGGTCAAAGGTCAAGGGCAACTAACACAAAAACGAAACGATTAAAGATCGTAATGATAAACCTTACTCCTGTATTTTTTGCGATTAATAATTTTGTATAATTTAACTCGTAGGCTTCCACGGTCCGAGTCATTACAAATATTATAGTCTTCTGGTATTGACCGTGTCACAAACTTCTTTGCCGACGTTTCGCTAGTCATACTGCCAGCTTCCTCAGGGCTTAGTCTGAGAATGAGGATGTTCTTCTAGTTGTTCAGTATAAATACTCGTCTTTGTATTCATCCGCGGGCGTAATCTGCTCTTCCATGTATCTGATTGGTTGGTCCCTGTCTTGCTTGAACCTGGTTGGTGGGTTCCATCTGGATCATTGATTTGTTGAATTTCGTTTCTTCTTTTATCCTTCGGCTTAATCACCGGATGCCATAATTTGCTGAGCCTACATCCATCTTCTTTGTTGAAATTTTCCGGGCAGCGTACTATCTCTATGGCTTCCCTAATGATCCGTTCTTGGTAGTTCTCTATTTTCGCCAGAATACTTACTTTGTCGAACTGGATTGCATGATTTGTGTTGTAAAAGTGTTCTGCTACAGCCGATTTTTCAGTTTGCCATTCTTAATCGTCTTCACATGTTCTGAGATTCTTGTACATATCAATCTTCCTGTTTGCCCAATGTATTCTTTTCCGCAGGATCCTGAATTTGTATACCCTTTAAAATGCGTATCTGCGGAAAATAAATAATCCTGCCTGCATTTGATTATAAGACAGTTGGCATTTGACGTTTAAACATCCATGTTACAATCAAAAATTGTAATGATAAGTCTTACACCTGTCTTGTTGTGACTAAATCAAAGTACAGTTTGTACCCTTAAAATAACACATATGAGGGAACGAATTTTGCCACATCTTAATCCTGCCTGCTTTTTTATTATAACACAATTGGCCATTAACATTTGAACAGCCATATTATGGTCAAATATATTAATGAAAAACCTCACTCCTGTCAATAATATACTTAAAAATGATTCTTATAAAACTTTTTATCAATAATGTATACAAAAATTTTATTTACAACTTTTATTTTAGTAATAATTAATATTTTTTTTCTTTATAAAATGTGATAAAGCTTCAATGAAATTCGAATGGTCTTCGCAAAAAGACCCATATATATATATATATATATATATATATATATATATATATATATATATATATATATACACACACAGTAGAACTTGGATAATTCGAACCCCTAGGGACCGATAAAAAAGTTCGAAGTATCCAAAATTCGAATTACAAAAGTTTTTGAAAATAAAGGAGTAAAAAATCGAATTTCATACTTTCACATTTTTTAATTTAAAACAATGCATACATTTTATTTAAACAATAACAAACATTTCATAAATTGATGATTACGTACATAAGTAATAAATAATTTATCAAAAAAGTAAAACTGAAAGTCTATTGTTTTGAAAAAAGTCATTTTCATGTGCGAGAATGTTTTGTTCATATTTCAGGTAAGTTGATAAAGTCTAAGGAGGAATTCCTGGACAATTTCATATTTTTTCTTTCTTCCTTTTTCAACTTCTTTAATCGCAGCTATTTTCTCTGACAACGTTAAAGTTTTATAACTTGCAGACTTCGACACCTTAAATCAACAACTCACTGAACTGCACTGTACACCAGAAATTCAAGGCACAAACAATACAACGGATCTAGGTGCTGATTGAGTTATAACTGAATAAGAAATGAAGATCGGAGGGATGGTAGTAGGGAATTCTAGGATAAAACGACAGGATGATGTATGTAACTACAACCCCTGGAAGGGAGGAAGCGCCAGTCACCACTTAGCAGAACTCCTAAGAGTCCAAGAATTAGACTATGAGACCGCCGCGCTTCTTGTCCAGGAACCCCTACATCCGTATCTTACTATCCTTCTTACCCGAGGGGAGAATATTTACACAACATTTAAGATCGAACATTTACCACCCATTGGAGGTAAAGACTCGTGAAAAATTCGAATTATCCAAAATTTTATTCCAATTAACCACGATTTTTTTACATTGTTAATGCCCTAAATTCTAGGGACCGAGAGAAATATTCGAATTAACCACGGTTTTGAATTATCCATGTTCCACTCTCTCTCTCTCTCTCTCTGTCTATATATATATATATATATATATATATATATATATATATATATATATATATATATACCCACGACCAAAGGCACTGTTGTCATCACCGGGCCTACGTTGCGAATAAATAAATGGTAAAACATTTATCAATGTTTTTTAAATTTAATTCATGAGCATGCTCGGAATGAAATGAAATAAAAACCTGAAAAAATTCCTGGGAATCGAGATTCTCTTTAAGGGGGTTATATCTCACCCCCTCCCCCTATCACCCCCCTCTCCCCCTCCCTCCTACTAATATATTCAGATCACGCCCCGATCTGAAAACGGATGATGTAAGTAAAGCAGACCTGGAGACCTTTCCTCATTCTGGATTACATCTTATACCTTCCTGTCCGTTTCCATTCCAACATCTCTACCATGTCTTAGGGTTATTGCAGGTTCAAGGAGGTGGTTCTTGTCTTCCTAGGGGATAAGCAGGTGGACTCCAGGACTTGTCTTAAAATGGATATGCAATTTTGGTCTCAAGTGTGTACTTACTGGTCTACTAAGGGTATAAGTTTTCTTTAATTGAAGGGGTCGGGACAAAATAGTGCCAAGCAACATTTTTAACAAAACGTAACTGTAGGTGCTATATTTTGGATATTATGTGGGACTATCAGTTGAAATGGTTAGGAGCAACAAGATTAAGTAGCATACAGAGCTTGTAGTCATATTTAAGTAGCATTTTCATCATAGACTGATAGTCCCACATAATATCCAACATATAGCAGCTACAGTTAAGTGTTGTTAAAAATGTTGCTTGGCACTATTTTGCCCCGATCCCTTCAATTGTAGTGCGCTTTTATCATGGGCGTATATAGGGGGGGGGGCTGAGGTGGCTGCAGCCCCCCCCCCCTCCCGAAATGTTGATTTGATCGGTAAAAATTTCATAAAACCCTTAAAAATAAATTAAATAAGATCATTTATTTCATAAAACATATTCTATTTTGGGTGTAATAGCGTTTAAGTTGGCTAAAACTCTTCCAAGATCGAAATTGTTAGTATTCCATACTCCGGAAATGGACTCAGCCCCCCCCCCCCAAAAATTTTCCCAGCCCCTCCGAAATTATTTTGTGTATACACCCATGGCTTTTATCTTTCACGGCGCCGCCAAAAGGAAAGGCATGCACTGTTGTCGGTCGACAACATTTTTCGAAAAAAAAAAAGTCTTTTTTCACAAATAATGCCATTTTTTTTTGTAAAATAAAGTTTATCGGGATCGCATTCTCTCTCCTTCGGGTTGATTATAAGTTGAAGAGCGCAGGTATTAAATCCTCTTGAAATTAAATTCTGCAAGGTCTAATGCGCCATAACGAGTACTCCATTCTATTAGAAATTCCAGGATAAGGATCGCTAGATCATCTCAGGGTTTCTGGAAATCCTTCAAAATCCTTACTTATCTCGAGGTTTCATTAAGATTTGCAAAATTACTGAAAGCAAAGTGGATATGGAGGTGAGAAGCGTTGCCTTTTAATAGTATATTATATATATATATATATATATTATATATATCAGCAGACACAAATATATAAAATAATATGTAATAATTGAGGTAATAATAATATCATCCATGAAATAATTGAGACATGAACCATAAAATTTTATAAAAAACGAAATTTCCTTCTCTAATTAAATAATATCAAATTTACAAGCACATAATCTGAAGATATAATGTATATATAAAAAAATAATACAAAATCATACAGACAATTGGATTGAAAATGGCTTACAGCCGAAACGTTTCCACGACAAAAATGTAATTAAAATACAAAACTATTGAAGACTTAATAAGCTGTTACCAACTACCTAGAACATCATAGTTTTCAACTTAGGATCTACAACACACACACACACACACACATATATATATATATATATATATATATATATATATATATATATATATATATATATATACACTGAAAACCTCGTTTAACAGCAAAACGATACTGTACCTTGACCTTGACGCTAGGAAAACTAACCAAGAATAGCAACTTATTGTCTGTAAACCACGACAACTGAGACGCATGTCTTTATTTACTACGCTGAGCAACATAATTTGGTTCTCAAAACTGGTCCGGCTTGCTACTGGTGCTACACCTACTTTCTGCCTATGAGTCTCCCCGTATCAAGATCTACCTGTAGAATAGCTGTTACCCAGTGTGCCATGCTACACCTACTTTCTGCCTATGGCTCTCCCCGTATCAAGATCTACCTGTAGAATAGCTGTTACCCAGTGTGCCATGCTACACCTACTTTCTGCCTATGACTCTCCCCGTATCAAGATCTACCTGTATACTAGCTGCTCCCCAGTGTGCCATGCTACACCTACTTTCTGCCTATGACTCTCCCCGTATCAAGATCTACCTGTATACTAGCTGTTACCCAGTGTGCCATGCTACACCTACTTTCTGCCTATGACTCTCCCCGTAACAAGATCTACCTGTATACTAGCTGTTACCCAGTGTGCCATGCTACACCTACTTTCTGCCTATGGCTCTCCCCGTTTCAAGATCTACCTGTAGACTAGCTGTTACCCAGTGTGCCATGCTACACCTACTTTCTGCCTATGACTCTCCCCGTATCAAGATCTACCTGTATACTAGCTGTTACCCAGTGTGCCATGCTACACCTACTTTCTGCCTATGGCTCTCCCCGTAACAAGATCTACCTGTATACTAGCTGTTACCCAGTGTGCCATGCTACACCTACTTTCTGTGTATGACTCTCCCCGTATCAAGATCTACCTGTAGACTAGCTGTTACCCAGTGTGCCATGCTACACCTACTTTCTGCCTATGGCTCTCCCCGTATCAAGATCTACCTGTAGACTAGCTGTTACCCAGTGTGCCATGCTACACCTACTTTCTGTGTATGACTCTCCCCGTATCAAGATCTACTTGATACCTAGTTGTCTATACCCAGTTACGAAAATCGGTCAAACGATGTGAATTTGTTTTAGTTCATAACGATACCGGCAGAGGCCAGCACAAGAGCACTTCATCTAACAGCCGACAGAGGCCAGTAGTAGTCGATTTAAAATGGCCGTCACAATCTCAATGGTTCATTGTAGGCATTTTTTCTTGAACAAAACTTTTGACCTTTTGACCAAATTTTGAACTTTGACTATTTTGACCTTGTGTGCTAAGTTTGGTCAAAATCGGTCAAACGGTGTAGATATGTATATGGAACAAACAAATAAATAAATAAATAAACAGACAGACACGTGATTTATATATATATATATATATATATATATATATATATATATATATATATATATATATATATATATATATATATATATATATATATATATATATATATATATATATATATATATAAATGGCAAAACTTCGGGAATCGATGCAGGATGAAAAAAGAAAGAAGAAAAGTCCTTTGGAATTTTTCTCGTTTTTGCTTCGTTTCCGAGAAGAACGAAAAAAACATTAAAACACAATTGTAAATATGTATTTTTTCATAGTGCCTATATAGAAATGATTAATGCGTATGTATATGTTTTATGTTCCACCCCCTCCACTCACCCTGCCAGCCCCACCCCTACCTGCTTTAATCCCCCCCCCCTGTAAAATATAGGAGTGAGTATGTCTCTGATTTTGTGTGGAATAATGTAATAATAAGTCTCCATATTTTGACCACCTCAACTTAACATAGTGTCTCTCCAAACATTCATCGATAACAAAGTGTCGTTGTTCTTGGAGGAAGTCCTTCTGTCACAATGATTGGGAAGCTGGGTCTTAGTCCAGCCCACTACAGGAGAGCCGTCCAAAATTGGTTGGACACTAACCATCCATGGCGTTGGATAGGACCTGGTGGGCCGGTATCTTGTGGCTGGCTTGATCTTCAGAACTCACGCTCTTGGATTGGTTGGACACTAACCATCCACGGCATTGCATAGGACCTGGTGGGCCGGTATCTTGTGGCTGGCTTCATCTTCAGAACTCACGCTCTTGGATTATGTTGAACTTGCAGCTTTACATTCCGTCATTTAATTTTTTTGACCAAGAAGATTTTTTGTTGTTTTTTTGGGGGGGGGGGGGGAGATGTGGGAGGGTAGAGGGGGTAGATGATAAAACATATACTTTATATATATATATATATATATATATATATATAGGCATTACGCAAGAAAGCCTTTTCTCAATTGTGTTGTAGTTTTTTGCGTTTTTCTAGGAAACGAAGCAAAAACGAAAAAAAAGTCCGACTCGCAGGAACTGCAGCATCTTAGCGCGGTTCCGTTCATGTCCCTAGTGCCATTTGATAAGCTTAGAAAAAAAATAAACTTATTTTTTTTTATATATCTTGTGAAAATTGTCAAAATCCTCTCGAACATCTCGAATAAAAGTGATATTAAGGCGTCAGGGACACCGACAATAGCTAACTTTTACACAGAAGCGGAAATTACAGAATCTGGCTCTCATTCTAAAGCAAAGCTCTATAAATCAATACAAAATATGCCTAATAAAGCCTTTCTAGAGGATACAGAAGCATGGGCGTATATGAGGGGGGGGGGGCTGAGGGGACTGCAGCCCCTCCCGAAATTTTGAATTGATGATAAAAACTTCTCGTAAAACCCTTAAAAATAAATTAAATAAGATCACTTAGTTCATAAAACATATTTTATTTTACGTGTAATAGCGTTTTAGTTGCCTAAAACTATTCCAAGCTCTAAATATTTAGTATTCCATACCCTGGAAATGGTCTCAGCCCCCCCCCCCGAAATTGTTTTTATATACGCCCATGTACAGAAGGATCAAGAAGAAGTACACAAGATTGAGTAGAATACCCTGCCTAATATAGCCTATATAGAATAATATGCCGAATAAAACCTATCTAGTAAATACACAAGGACAAATAAAAGTCTTGACGAATAACAAATCAAGAAAAAAAACTTTATTTAACAAAATAAAACAAAGTTTAGTTGCCCAACTACAATAGAATAATATACCTAATTAAGTCTATGGAGTAGACACAAATGGACCAAAAACAAGTCTTGTGGAATATTGTTTTTTTTTTTCTAATTAAATACTTTTTATCAATATTTAGTATATAACCTTTGTTGAAAACTATTGATTGCTAATTGATGAATCGGTTTACAACTAAGTTGTCTTTATCAATATTTAGTATATAACCTTATGTTTGGATCTGTGTTTTTGGGGTGCTCTCCGCCTAGGCTTTGTATTTGTGTCGGCAGATACCTGGGGTATATTTACAGCTCTTGAGGATTAACTCTTAGCAGGTAAATTTCTGCGGCCCCCTGGTTTCTACGGGCATTGAACTTTAGGAGGATTGGATTTAGGACTTAATATACGTATGTAGACTAAATCATAGCAAGAAGTAATCCTCCGTCGTCGGTTCTTAATTATGTAGACTCGCTAATGTTATCCAATCTTAGATACATCGTATTTAAAATCCACAGCAAAAACACGACATTTCATCAGAATCCCCTGCTGAATAAAACTTATATAGAATAATATGCAAAATAAAGCCTATCTAGTGGATAAAAATAGAGGAAAAAAGCCGTTCGTGGTGGTAGAAAATCTTAAACGTATTTCGCTCAGAAATCTCCGAAATATTGTCACTAATTTTACGTATCCTGTTTTATACCCAAATAGATTAATGTTCTATAATCAATAAGAAAAATCTACTAACAATAAAAAACTATGGGTAACAGATGAAAATAGGGAATACCAAGAATAATTCTAAAGAACGAAATCAACACCAGTACTGTCACATCTAGATATTCATACGGCATCTTCGAATTCTAACAAACAAAATATTGATTCTAATTATACGTATCCTGTTTTATTGACAAATACATTTGACTACTAAAAGCAATTAAAAACACTAGGGAATATGCCAAAGAACTCGGAGTAGGAGCCTCGACAGTTTCAAGACATTTGAAGGAAATCGACAAATCCAAAACTGACATTTCATACGGTATTTCTCCGATTGACATCGCCTAATCAAAACTTTTATTAGAACCTTTTTTGTAGAACATTTAGTAAGCTTTCTAATGGTATTCTTCCGTTTCCCAAATTCTCAACCTTTTTCGAGATATTAAGGAAAGTATACAAAGTTACCAAAACTTTTTTATGCCTGTTAATAAAATATTTTATTCTAACCCTTCCTTAACTCCAAACGCAACCAAAATTTCAACATATTAGTTTTAATGGAAGTAGAACATGCAGTAAATGTTTCAACTGAATCCCTTGATTCTAAGTACCCAAACCAAAAACGGCATTCAAAAATTGTTTTTTCAGTTTTCTCGAAAACGGTTAAAGCTATCGCCTTGAAAATGGTTTCATTCGTTTTCCTAGCCCAAGAAGCTATAAAAAGAGTACTTACAAGCTTATGAACTCAAAAACGTAAGCGTTACGATTTTTTTTGCGCAAATTTCGCCCCAAACGCCATCTTCCAGTGGGCGGATTTTGCTGGTTAACGAACTTGACCTTTCAAATTGGACGACAGATTTTTGTACCAAATTTCTTAAAAATCGGACCATTCGTCTTCTATTTAGAGAGCGAACAGACAAATATATATATATATATATATATATATATATATATATATATATATATATATATAAATAAATATATACATATATATATATATACAAATTTGAACCACCGTTATTTTCGGATTCTAGGGGTTCTGAAACGCAAAATTTTCTAGTCGGCACTTCCGGATTGTTTCATTGTATCAACCTTATAAGCGGGGTTCCTCCCTATGGGGGAGGGAGGAACCGCGCTAAAAATGCCAAAGGACATATATATATAAAATTTCAAAACGTGTTCACATAAGAGGTTTACTGACGATGAAAACCGAATTCGCTTACATAATTGACCCAACCGTGAGGTTTGAAACTAATAATAGCGTACAAGGAAATGAAATGGATCTCTCTTGCGTCACGTTCTTCTCCGAATCGTTGCAAGAGCAAATAGGCATAACGAAATTTGTTGTAAACGGTTTATAGTTGGGAGCTTGAGAAACTGTACCTCACAGGACCAGCAGATTCTTCAAGGAACTGTACCTCACAGGACCAGCAGATTCTTCAAGGAACTTGGTCTGTGTATAAACAGGCCTCAGCTTTATAGTTGGGAGCTTGAGAAACTCTACCTCACAGGACCAGCAGATTCTTCAAGGAACTTGGTCTGTGTCTAAACAGGCCTCAGGTTTATAGTTGGGAGCTTGAGAAACTGTACCTCACAGGACCAGCAGATTCTTCAAGGAACTTGGTCTGTGTATAAACAGGCCTCAGCTTTATAGTTGGGAGCTTGAGAAACTCTACCTCACAGGACCAGCAGATTCTTCAAGGAACTTGGTCTGTGTATAAACAGGCCTCAGCTTTATAGTTGGGAGCTTGAGAAACTCTACCTCACAGGACCAGCAGATTCTTCAAGGAACTTGGTCTGTGTATAAACAGGCCTCAGCTTTATAGTTGGGAGCTTGAGAAACTCTACCTCACAGGACCAGCAGATTCTTCAAGGAACTTGGTCTGTGTATAAACAGGCCTCAGCTTTATAGTTGGGAGCTTGAGAAACTGTACCTCACAGGACCAGCAGATTCTTCAAGGAACTTGGTCTGTGTATAAACAGGCCTCAGCTTTATAGTTGGGAGCTTGAGAAACTCTACCTCACAGGACCAGCAGATTCTTCAAGGAACTTGGTCTGTGTATAAACAGGCCTCAGCTTTATAGTTGGGAGCTTGAGAAACTCTACCTCACAGGACCAGCAGATTCTTCAAGGAACTTGGTCTGTGTATAAACAGGCCTCAGCTTTATAGTTGGGAGCTTGAGAAACTCTACCTCACAGGACCAGCAGATTCTTCAAGGAACTTGGTCTGTGTATAAACAGGCCTCAGCTTTATAGTTGGGAGCTTGAGAAACTCTACCTCACAGGACCAGCAGATTCTTCAAGGAACTTGGTCTGTGTATAAACAGGCCTCAGCTTTATAGTTGGGAGCTTGAGAAACTGTACCTCACAGGACCAGCAGATTCTTCAAGGAACTTGGTCTGTGTATAAACAGGCCTCAGCTTTATAGTTGGGAGCTTGAGAAACTGTACCTCACAGGACCAGCAGATTCTTCAAGGAACTTGGTCTGTGTATAAACAGGCCTCAGCTTTATAGTTGGGCGCTTGAGAAACTGTACCTCACAGGACCAGCAGATTCTTCAAGGAACTTGGTCTGTGTATAAACAGGCCTCAGCTTTATAGTTGGGAGCTTGAGAAACTGTACCTCACAGGACCAGCAGATTCTTCAAGGAACTTGGTCTGTGTATAAACAGGCCTCAGCTTTATAGTTGGGAGCTTGAGAAACTGTACCTCACAGGACCAGCAGATTCTTCAAGGAACTTGGTCTGTGTATAAACAGGCCTCAGCTTTATAGTTGGGAGCTTTAGAAACTGTACCTCACAGGACCAGCAGATTCTTCAAGGAACTTGGTCTGTGTCTAAACAGGCCTCAGGTTTATAGTTAGGAGCTTGAGAAACTCTACCTCACAGGACCAGCAGATTCTTCAAGGAACTTGGTCTGTGTATAAACAGGCCTCAGCTTTATAGTTGGGAGCTTGAGAAACTCTACCTCACAGGACCAGCAGATTCTTCAAGGAACTTGGTCTGTGTATAAACAGGCCTCAGCTTTATAGTTGGGAGCTTGAGAAACTGTACCTCACAGGACCAGCAGATTCTTCAAGGAACTTGGTCTGTGTATAAACAGGCCTCAGCTTTATAGTTGGGAGCTTGAGAAACTGTACCTCACAGGACCAGCAGATTCTTCAAGGAACTTGGTCTGTGTATAAACAGGCCTCAGCTTTATAGTTGGGAGCTTGAGAAACTGTACCTCACAGGACCAGCAGATTCTTCAAGGAACTTGGTCTGTGTATAAACAGGCCTCAGCTTTATAGTTGGGAGCTTGAGAAACTGTACCTCACAGGACCAGCAGATTCTTCAAGGAACTTGGTCTGTGTATAAACGGTTTATAGTTGGGAGCTTGAGAAACTGTACCTCACAGGACCAGCAGATTCTTCAAGGAACTTGGTCTGTGTATAAACGGTTTATAGTTGGGAGCTTGAGAAACTGTACCTCACAGGACCAGCAGATTCTTCAAGGAACTTGGTCTGTGTATAAACAGGCCTCAGGTTTATAGTTGGGAGCTTGAGAAACTGTACCTCACAGGACCAGCAGATTCTTCAAGGAACTTGGTCTGTGTATAAACAGGCCTCAGCTTTATAGTTGGGAGCTTGAGAAACTGTACCTCACAGGACCAGCAGATTCTTCAAGGACCTTGGTCTGTGTATAAACAGGCCTCAGCTTTATAGTTGGGAGCTTGAGAAACTGTACCTCACAGGACCAGCAGATTCTTCAAGGAACTTGGTCTGTGTATAAACAGGCCTCAGCTTTATAGTTGGGAGCTTGAGAAACTGTACCTCACAGGACCAGCAGATTCTTCAAGGAACTTGGTCTGTGTATAAACAGGCCTCAGCTTTATAGTTGGGAGCTTGAGAAACTGTACCTCACAGGATCAGCAGATTATTCAAGGAACTTGGTCTGTGTATAAACAGGCCTCAGCTTTATAGTTGGGAGCTTGAGAAACTGTACCTCACAGGACCAGCAGATTCTTCAAGGAACTTGGTCTGTGTCTAAACAGGCCTCAGGTTTATAGTTGGGAGCTTGAGAAACTCTACCTCACAGGACCAGCAGATTCTTCAAGGAACTTGGTCTGTGTATAAACCGGCCTCAGCTTTATAGTTGGGAGCTTGAGAAACTGTACCTCACAGGACCAGCAGATTCTTCAAGGAACTTGGTCTGTGTATAAACAGGTCTCAGCTTTATAGTTGGGAGCTTGAGAAACTGTACCTCACAGGACCAGCAGATTCTTCAAGGAACTTGGTCTGTGTATAAACAGGCCTCAGCTTTATAGTTGGGAGCTTGAGAAACTGTACCTCACAGGACCAGCAGATTCTTCAAGGAACTTGGTCTGTGTATAAACAGGCCTCAGCTTTATAGTTGGGAGCTTGAGAAACTGTACCTCACAGGACCAGCAGATTCTTCAAGGAACTTGGTCTGTGTATAAACAGGCCTCAGGTTTATAGTTGGGAGCTTGAGAAACTGTACCTCACAGGATCAGCAGATTATTCAAGGAACTTGGTCTGTGTATAAACAGGCCTCAGCTTTATAGTTGGGAGCTTGAGAAACTGTACCTCACAGGACCAGCAGATTCTTCAAGGAACTTGGTCTGTGTATAAACCGGCCTCAGCTTTATAGTTGGGAGCTTGAGAAACTGTACCTCACAGGACCAGCAGATTCTTCAAGGAACTTGGTCTGTGTATAAACAGGCCTCAGCTTTATAGTTGGGAGCTTGAGAAACTGTACCTCACAGGACCAGCAGATTCTTCAAGGAACTTGGTCTGTGTATAAACAGGCCTCAGCTTTATAGTTGGGAGCTTTAGAAACTGTACCTCACAGGACCAGCAGATTCTTCAAGGAACTTGGTCTGTGTCTAAACAGGCCTCAGGTTTATAGTTGGGAGCTTGAGAAACTCTACCTCACAGGACCAGCAGATTCTTCAAGGAACTTAGTCTGTGTATAAACAGGCCTCAGCTTTATTACCGATATTTCGTACTTAGGGTGGGTTTACACTTGCTAGTTATTGCAGGATAAGGGTGGGTTTACACTTGCTAGTTATTGCAGGATATTTCTATCAGAGAGAAATTGCGACTATTGAAACCCCATGTAAAATGTATGTCTGCAATAAATTCTACCATGAGCAATTTATTGCAGACATACATTTTACATGGGGTTTCATTAGTGGCAATTTCTCTCCGATATAAATATCCTGCAATAACTATCAAGTGTAAACCCACCCTTAGGGTTCGTTTACACCAGACACTTCTCGCAGGAAATATATGTCAGGTGTCGGATAGATACTCTCTTGAAGGTTTACATACTGACAGAAATACCTAGACATTTATGTCATGGATATCTGTAGGATAGTTCTGGATTTGACATAATTTGCGGTAAATGTACAGCCCGTTTACACACATACATTTGTGTCCTGTGTCGTACATAATCAGTGTTTTCATCTGATGGTATAGAAGTGTCGAAAATACAGCTAGTAGCCACGATATTTATCTCTGACGATATTTATTCTTCTCTTTTTAATCTGTGTTTACACCAGATGGTATAGAAAAGTCGACACTTATAGCTCGTGGGGTCTCCCGTTGTTAAGTGGCTAGCACGCTAGATTCATAAGCGGGAGATGGGGGGTTCGATCCCCACCGGCGGCAGAATTTTTCTCATCTCAGGGCTCGCTGAGAAAATTCCTGGCTGCATCCTGGATGTCAGCTGTAAGATTTAGCAATCCCATTATTTTGGGCGGCTTCACTTGAATTATTTTAATAAATATTTTTCGTTCTCTCTCTCTCTCTCTCTCTCTCTCTCTCTCTCTCTCTCTCTCTCTCTATATATATATATATATATATATATATATATATATATATACACATTTTTAAGGGTGCCTACTAAAGCGGCTTCCATACCTAAAATTCATTAAACAAAATTTTGTAAACAGGAAAAAAATAGACCTTGTTCTTGTCACTTCAATGGTAATAACACGACTGTCATCCTTCTCATCATTGTTTATATTATCTAATATAAACTATGTTTATCGAAATTATTTAATCCTTAGTTTATAAGGTAGTGTTATGATGTATATATAGAATTAAGTCCCCCTGTTCCCTGGAGGACTTCGCCTGTAGTGGAAAATAGGAGAGCAGAGGTGGTCCTTGCTCGACTCAGGACAGGCCGCACACGATTGACGCATTCTTATCTAATTTTGAGGAATGAAGCACCAGAGTGTCAAGCTTGTGGTTTTTTTTTTTTTTTTTTTTTTTTTTTTTTTTTTTTTTTTTTTTTTTTTTTTTTTTTTTTTTTTTTTTTTTACGGTGCATCTACATCTTGGTCATTAGCGCCGACATCCAGGGTGTAGCGAGGAATTTTACCAGCGAGCCGTGGGATGATAAAATTCCTGCCGGAGGTTGGGAATCGAACCCACCATCTCCCGCTTATGAATCCAAGGCGCTAGCCATTAGACCACGGGAGACCCCTCAAGCTTGTGGTATCCTAATTTCCAACAAACATATCTTCACTGAATGCCGTGTCTACGAGAATAAAAGGTCTCTATTTGGGCTCACTGGTAATTTGAGTGAGGATATAAGTGATAGCCCGACTAAGATCAAAAATGTATTTAATTTTTTTAGAATACACACAACTCCTAAATAAACTATGATTGTTGTGGCACGTGGCCCGGGGTTGAAGTAAACCAAAACCTGGCTATGTGCAACATACAGAAATCATTGCTCAAGGTACATAAATTAACTACCAACTAAAATTTATATTAAGTAACATAAGTTTAAAAATTCTAATGTTCAATAATATATCACTTTGAAGACAATAATTTATCACATAAAGGCTTAATAATAGCTACTACAAGCATACATTTATAAAATAAAATTCCAAACTTTATTTAACATCTGTGGCGTTAATATCCTAAAAGGTTGGTACGCCTTAAGAAAAAAAAAAAAAAAAAAAAAAGTATTAAGTCGATTTGACAAATTTGAAAAAAATGTTTTTTTACGCTAATATTGCATATATACAGGTTATCCCGATTTTAAATGGCAAAACATCAGAAGCGTGTAGCGGACCAAAAAACTAAGACAAAAAGCCCTTTAGAGATTTGCTCGTTTTTGCTTCGTTTTGGAAAAAATCGCAAAACAAGAAACGAAACAAGTTTTCATTTTTAACTTACTTATTTAAATTTTCAATGGAAAAAAATTGTCATTGCGAATTATTTCAAGAAACCAATCACTAAAATTCAGTCTCTTGATGCTGATATAGTTTTCGTGTACGGTTTCTGCAACGGTAATGCTTTAGAAGCGGTGCGAGGGTTTGCGCGCCGATTCACAAATATTTATTTATTATTTATTATGGAGCTCGCATATGTAGCGACTCGCTCTTATCCAGATGTTCCAAGTAGATACCAGCAACAGTTAAACAAGTAAAATATAAGTATTTGCAGTTATTCTTGTAAAAAAAAAAGGTTAAAAAAGTTTAGAGCAACTAAAAAAAAAAAAAAAAAACAAAAAAAAATAAACAATAAAATAAAAAGTGTAAAAATTGTACACTACTGAATTATTCCAAAATTTATAAAGAGGTAATACGTGAATGTGTATTGCACATTTTAGGTTTTTAAAAAACTGTGTCTATTACGCAACTTCACGTTAAGTCATACATATTCTTATAGATTTCATAATGCGTATATTTTAAATGTAATTGTAAATGTTTGTATCTTTAAGGTGAGTAAGTATTGTGTTTATGTGTGGACTGTTTTCCGTCAAGAGTTCATTCAAGTCGTTTGGTAGATTTAATCCGTCTCGTTTTTTGCAGTCAGTTAGTATGTGTTTTATGGTCAAGTTTCTGTTGCAAATGTTACAAACTGGTCTCGTCATTAAATGGCGATGTGTGAGTAATGTATGCCCGATCCGCAATCGAGTAAGGATGACCTCGTCTCTTCTGCTCGATCGGTTGCTCGAGGGCCAAACACAAACTGTTTTCTTCATTTTTTTGGTTTATTGTTTGTCATGTTCGACCACGTTTTTTGCCACTCATTTTGTAAGTATGTTTTTATGTTAGTGTGTAAGTCTTGTACCGTCAATTCTTCCACGTCGACTGTACATAGACAGTCACCTGTTTTTTATGTTATCACCTATTTAGTTTAGTTATTAAATGTTGCCCTCTTGTAGAACCGTAATCATTACATCTAGCACTGACTTGATAAATGGCAGCTAAACACTGTTCTGATGATATTTGATGCACTTCATCTATGATTCGCTCTCTTAATTCCTCTCTTGAGTTGATTGACACCGAATAAACTTCCTGCTTCATGGTTCCCCATATGAAGAAACCAATTAATAAAATTCAATATCTTTGAATAATTTAAGTACCTAATCAATTCTGCAATATTTGAAGATGGTACTGTTGGCGATTATCACCTTTCAATGTTCGTCATATTGCCTGCTACGATATTCCTAATGCAGGTATTGGACGCAATTTCTTCACCGACGATCTGCTCTTAATCCTGCCTGGAATTGGTCGCCTTCATTATGAACTAAGAATGACAAAGTCTCTCGTAGTCTATTAAAACTTAAAAAAAAAAGACTTGTCGATTAAGCATCCTTCTATTTTTGAATCTGCGCGCATTCTCTGGCACTGCTTCAAAGGCCTTACCGTTGCAGAAACCGTACACGAAAACTATATCAGCATCAAGAAATTGAATTTTATCAATTGGTTTCTCTTGAAATAATTTACAATGACATTTTTTTCCATTGAAAATTTAAATAAGTTAGTACAAAAATGAAAACTTGTTCCATTTCTAGTTTAGCGATTTTTTCCCAAAACGAAGCAAAAACGAGAAAATCTGTAACGGACTTTTTGTCTTAGTTTTTTGGTCCTCTACGCGCTCCCGAAGTTTTGCCATTTAAAATCGGGAGACCTTGTAAAATATATATATACTACACAAAAAAACAGTTTCTTATCTATATGGTAAATACATTCGGAGATTACTCAAGGCGTACAAGGAATCAGTGTTTTTGCCGCCTTGTTCCCACACCGCTGCGATACAAAGACAGACTTTCTGCCACCCCCAGAAGGGGGGGTCATTGCCACCTCGTTGCCCCCCCCCATTCAACCTTACTTTATCTCCAAAAGAGAAAAGCCCCATTCTAAAAACAACCAGCCTAAAAACCTCTTCTTCAGGAATCCATTCACAAACTTACTCTCTCATTAGTAGCTTCAATGCCCATTCATAAAGTTCGTTAGCCTTTTTTGATACGATTAACTTTGTCATCTAAGTGATTAATATAAATTAGAAAATTGTTTTTTTTTTTTTTTTTTTTTTTTTTTTTTTTTTTTTTTTTTTTTTTTTTTTTTTTTTTTTTTTTTTAGCGCGGTTCCTCCCTCCCTCCATAAGGAGGAACCCTGCTCTAGGGCTGGCCGACAGAACCCCTACAGAACGAAAATAACGGTGGTTCAAATTTGTATTTATATATATTTGTATGTGTATATATATATATATATATATATATATATATATATATATATATATTCAGTGAAACCTCCCTTAGCGGACACCTCCCTACAGCGGACACCTCTATTAACGGACATTTCCTCGCAGTCCCGAATTTTTCTATAGGTAAAATAAACCTCTATATCGCGGACACCTCTGTACAACGGACACGGACAGAGAAACCTGATTTTTTACCTCCTTACTACGGACAAGTACAGCTAACGTCGAGGCGTTCCAATCGGTGTAGGTTTCCAGTAAAATGCGTTAACAATAACAAACTCTTTGCAAGAATAAGATATATATAGAATAGTGACTAGTAATATCTTCCTAGGAATTACACAACAGGAAATTCTTTTCAGCAGAAGCATATGATTTTCCCGCTGGCAGATTACTATTGTTTTGCCTACGAGGTATCACGGTTCCGGGAATATTCCAAAACTCTCATTCCGTTCACATTCCCTCTCTTCAATTTTCAGTTGGTTTTTAGCTCTTGTTGAGTAAATATCCTGCTTTCTCTTCAATATGTCTAATCGGAAATCTCTGACACTTAAAGAACAAATTGACGTGATAACATTTTCTAATCGCGAAAAATGTGGTGTGCGTAAAGTTGCCGAGTTTTTTAAGATAGGGAAAACACAAGCAGCAGAAATATTGAAAAATAAAGATGAAATTTTGCAGAAATGGACGGAAAATTGTGACAAACATGTTGTCCAAGAACTAAGAACTGGACACGGATTTACAATCGATCTCGCGACACTGGAACGGTTTAAAAGAGTGCGTGTTCAAAACATTCCCATAGCAGGTCCTATGATCCAGGCACAAGCACAAGAGTTAGCTGGACAGTTGGGCTATTCTGAATTTAAAGCTTCCAATGGTTGGCTGGAAAAATTTCGTGGGAGGCACAAAATTTCATATGGAGCCATTTGGGGAGAATCGGCTTCGGTGAATGCGGAAACAGTTACTCAGTAGGAACCCATCATTACTCTAAGCTCTAAGCTTCCATCATTACTCTAAGCTCTAAGCTTCCATCATTACTCTAAGCTCTAAGCTTCCATCATTACTCTAAGCTCTAAGCTTCCATCATTACTCTAAGCTCTAAGCTTCCATCATTACTCTAAGCTCTAAGCTTCCATCATTACTCTAAGCTCTAAGCTTCCATCATTACTCTAAGCTCTAAGCTTCCATCATTACTCTAAGCTCTAAGCTTCCATCATTACTCTAAGCTCTAAGCTTCCATCATTACTCTAAGCTCTAAGCTTCCATCATTACTCTAAGCTCTAAGCTTCCATCATTACTCTAAGCTCTAAGCTTCCATCATTACTCTAAGCTCTAAGCTTCCATCATTACTCTAAGCTCTAAGCTTCCATCATTACTCTAAGCTCTAAGCTTCCATCATTACTCTAAGCTCTAAGCTTCCATCATTACTCTAAGCTCTAAGCTTCCATCATTACTCTTTGGATATACGCCTGAAAATATTTTTAATTATTTTATTTTTTTAAGTTTATGCTTATTGAACTTCTTTTTATATACTTACTTAAAAAATAACTTGTGATGGGTAATAATTAAATGGTTAATTAAAACATGAATTACATATACAAATTCGTTACGTATCCATCTGGACCAACCCCTCTGTATAGCGGACACCTCTCTATAGTGGACAACTTTGGCTCTCCCAGAGGTGTCCGACATAGAGAGATTTCACTGTATATATATATATATATATATATATATATATATATATATATATATATACATATATATATATTTGTCTGTTCGCTCTCTAGGTCCCAGACGAATGGTCTGATTTTGCTGAAATTTGGTACAAAATCATTCGTCTAATTTGAAAAGTCATGTTCTTTAACCAGCAGAATCCGTCCATCGGAACACGGTTTTTGGAGCGACATTCTCGCGAAGAAAATCGTTGCGCTTATTTCATATGGTTACAAGTACTCGTTTTATTGGTTTAGTGGTCTATAAAAACGAATGAAACCATTTTTAAGGCGATAGCTTTAACCGTTTTCGAGAAAAGTGGAAAAATATTTGTTGAATCATGTTTTCGGTTTGGGTACTTAGAATCATGGGATTCATTTAAAATATTTTCTTCATGTTTGAAATTCATATAAACAAACATATTTTAATTTTGGTTACGTTTGGAGTTAAGGGAGGATTAGAATGAAATATTTTATTTATAGACATAAAAGGTTGCTCTACAAAAAATATTCTGAAGGAATTTTCGATTAGGCGATGTCAATCGGAGAAATATGTGTTTAAGACTTCAAATTTGTTTGTTTTGTTCTTTTAAACGGGTTTTTGTAGTTTGCCTCACTTTTTTTTTAATTGGAATTATTTGTAGAATTAGTACTACAGTAGAAGAGTACAAGAAAATGTCAACATTATGATATTTTTCAAATCATTGAACAGTAAGATTAGTATCTATATGAGTGGATGAAGGGTGCTGCCTGACCCTTCAAAGTAAGGAAATAAAAGGCATTTCACGAAAGATCGAACCAAAATAATAACCGTTTCTATTTTAATCTTTCCAAATTAGACTACCGAACCGCGCTAAGATGATGCAGTTCCTGCGAGTCAGACTTTATTTTTAAATCATTAAGAATTTACATTATTTTAACGTGACAATCATGAAAAAAATCAATTTGTTAACAAATCCCTTTAACCCCCCTATAGTATAGTGCTACTAGTATATTTGTACATATGTAGTGAAGTTGATAATCTATATATATAAAAATCACCTGTAAGTTTGTCTGTCTGTTTGTTCTTTATACAAATCCACACCGTTTGACCAATTTGGACCAAACTTGGCACACGTGTACTTCTTGATACGGAAAATCTCCTAGGCTAGGTCAAAATAGTCAAATTTCGAAATTTGGTCAAAAGGTCAAAAGTTTTGTTCAACAAAAATTGGCTACACTGAACCGTTCATATTCTGACGGCCATTTTGAATAATGTCTCAAATTTATTTGTTGATGTTCTTGATAATTAGAATAACTCGAATTCATTGATGACTTTACATCATTATATAATCATATATATATATATATATATATATATATATATATATATATATATATAAAATCTTTTAGGCTTCACAGTTCCGAAGTAACGAGTTCCAAATTGTCAATTAAAGAAGAATGAATTATTCAGAAATAGTAATTTTCTTTCCAGTGTTGCCTAGGTGGAGATTAGCAAGCTAAAAAAACTTTCTTCTTTTTTTGCGAAAATTTTTTCTTTTGCGAGCAAAACTTTTCAGTTTTAACCTTTGTATGTTTATCTAAATTATAGCCGTATATTCTGAAGATTTGGACAAGTAATATCATATAAGATCAATTTTATTAATTTCTGATGAAAATGTAGAGCAACACTGAGCTCCTAGAAGCCATTAACCATTATCCTTTTTTTTAAGTTTGGTTTGTTTATCTAATTTCCAAAACTTTTTAGTTTTAGTAAAATATTTGTGTTTACCTAAATTATAGCCTTATATTCTCAGAATTTTGACTAATATATATTAATAAGTAATTTAAAATATTAAGTTTTTGATCAGTTGAAAAATGTTGTGATTATCTAAATTATAACCTTATATTCTCAGATTTTGGATTAATATCATATATTAGTAAGTAATTTGAAATATTAAGTATTTGATCTGTTGATTTGGAGTTTCCCGTTTGTTTTCCATAGTTAATTTTTTTGTATTTGTGAATTGCATTTTATCTCATGCATTTGCTTAACATATACTATGTCTTCAACATTAACCCATGGATCTGTACAGAACTTTAATAATTTAAATACTTTTAGTTCTTTAACGTACCACCTAAAATCATCTATGTGTGACATGATATTTAAACATTTCGGTCATTCCATGTCAAATCAACCCAAAAAAATAGGATTTGACATCCATGATCTCAGATTGTAATGAAACTTTGCATGTTAATTCCTTTCATGGATATAAGTAAGAATATAAAATAGTTTTTCTCAATCTCAAATAGTTTAATTTCATGCTCTGCTAAAGTATTTCAAATTTTGCAGTTATCATCGATTGGACAAAGGAAGTGCACTTAGTTCTAGAATATAAATCATACCTATCGACCAATGTTGATGACATTTTCTATGACAATACTTCAATAAATATGGAAGCCAGAAAAAAAATAATATAAGCATAAAGTAATTACAAATGTTCTGAAAAAATCCTGAAGTGTTAAAATGCATTTTGTAAAAATTAAATATGGCGTTCCACACTAAGTGGAATATCATCAAACGGTAAAAAGAAAATCACTAAAATATTGTTTTATTATTATTCTAAAAGGTATACACTATCACATGAAAAATAAAATGTATGGTTTTTTCACTCTTTAATTTTTTTTTCCCGTTAAATACAAAAAATTGTTCAATTAAAATTTTAGCTAACAATATATTATTTTTTATAGTACAGCGATTTAATTTTAAAAACTATAAAAAATAACCCAAAGCTATTCAGAATGAAAACTACCTACATGTACAAAACATTCATTACTTCAGTGAAGGGTTTGCTGGGCAATATAAAATGAAATACAACTTAATTTTTATCACATGTACCTGCACACCAGTAACTAACATTAAAATTTGAAATATTAAGTTTTTGACCTGTTAACTTGCTGGTTTCAGTTTGTTTATCATAGTTGAATTTTTGATTTGCGAATTGCATTTTAGCACATGCATTTTCTTAATAAAAACTATGTCTTTAACAGTACCCATGGATTGTCCGAACTTATAGCAGGCTCAATATCTACTTGGCTCATACGGAGAATTGTAGTGTTTGTCATTAAACTAGATGCAACATTAGCAAACTCTACTGAGTTTTTTACATTTTAGCACTTTCCTCCGAAGGAAAGTAGCTATTGAGGTTGGACTCATGACGGAATTTTTGAAAAATTTCTTCAAATCTTTATCGATCCTACCTAGTAGACACCGAAAATGACCCCCGTTAAAATTTATATATATCTATATATATATATATATGCATATATATATACATATATATGTGTCTGTTAACACGATAGCGGCCAGAGTTTTTGTTTTTTCGTCACGAAACTTGGTATATAGCATTCAATTAGCAAACGATTGAACGAGTTCGTTAACCACCAAAGTCGGTCCACCAGAAGGGGGGGTTTACCCCGAACCCATAACACTAATTTGACTATGTCAGCCGTAATATTTGTTATATTTCAACGAAACTTGGTATTCGTTGTGATAATATAGAGAGAAAATTGAGTTATAAAAATGAACTAAATCGGTTCATTAGAAGGGGGGGTTTACTCCGGACCCACAATACCAATTCGCCACTACCAGCCGTGATTTTTGGTATATTTCGACGAAACTCGGTATTCGTAGTGGTAATCTACAGGTAAATATGTGTTGTAAAAATAAACTAAATCGGTTCATTAGGAGGGGGGGTTTACTCCGGACCCACAATACCATTTCGCAACTACCAGCTGTGATTTTTGGTATATTTCGACGAAACTCGGTATTCGTAGTGGTAATCAACAGGTAAATATGTGTTGTAAAAATAAACTGAATCGGTTCATTAGAAGGGGGGGTTTACTCCGGACCCAAATTCCTATTATACTCATACCGGTCGTAATTTCTGCTGTATTGTAACGAAACGCGGTATACGTCGTGGGTAACTCATGAGAAAGAAGTGTTGTAAAAATGAGCTGAATCGGTCAATCGGAAAGCGGGGGTTTAATTTGTAATATATTTCAATAGAAAAGCCCGCCAGACGTGGGCTCACAAAGCCTCCGCAAGGAGCGCTTTCTACCACTAGAGTGACTGTATCCTGTTCCTGCGTTAGATCAAAATAGGATAATATGAGGTTTTTTGTATTTATTACGTAGTGTAATAGGTACCATGTGTAAACATAACTCTGGAAGCAAATTAATAATTGATCAGTTACTCATTACAAATTTATAAGAGAACTATTCATGTTTTTATTTTATTTATGTAGGATATTTTAATTTAGTTTCAGATTTGCTCATAACTTCCATTAGAGACCAAGGATTTTACTCTTTCTCCCACCCTATCTACTGCACCTTTGTCATGAGCTGTAGTAAAATATTTCGCTAAAACGTTTTGTGACATTTTTCTGAATGTATGTAAAGCAATCTTGACATATATTTATTTTTAAACTGAGACGATGGATTATCACTGTAAATAATTTCATTTTGACAAATCATTATTTTTTATTATTATATCATATAATATTATCAAAAGTTCGTATACAGAATTCATACCTTTATGTTTAGTATCGGAACAAATGAGAAAAGTAGTACATTTGTTTTTGAAAAATAATGCTGCTGTAAATAATTGAACAGTTTCTCATGACCACAATCCTGATTGAATTTTGTTTTAACAATCGCAAGAATAAGCCATTGCAAGAACGGACCTTTTCTTTTCATTAATCAGTTATTTTATTTTATTTGAATAATTTATATTCATTCTTTTTTTTGTATTTCATTCAATTAATTTATAGTTTTGATATTATAATTTGTTTCTTTTTCAATATTATTGTTACTATTTTTATTTGTATTATTATTATAGTTTTTATCATTACGCTATCATATTTCTCTATTTTAATATTATTATTATAATACTTAAAAAAATTATTAAAAAAAAATGTATATTACTTTGATTGTTATGCAGGGAGTATTGGAAGATGGAACCTGCAGAACCTAAATGAACTCCCACAGTATAGGGATACTATATTGTGGAACAAAAAAAGAAAAAGCCATTCAATTTGTTCCTCATATAAATCCACAGCTTTTTAGCGATTTTGACCAAACTTGGCACACAGGTAGGGGTTGATACGGGGAGTGTCATAGGCTACGTCAAAATCATCTGTCAGCTTTCTGTCTATCTGTTTTTTCCTTATACAAATCCACACCATTTGACCGATGTTGGCCAAACTTGGCACACAGGTAGGTCTTGATACGGGAAGTGTCATAGGCAAGGTGAAAATAATCTACCAGCTGTATGTTTGTTCCTTACAACTATATAATATAAAGTTGGTGTAGCATGGCACACTGGGTAACAGCTAGTCATAGTAATAATTGAATGTCTAACAGAATATATATTTCGGGAAAATACACCACATTTTTATTTAAAAAATGCAGTTATATTAACCACACGACCGAGTCACCACAATATGTAACTTCGCAAACTCAACGGTCAACCATCTCCTCTCAATAGACCCTTTAAAGATCACTCAACTTCTTTCTTCTCCATTTCGAATTTTAATGAATTGTTGGCTAATTTGCGCATGTCAGGAGTAGTAAAAACTCCCTCCTTGCTGTTACTGAAATTTTTAAAAGCTTGTAAGACGTGATTTTTTTTTTTATTTTTTTTTTTTTATTTTTTTTTTTGTATGATCAATTTTTCATGAAATAATATCTATTTAAATCTTTTCCATAAATACCTGTTTAGATGGAATTTATTTAATAATTTTCTCGTCTAATCCTTCCTAACAAGGAAGGTATTCGGCTGACAACTGGGGACACCTGAGGCGTCGGCAAGTAGCCAGTATCAAAATTGCATAATACAATTGAAATTGTAGATTGTAATATTCTGTAAATAAACAAATATATATAGAAAAACATTTTTCGGGATTTCACTTAGTTCAATTTCGTAAAATTCTGACAAAAAAAAGTCCTGGGAGTATTTTGACAGTAGATCTGTGTTATTATTCGATAAGAGCAATATTGAATGAACGATAAAAAATAAAATGAAAAGAAATAAAGGGCTGAGAGTGGCTCCCTGATAAACCCCTTCCAATTCTCCCCTTGCCCCATCGAGATAAACACAAAACCCCCCTAATTGTTAGAATTAAGCATCCTTTCCAAACCTAATTACTATCTACTTTAATTCCCTTTATTTATACTTTTTAAAAGGTCTACATTTTCTCTTATTGGCCATGATTATTCTGTAAATTAGGCAATTGAATGCAAACTGTAAACAGACCCAGCCATAAATCTCCGGTACAACACAGGGTTAGAATATATTATTTCAGGCTAGACTTGTTGCTCTACAATGCAATCTGTAAACAGACCCAGCCATAAATCTCCGGTACAACACAGGGTTAGAATATATTATTTCAGGCTAGACTTGTTGCTCTACAATGCAAACTGTAAACAGACCCAGCCATAAATCTCCGGTACAACACAGGGTTAGAATATATTATTTCAGGCTAGACTTGTTGCTCTACAATGCAAACTGTAAACAGACCCAGCCATAAATCTCCGGTACAACACAGGGTTAGAATATATTATTTCAGGCTAGACTTGTTGCTCTACAATGCAATCTGTAAACAGACCCAGCCATAAATCTCCGGTACAACACAGGGTTAGAATATATTATTTCAGGCTAGACTTGTTGCTCTACAATGCAAACTGTAAACAGACCCAGCCATAAATCTCCGGTACAACACAGGGTTAGAATATATTATTTCAGGCTAGACTTGTTGCTCTACAATGCAAACTGTAAACAGACCCAGCCATAAATCTCCGGTACAACACAGGGTTAGAATATATTATTTCAGGCTAGACTTGTTGCTCTACAATGCTGTCATTGGGACCGTTGAAGTTAAGGCGTGGGCACTCCGTTACTTTAGAGCAGGGGTCTCCAAACTGTAAACAGACCCAGCCATAAATCTCCGGTACAACACAGGGTTAGAATATATTATTTCAGGCTAGACTTGTTGCTCTACAATGCAAACTGTAAACAGACCCAGCCATAAATCTCCGGTACAACACAGGGTTAGAATATATTATTTCAGGCTAGACTTGTTGCTCTACAATGCAAACTGTAAACAGACCCAGCCATAAATCTCCGGTACAACACAGGGTTAGAATATATTATTTCAGGCTAGACTTGTTGCTCTACAATGCAAACTGTAAACAGACCCAGCCATAAATCTCCGGTACAACACAGGGTTAGAATATATTATTTCAGGCTAGACTTGTTGCTCTACAATGCTGTCATTGGGACCGTTGAAGTTAAGGTATGGGCACTCCATTACTTTAGAGCAGGGGTCTCCAAACTACGGCCCGAGGGCCACATCCGGCCCACGGACAGATTTTGTCCGGCCCGCGAAGAGCTAGCATACGTGAAATCTCCTTTTAGAGAACATATTTTTTATAGCAAATTAAATTTAGTTTACTGAAGTATTCTAATTTTATGTTGAATAATTATTAATATGCCATCTACATTGTTATGGTCATGGGCTAACTACTCATAACATTGTTGTAGGCTTATTGTTATTGTTTTTGTGATAAGTTGGATAAAGAAACACAGAATTGTAATGAGTAAAGACATGTATAATATGCAGAAAATTTAACTTCAGTATATAATAACTAACAAATTATTGAAATGAATCCAACTAACATTTTATACATTTTAAATAAAAACATAACTTATAACAAGCATAATGATATATGAAATACTAATGAGATTTATGTAATTGAGATTTTCCACTGACAATAGTTTGTAGTTGTGGACAAATTTTACTTGTACCAATTATTAAAAGAGATTTAAGATGCCCATCAGTTCAGACTTTTTTTTTCATCAGTGGACTATTTCACTTTTTACCACCGGCAACAATGATAATATGGTTTTGGCCCTCGGAACCTACTGGAGTAATCAGTATGGCCCTAAGGCAGGCAAGTTTGGAGACCCCTGCTTTAGAGGAATAAGGTTTTAAATCTTATACGTATTTACACTAAATATATTTAAATATTTAAACACCGTAAGGATAAACTAGAGGTGAACGAGAGAGAACTAAGGGTTGTGAATATTATTGCTTAGACAAAAATAAGGGAAGCTTGCCGACATACCTGTAGAGACCCCTTGGAACGACTAATCCTGTAAAATCGAACGTTTTAAGTAAGCCAGTCCTTTTTAAATCCTTGATCCTTGATTTTTTTTTTTTTTTACAACATAACTTTCTCTTTAGATAGAATCGTTGATGATTTGTAAGCAATTTTTCAAAAATTCACTCACGACCTTAATCTGCACCTTATTTCGGGAGCTTATTGTGTACCTTATGTTGGAAGGTTGATCTGTACCTTATGTCGGATGGTTAATCTGTACCTTATCTTGGGAGGTTAATCTTTACCTTCTGTTCGAAGGTTAATCTGTACCTTATGTTAAGCAAATAATCTATACCTTATTTTGGGAGGTTAGTCAGTACCTTATTTTGGGGGGGTTGATCTTACCTTACGTTAGTGGGCCAATCTTTCCCTTATGGTGGAAGGTTAATGAATATCTCATGTTGGTAGATTAATCCTTACATTATGTTGGAAGATTATTCCTTACCTTATGTTGGGAGGTTAATCTATATCTTATGTTAGTAGGTCAATCTTTACCTTATGGTGGAAGGTTAATCAATATCTTATGTTGGTAGATTAATCCTTACATTATGTTGGAAGGTTATTCCTTACCTTATGTTGGGAGGTTAATCTATATTTTATGTTAGTAGGTCAATATTTACCTTATGGTGGAAGGTTAATCAATATCTTATGTTGGTAGATTAATCCTTACATTATGTTGGAAGGTTATTCCTTACCTTATGTTGGGAGGTTAATCTATATCTTATGCTAGAAGGACGATCCTTCAGGATTCCTACAACAGCTGCAAATGTTCCTTTTCGATATTCTCAGCCTGATGTATCGATTAATAATTGTATCGTATTAAAATAGTAATGTTTTCCCTGTGATTGTTGATAATTTTAATGAAATTTTTTGCATCACCATGTTCTACTAAACCTTTTCCAATGTTTAGGAACAAAAACCACATTTAGCAATTTGTGTTGGTAATTTAATCTTGAAATTTCTCGTAAAAACATTTTTTCGTTTGAGTTTTAGATGTAGTCTATGAGTAGCAAACAGCTAGACTGATATTTTAGTCCCCAATAGGCCGAAGAAAACACCACGGGCCCTTGTAGCAAAGGAGGTTTCAATTTGTTTTCATAATGCTGTAATTAGTGACGTCATTGCCCCCTTGAAAAGCGACTCCCGAAAGTAGGTCGAGGTGAAAATGATTTGACCCAATTTTCCTGAAAATCAGGACACTAGGTGGAGACGTGTAAACACGACCCGGTTAGGACTACGCCACACTCCAATCCATTCACTACTGGAAGTGGGTTAGTGAAGCAGAGACCATCCACACAGCAGTACATCAACAGCTACTTGAGAATATCGGGTAGCTCGTCTCGTTGTTGCTCCAGTTTATCTAGGTCTTTTTTTTTTTTTTTTTTTTTTTTTTTTACGTTGCATCAACGTCTAGGCCATTAGCGCCGACATCCAGGGTACAGCGAGGAATTGTCCCAACGAGCCGTGAGATGAGAAAATTCCTGCCGCCGCTGGGAATCGAACCCATCATCTCTCCGCTTACGAATCGAAGGCGCTAGCCACTAGACCACGGGGAGACCTCTATTTTCTCTAGTTATTCGAATTACGAGAGTACATTAGATCGCACGAATAGATTAAAAGAATAGAAAATCAGGAACGTAGGAGCTGCATAGCTCGGCCCATGCCCTATGAAGGGTGTTAGTTTGAGGTGGCCGTGAGAGTTAAGGCTGAGATCGTGGGTTCGATTCCCACTAGGGATAGTGGTTATTATTTCTATCTGGTTAGAAAAGGTTGGTCACCTGGCGATAACGCATTAATCCATTAACTAGAAGTTAAATTACTAGGCAAGGGCTTGTATAAACGAAATGAATATTTAAAACCTGCAATATTTTTGATTCAACTCCTTATATACATCAAAAAGAAAATAAGTCCCTTATCAGGCCACGAGGGCCCGAGGGTCAGTACTATGACCCGGCCGCCTGATTTTCACCTTGCTGCTTCGACTGCTAGAGTCATTAGCACCATGGTACTCATTAATAAATGAATTAAAGGCTGGGTTGGCCTTAACGGGCAGGGAGGCCGAATTCAACTCATGAACGAAGACACTAGAAGAAAAAATCTTTAGTGCTTGCTCGGGATTTGAACTCAGGTCCTCTAGCTTATTAGTCCAGTGTTCTACCACTGAGCTATCCTCGCCCCCTCCTTACATATGTATATATGTATATATACATATATATATATATATATATATATATATATATATATATATTATGGTAGGAGGAAAATCCATCTTGGACACCTGGCGAGGAGAAAACCACCTCCCTTTAGTCCCCCTTTTTAGTCCCCACCTGAGGACTAAAAACCTCCCTCCCCTTGTTCTTCGCGATCATGATGGAAACCGCTCACGCATATATATATATATATATATATATATATATATATATATATATGTATATATATAAAGGACCTGCGACTCGGATCTTTATTTATATGTCATTCTTAAAATCCATTTTTATTATCTATTTGATTAATTGTATCTGGATGCTATTATTGTATTGAGCGAAGATCTCATAAATAAATTAAAGTAAAATAACGATTCAGTGGATTGTTGGAATTTAATTAATATCTCGTAGGGAAAATTAAAAAATAAACTAAGAATATAAAATGAAGAATCATTAAAGAAAAGAGAAATGATAATAATGAGATGGAAAAGACATATTAAAAATTTAAGAATAAAATGAATTCCCGAATAAAACATGAAGGAAAATACAGAATATTTCTTGTTTCTAATTAAATGTTAATATTTTCTTGAAGTTGACAGTGTAATACTTTACTTAAAGATTGATTCTTTGAGTGATCTTGCAATAAAACTGGTATTTTTTTGGAAATATCTTCGATTAGTAATTACTTCTTGCATTCGGAATACCGACGTAAGACCACGCGAAAAAGAAATAGCAAACAATAACACATTGTTATAGGGACTTTCTTAAATGCTTCGTATTATTATTATTATTATTAAAACGGGTGCCCAGATAGAGGGAGCTGTACCGAGGCCAACAAGGCCTATTGTGCCACCCGACAAGCCAGCCTGTTACACCAACAGCGCCGTATCGGAGATGAACCTTAATAGAGTCCGAAGAATTACCAGATCATCTGCGTACGCCTGTGCTGAGAAGCCCTGATTCTTCAGCCTCGTCAGCAGTGTATCCACCACTAGACACCAAAGGAGGGGTGACAGGACGCCCCTGTACGGACGCTTCGTAACCGGATATCGAATAATAATAATCGGAAGTTAATTAAATTTCCAATAAAAGTGGAGTGAGGGCCTTTATTATTTTCATCAAAGTTAATAATTTTCAGGACTAATTATTATTAGAGTTAATATTAATTTGTCTGAGAGGGATTTCAAATTCTATCAGGTTTACCACCTCGTGTCCATGAGCTTACTGCTCCCGGTACAGTATATTCGGTGTTTCTTATGCCAGTAGCTTCTCTCACGGTCCTCTAATCTAAGTGAGACATCCTAACTCCCGCCATTCCTATTACTGACTTTAATGAGAAAGGTTCTATCAGGCTTACCACCTCGTGTCCATGTGCTTACTGCTCCCGGTAGAGTATATTCGGTGTTTCTTATGCCAGTAGCTTCTCTCACGGTCCTCTAATCTATGATAGACTTCCTAGCCCGTGCCATTCCTAGGACTGACTTCAATGAGAAAGGTTCTATCAGGCTTACCACCTCGTGTCCATGTGCTTACTGCTCCCGGTACAGTATATTAGGTGATTCTTATGCCAGTAGCTTCTGTCACGGTCCTCTAATCTATGATAGACTTCCTAGCCCCCGCCATTCCTAAGACTGACTTCAATGAGAAAGGTTCTAACAGGCTTACCACCTCGTGTCCATGTGGTTACTGCTCCCGGTACAGTATATTCAGTGATTCTTATGCCAGTAGCTTCTCTCACGGTCCTCTAATCTATGATAGACTTCCTAGCCCGTGCCATTCCTAAGACTGACTTCAATGAGAAAGGTTCTATCAGGCTTACTACCTCTTGTCCATGTGCTTACTGCTCCCGGTACAGTATATTCGGTGATTCTTATGCCAGTAGCTTCACTCACGGTCTATGGTAATCCGCTGTCCTTGGAGTTATCAAGTTGTCTTTTTCGGAGCATATTCTATGCCAGGTTCCAGCTTTTAATTTCCTATAATTCCCTCAATTCTCTCCTTAAACCTCTTCCTTTCTTCTCACCTTTCAATCCTGAGTACCTAGAGGTGAATGTCCTAAAGGTAAGGCTGATTATGATATCTACTATATATATATCATTATTTTATGTTTTCTGCTTTCATTTGATCTCACCAGAGGCAAATATTATTATTTGTTGCTATTTATTTATTTTACAAACTGATTTCCGCTGAGGATACTATCAGTTTTCGTGTGCATTTTAGCCTCAGAAATCGCACTTTAGTTTGAAATTTCATCAGAGCTGGTGTTTACATTTTTCATGAAAGATTAATACATAACTTTAAGTGATTCTATTCTAAGGTTTCCAAATGAATCTAGTAATACGAGCGGAAACTCGCTAATATTCTATTTTTAAATCCTCCCTGACATCCAAACTCATTACGGAAATATATAAAAGTTGGAATTTTCGGCAAGAAGCGAAAGTAAAGTTAAGTTTTGCTGATGTAGAAATATCCTGAAGCGTACTTTAGCTTCGTCAGGACTTCGCTTCTAAGTCCTAATGACTTTAAAATATATTTCCTCTCACGGAATAAATTCTCTTGACAGAAATAGCAATGGCTGAGTATATTTGTGTATTTTCATATTTAACAGCCGTTCAAAAATAGATTCTAAAAAACTTTCCGCTATTAAAATGAAAACAATTTTCCAGATAATGTAAGAAGTTGATTGTATTCTTTGGGCATTTGACAAAGAATGTAGTGGTTGTGGGTGTGTTCATCAAGAAAGGTTTAGAATCTATCTTAAAAAATTTCGATACTGTCTGTATTTTGATTTCTAATTTTGTTTGCTGCGAATAGAACACAAAACATAGGAAACCATGCACTAAACATGGCGAGAAGGAGTTAAAGCAGGGGTTTATTGGTGGTTTATATATATATATATATATATATATATATATATATATATATATATATATATAGGTAAAAAAAAATGTTTTACACATAATACAATCGAAGATCAGGAATAACCCTTCAAAGTTCATATATACTTTTATTATATAATTTTGACGTTTCGGACTACTCGTCCATCTTCAGGAGTGCATCTTCAGGAGTGCATGTCCTGTCAATAAGTAATGTTAAATTTAAACGTTATAAATGAAATAAAAATACTGCCTAAAAGGAACCAAGTCAATAACTACAAATTAAATCATTCATTATCTCTCAGCCATCTTAGAAGTCCTTCACCTATTCATATTAGAAGTCCTTCACCTATTCATATTAGAAGTCCTTCACCTATTCATATTAGAAGTCCTTCACCTATTCATATTAGAAGCCCTTCACCTATTCATATTAGAAGTCCTTCGCCTATTCATATTAGAAGTCCTTCACCTATTCATATTAGAAGCCCTTCACCTATTCATATTAGAAGCCCTTCACCTATTCATATTAGAAGTCCTTCACCTATTCATATTAGAAGTCCTTCACCTATTCGTATTAGAAGTCCTTCACCTATTCACGGGAACTCCATCCCGATTCTCAGAAGAAATACAATTCTAAATTTGAGAGTCTCAAATCGTAGGACGGAAGCAGGTGTTGTGCGCAAAAACCCTCTCGTTAATTTCTCTCCAAGAATCAGTTCCCTACACCTCCTGTTTGAAACTTTTTTCCTGGAAAAATTTTTTTGCATGTTCACTTCCCATTGTCACCTTTCCTTTATTCCCTTCTAACAAAACTCTCAGTCACAGTTTGGTCAAGCTATGGATAACATCGTGAAGAAAAAACGTAAACGAGTGCTTGCGTCGCTCGAAAACACCATTCCCCCAAAAATAAGCCATGAAGAGTGCTTCAATCTGCTTGACAGATCCCTTCTCTATTTAGAAAGCAGGAGCGATGTACCGCCAAATGAATTCATGATTCTAAGAAGATGGAGGGACACAGCTGCTGCCGACAGAAAAAGTTCATTTAGGCAAGCCACAATTAAAGATTTCTTTTTTAAAAAATAATGTCACGGTTTCTGTTATTATTGTTATTACTAGATATTATTATTATGCATTATTATTATTAAATATTAGTTTTTTTAGCATATAAGTAGTTTTTATTCAAAAACAACCTACATTTCCAATTGCTATTGGTATGGTTCCGATTAACCGATTATTTCGATAAACCGAGGTAACCTTGGCCCCCATTCACTGGGTTAATCGGAACCCTACTATATATATATATATATATATATATATATATATATATATATATATATATATATATATATATATATATACCACAGCAGAATAACAAAATAACGCATAAAGCCAAAAAGGATTACAAAATCATCTCCAGTGATGGAGCCAATTAAATTCTGATTGATCCGGATTGAAAAGTAATTAGATTGATTCTTGAGGTGTAAATGTTGAACAAACCCAAACGTATTACTTCACATTGCAAATTGTTTGAAATACTACTGGACTTTCAAATCCCTTTAGAAAATCTATTATGCTAATTCCACCAACAAACAAAAAACAAACTGGCTTTGTTTGCCACTCGCCGCTACAGATCGTGCTTCAAAGGAAATCTAAATTAATCTTGCCCTATGAGTTAATCCGTTTGATGAACCCGCAAATCCACCATTGGTATCCTATATATATATATATATATATATATATATATATATATATATATATATATATATATATATATATAACTTATGAGTTGGAAGACGGAGAAGATGTTTTTAAAAAGGATAGTAACTCACACGGGGACAACAGAATGCACTGACTATCAGATTACAACTAACTTTATTTAATCCGGCTGAGGCTTATATAGTCTCAGCCTGTTTGTTTACCTTTACAGAGTTTATTACTCCCCTAACAACCCCCCTCCAGTTTCTGGAACTCTTCCAGAAACTTGAAAACTTCCAAAGGGGCGGGGATAGTAATATACAAGCTTAATAAAATACAACGAAACAAACAGAAAAAACCACAAGAAAAAAAAACGAAGAGACTAATACTAATATACACTAATAAGGAAATTAATGCCAAGACAATAAAAGATAAAAAACTTCAGGTTAAGCATAATAATAAAAAAAAAGAAAGGATGATAACTTCGAATTAAATAATCTTAAACGAAAATAATAGTATAACTTATGATATCTATCTACATACGTCTGAAAATATAAACCACTACACTACACACCGTTGCCCGTCCTTCGTTCGTCAGGTTGCTTCGCCGGTATGCGTAGTTGTTCCAGGTGGACAGTCCGCAGCCTCGGTGGAGTTTCCTGTGATCGGATGGTCACGACGTTGTGTTCCTTTAGCGCAACGACTGTATAGGGTCCGTCATACCGAAGGTCCTGCTTGGCTCGGTTGGTAGACAGTTTGCGAAACACGATATCTCCTAACCTGAGATGTGTTCCCGGGTCTTTCACCTGCAGGTTGTGTTTCTGCACCCTATCTCTTTTTTCTTTCTGCAGACGTGTCCTGGTCTCTCGGGTTATTCGTCTCTGATTTCCTTGGCGTTGAACCACCGACGCTACTATACCTGGTTCTCCCGCTGAATCCTGCACGTCCCGTCCTACTCTCAGTGCCCCGAAGAGTACCTCGAATGGGGTAAACCCTGTAACACTATGCACTGAGTGGTTGTAGGCAGTCACTGCTATTGCCATTGCTTCCTCTCCTGAGATCCCCCGGTCCGTTTGTACGATCCTCAGGTGCTCACTCAGCGTGTTGTGTACTCTTTCTATGCTCCCGTGACTCTGAGGATGACCCGGCGTCGTTATATGATGCTGTGTACCCCATCGACGCAAGAGGTTCCTTACATCAGCGTTGCGAAATTCACGCCCGCCATCAGTTATTATGAGCTCAGGAGTTCCGTAGGTTTGACCCCAACGCAGGAAACTTCTGACAATCTCACTTGCTGTTTTCGCAACGATAGGGTTCGCCATGATTACTTTACTAAACGTGTCGATAATGGTAACCCACAACTGGTTCTGCCACGTGAAGACATCTGCCTGCAGCACTAGTAACGGGGTAAGGGGGGTCATCGTTTCCTCCTGAACTGCTTGGGGGGGGGGGGTGTCGGTCGTACTTCGTCCGATTGCACACGGTACATTCGGCTACTACAGCCCGGACCATCTGAGCCATACCTTTCCAGTAATACTTTCGCCTCAGTCCTGCCAGCGTTTCCGTGACCCCTCTGTGATTAGATTTACCTTGATGTTGTGCCAGTACCAAATCTTGCTGCGTGGGAGGGTCTGTGATTACTTCACCTAGCCGCGTGCACCGGACGAATACCCTGTCCGTACCTATGCGTTCTTGTTCCCAGAGGCGCGCGATTTTGGTCCACACGGTAGCGTTGCCAACATAGAGGTAGGTGGTGGTACCCGGGACCGATGCATCTTCTAACAGTCGGCAAATGACTTCATCTGTTGCTGCGACTGGGGCACGCACCGTGCATCGGAGGCCGTCCTTTGTTTTCCTGCTGTAAGTAATTTGTGGAGAGCCTTGCGCTGTTGACACCCAAACGATGTGACGACTTTTACCTACAACGATGTCATCGACTTCTGCCATAGTTCGCTCCCTTTCTTCTGCGGAGGCGGTTGCTTCGCTGTCGGCCCGCGTGCTCTGTTCGCCGTCAGGATTCCACTCTTGGAAGAACTGACGCAACGATTGGCTGTTTCCCTCACTGGACGTAGTGACCACGTTGACATGTTGGAGGCGAGAGAGCCAGTCGGCCACCACGTTATCCTTTCCCGGTTTGTATCGGACTTCGAAGGTGTACTGATTTAAGTTTTCCTTCCATCGCTGGACGCGGGCAGAGTTTTCTTTAAGTGTTGACACCCATTGCAGTGGCTTGTGGTCCGTGTGGACTATGAAACGCCTGCCATAGAGGTAAGGTCGGAAGTGGTCTATGGCCCAGACGACGGCGAGGAGTTCCCTTTCGAGGGCGCTATATCTCTCCTCTGCTCCAGTAAGGCGTCTGCTGGCGTAGGCGATAGGGCGCTCCCCCTGGGGCCATTCTTGCGTCAGGACTGCACCTAATGCGAAGTTGCTGGCGTCTGTAGTCACGATGAACTCCTTAGTAAAGTCTGGGAATGCCAGCTCAGGGTCGGATTTCAGCATTTCAATACATTCTTCAATGTTCTTGACCATCTGCGGAGTTACTCTCACCTGTCGCCCTTTTTTTAAGAGATCGTTGACCTCCACTAACCCTCGCGCCATGCTTGGCACGAAGCGTCTATAGTAGTTAAGCGCTCCAAGCACCTGTCGGATTCCTTTTACGTCCGTGGGCACCTTTATTCCAGATAGAGCCTCGATTTTCGTTGGGTCTGGGCGTATCCCCTCTCCTGAGACAACGTGTCCCAAGAAGGTAGCCTCGGATAATCCGATGCGGGTCTTCTCCTTGGACAACTTCAGCCCGAACTCTCTTAGTCGTTGGAACACTTGTCTTAAGTGCTGTGTGTGCTCTGTCGCCGACCGGCTAAACACTAGGAGGTCATCCATGTACCCCTGGCAAAAGTTGGGGTCCAGGCCGTTGAGGAGCTCGTCCATCAGTCTTTGGAATGTTGCGGGCGCGTTCTTTAAGCCAAAGGGCATTCGCGTGAACTGGAAATGACCTCGTTCGAACGAAAACGCCGTCTTTTCTTCATCTCGTGGGTTCATTCTGATCTGGTGGTACCCAGCTTTCAGATCCAGGGTACTGAAGATCCGTGCTCCGCTAAGTCGATCCAGGATATCATCCAGCCGTGGCATGGGGTATTTTTCGTCCTGCGTGGCGTCGTTGAGCTTCCTATAATCAATGACAACTCTGTACCTCCCTGGCGAACCTGCTTTTGGGACCGCCCACAGGGGACTGTTAAACCCTGATGTGCTTGGCTTTATTATGCCCTGCCTAGCGAGGTCTCGGAGTTCTTCCGCGATGGCCTCCTTCAACGCTTGCGGGTACCTTCTCTCTTTGACGAAGATCTTGCGGTCCTCTTTCAAACGAATTTCATGTCGTGTTCTGCCCGTCGCGCTGAGTGGCTGGCCCTCTTGATGGTAGACGTCTTGGAACTCATTGACCAACGCTCCTAGCGGCCCTTCTTCTTGTCCAATAGCTCCAACACGCAGATGGTCCTCGATCGCCTCCGACAAGCACGAGTATGTCTTTAAACCAACCCGCATCTTCCATTTTTCACTGGAAATTTTCATTTTCCCACTCAACGTTGCAAGTGCGTCACATCCCAAGATCCCATCGTATTCCCTGGGCATTTTAGGGACTACGTGCGCTGTCACCACTCTCTCCGGGGAACCCCAAATCTCTGCGGGTATGTCTATTTCCCCCGCCACGTCACAGTTACCCGCCAGTGTTTGTAGTTTGCAGCTGCAAGCTCGTATCTCTTGTGTCATCCAGCTCCGGGTCTGACGCGCCAACACTTTCTTGCTAATCAGGGTGCACGTGCTACCCGTGTCCACCAGCCAGCGCACTCCCTCTTCCACGATAATCGGCAACCCATATTGTCTCGATTCTTTTTTCGGGTCGCCGCGCTGCTTGCACCGTCCTCAAGTTTCTCTCCTGCGTACCTGGGTGTTCCTCAAAACGGTAGCATACGAGGTGATCGTCTGGGGCTTCCTCTGTACCCTTTCTTCTTCCGAATCGCTGCTATCGTCGGAGTCCAGCTGATACCCCCCCGCACTGTGCCTCGAGCTCGCCCGACGCATGCGATGGAAATTGACCTCCATCGGTTCACCAAGGTCCTTCTTACCAAGGTCCTTCTTCTGCTTTCTTATGAACGGGCAGTGTCTTGCCACGTGCCCGCGGTTATCACACTCGAAGCACTTTATTTCGGGGCAACGCGCAGCGACGTGTCCCGATCGCCCGCACTCGTAGCATCGTTTCGATTGCTCCCGTCGGTCGCCTTCGCGACGTCTGAACGGTTCCCGTCGAGCTGTGTCTCTGCGCACGTCATCTCTAGAAGCTCTCCAATTCCTCCTCCGCTCTCGGCTGTCTCTATCATTACTACTCGGATGATCCCTTTGGGGTCGTCGAGTTATTACTTTGGTCCAGGGGTCCTCTTCTTGCGCCGCGAAGTGAAGCTCCGCCTCCTTCTCACCCTCGTCGACCATGGCTTGTGCGGCAGTCAGGAAGTCTGTGTCTGCTGCTATGACTCGACCCGTTTCCTTGCTCAGTTGTACTTTGAGCACTCGCTGCATGACCATAGCCGTTGCTACCGATTCGGGTGCGGCAGGCCTTTCGCTAAGTTTGTCAAGGATCTTGTTGTGCCACGCGATCAGCTTGGCTGCAAAACTCCCGACGGATTGTCGTGGACTTCGTGTTTCCCGCAGCATCCTCAGGAAATCTTCCTCGGGTGCCCACCGGCCTCCGCCGTAGGCTTTCTTCAGACGTTCTTTAAGCGTGTCCCAGGGTGTATTGGTGTCGCTCTGGACCTGATTCAATACCTGTCTCCGAACTCTACCTATGAGCGCAGCCTTCAACGTCGCTGCATCACAGTCATCCAGCCATCCAGCCTCCTTCTTTTTATCAATCGCCTCTGTGAGACGGTCCCCATCCTTGAGGAAGTGCGTGAGTTCTCCGACATCACCAGAGAACTTGTCTATTTGGCTTATAGCTGAACGCATATCTTGCGCGACTGCAGCTTTAAACTTAAGCCATTCGAGCGTTGTGGACGCGCCTGCATCTGTATCCATCCTGAGTTGATTCAATCTATCCTGGACGGTAAGACGGTTCCGCCTCTCCTTCATGCACTCCCGTAACGCGGTTCACTCCGAGTTATTCGGGTTTCGGCACCACTTATGAGTTGGAAGACGGAGAAGATGTTTTTAAAAAGGATAGTAACTCACACGGGGACAACAGAATGCACTGACTATCAGATTACAACTAACTTTATTTAATCCGGCTGAGGCTTATATAGTCTCAGCCTGTTTGTTTACCTTTACAGAGTTTATTACTCCCCTAACATATACATATATACACAATATTTTATTCAATTATATATTTCATAAAAAATCGTCACATACTAAGGTACTAGAACATTTTAACACATGCATACAAAATAAAAAAAAGTCGTTCCATACATTTATTCCTACGTATTTCGACAAGCTGAATCCGAATCCGGAGTCCGTTTCATCCCAGCACCTCAGGTTTAAGAGCATTTGAAGGTCAAATTTCGTATGAAGTCGTTAAAGAAGAAATAACTAGAGCTTCCATGGTTTTGAGAGCTGCTGAATTCGAATGCGAGGTCTGTTTAATCCCATCGGCCCAAAATCAAGGTCATTTCAAGTATAAATATGTCTATTTTTGCACAAAATGATTTTTTTATTGCAGATATGAACAGACACTATATATATATATATATATATATATATATATATATATATATATATATATATATAGTAGATATATTTGTCTGTTCACACTCTACCTCAGTTAATTATGCTCCTATTTTGATGAAAGTTGGTACGAAAAACCTTCGTCTAATTTTAAAGAAAGTTCGTTAGCCAGAAAAGTTCGTCCCCCGCAACACGGTTTTTGGAGCGCGATTCGCGCGAAAAAAAATCGTTACGCTTACGTAATATGCTTGCAAGTACTCGTTTTAGGCGATAGCGTAAACAATTTTCGAAAAAAGTGGAAAAATAGTTGTCGAATAATGTTTTTGGTTTGGGTACTTAGAATCATGGGATTTAGTTTAAGTATTTTCAGCATGTTTGAAATTCATATTAATAATGATGTTTAAATTTTGGTTACGTTTGGAGTTAAGGAAGGATTAGAATAAAATATTTTATTTACAAGGTTTTGGGAACTTGGTATATTTTCCTTAATATGTCGAAAACGGTCGGTAAATCGTGGTAAGTGGAAGGTAACCATTCGAAAGCTTACTAAATTTTCTACAAAAAAGATTCTGAAAATATTTTCGATCAGGTGTTGTCAATCGGAGAAATAAGTGCTTAAAACTTTAAATGTGTTTGTTTTGTTTTTTGAACGGGTTTTTGTAGTTATTTAGGTCAATTTTTAATTGTTTTTTTTATTTGAATTTATTCGGAATAGTAGAATTAGTATTATCGTAGAAGATGACAAGAAAATGAGAAACGTTTTGATATTTTTCCATGCATTGAACTGTGAAGTATTTCTTTTGTATTTTAGTGGACGGTGGGGGCTGGCCGACCCTGCCAGGTAAGGGTACGTTGCGCCTTTTTATCATGGGCCTTAAAAGCATTTCATCAAAGGTCGAACCAAAATAATAACTGTTTCTATTTTAATCTTTCCAAATGACATTAGGTATATGGACGGAACCGCGCTATGATGACGCTGCTCCTACGATTTAGACTTTTTATGATTGTTACTGATAAGATATCAGAAATGAATTGTCAAAATCCCGAGTATATATCTTCCCACCCTGACCTACATCCCAGAGAGGTTCTATTGCCATCACCGAACCCCGTGAGAGACAACTGTGTGTAATTGTCACAGAGTCTGTTTGCTCAAGTACAGAATGAAAACCAACAGCTGGAACACGGCTACCCTATTTCCCGACCAGTCTTGTCAAATACAGAAACATTTTCATTTACAATTTCAACAGCTTTCCATTCTGGAGCTTTTAAGGAAATTGGAAATTTTGATACATGTTCTGAACATAGTGGAAAGGTGTAGTCAAATGAGATGTGTAAAACCTTCAAAATTTTATGTTTGGAAACATTCCCCCTCCCCAGCCCTTTAGAGGACAATATTTTCTGTTGGTTCTAAAATGTTTATATTGCCTGATTGCTTACAATAGGAGGCCTATTTAAATAGGACAATTTGAGCCATAAAAAAAAAATGTGCTCCGGTTTTCAGTCACAGCGACATAGCAGTGTATATTTTCAGGGCATAGCGATATAGCAGTGTATATTTTCAGGGCATAGCGATATAGCAGTGTATATTTTCAGGGCATAGCGATATAGCAGTGTATATTTTCAGGGCACAGCGATATAGCAGTGTATATTTTCAGGGCATAGCGATATAGCAGTGTATATTTTCAGGGCATAGCGATATAGCAGTGTATATTTTCAGGGCATAGCGATATAGCAGTGTATATTTTCAGGGCATAGCGATATAGCAGTGTATATTTTCAGGGCATAGCGATATAGCAGTGTATATTTTCAGGGCATAGCGATATAGCAGTGCATATTTTCAGGGCATAGCGACATAGCAGTGTATATTTTCAGGGCATAGCGATATAGCAGTGTATATTTTCAGGGCACAGCGATATAGCAGTGTATATTTTTTGAGGAATGTGAATATTTAATTGATTGTAAAAATCTAAATTTTTTATAAAATGCTTAAGCAACCACCTTTGGACCACTTGATATGGGTTGACCCCGTAGGTAAATATTAGCACATTGTTTAGCAATCAATCTTGAACTAACCAGATTTTTAAGGACTGTCTTATGCAGCTCCTGCGTGAGGGACGTTATCAAGGCCTCAATCTACTATATATTTGTCAAATACCACTCACTCACTGACCTATCATCGACCAGCCCAAGCCACTCGACAGAAAAATATGAAATTTTGCGTGGACATTCCCTTTTGGACGTAAACACTAGCTAAGAAAGGATTTTTTGATATTCAAATTTTTAAGTATATTTAGAGGGGTTTGAATTTTTAGTTGGTTTAAGTAAGCAAGTCTAGGTCAGCTGTTACCGTACTGTACCTATTTCATAATATTATTTTTATTTGCGGTTCATTTCAACTAAGATGGCAGTTTTTGAATTACTAGAAACTGTGATTTTGTTTACGCTATACCGGTTGATGCTCCTCCATCCCAGGTAATAATATCCCGAACCCTTGCACAGCCTCCTCACCCATCAGCATCCCCAGTCAGAACACTTCTGGGTAATGCTCGCTCGTTTCCAAATGACCTCTTTGAAACATAATTTTTTTTAATTTTAACGTACATTTATTATTGGCAACAAATTTTAACCTGTACTGATTAAACTGCTGTTACTGCTAACCTATAGATAACGGGACTCCTATAGATTAATTGACACTGGTCCGGAGCACCCCAATGGCAAGAAACTTGTGCTTTGATTACTTATCAATTGATGAATATCTTATATTATGACGGGAACCGTGGGGCGAGGTTAGCTCAGTGGTAGAGCACTGGACTAATAAGCTGGAGGCCTGAGTTCAAATCCCGAGCAAGCACTAAAGATTTTTTCTTCTTGTGTCTTCGTTCACCGGTTGAATTCGGCCTCCCTGACCGTCCCTAGGCCAACACAGCCTTTAATTAATTTAATAATGGGTACCATGGGGTCTCCCGTGGTCTAGTGGCTAGCGCGCTGGATTCATAAGCGGGAGATGGTGGGTTCGATCCCCACCGGCGACAGGAATTTTCTCATCACAGGGCTCGCTGAGAAAATTCCTGGTTGCACCCTGGAGGCCCGGCGCTAATGGCCAAGATTTGTCGATGCGCCGTAAAAAAAAAAAAAAAAAAAAAAAAAAAAAAAAAAAAAAAAAAAAAAAAATAAATAAATAATGGGTACCTTGGTTGGTGCTTAATGACTCTAGCAGTCGAAGCAGCCAAGGGGAAAATCAGGCGGCCGGAGCATAGTACTGATCACACTATGTCCCTAGTGTGCCGTATGGTCATGAATCAGATACCTCTATTGTATCTGCCCCTCAGGGCCCTCGTGGCCTGTTACGGGACTGATTTTTTTTTTTTTGATGACGGGAACCGTGCTATAATAAACTGCATAAAAATTATATAGTAGCGTTAATTTTGATGATAAATTATTTAACGCAACAAAATAACTGCTTATCTGCCGTGCACGGGTATCCAGCTAGTAGATTATATTTTGAGAGAATAATACATATCCTCACTCTGTTGCAGGAAGTAGAATAAAATGAAAGGGGAATATATTGTAAAGAGAAATGGGAACATGGTAATGTAGCGGGAAAAAGGGAATTCCCCAAGGAACAGGGAATAGAATTAATACCTATCCTATATTCCCTCTCCCCCCACTCCTAACAACCTTACAGTAATGCCAACCTTCCAGATCGAGATCCCTTTACAGGCCTACCAACCTACTGCTTCATTAATTCCATTCCATGTCCTCTCTCAGGGCTTGCCGAATCAGATTTACCATATGTAGAAAATATGTATATAAGCGGATTTTCATGCATAAAGGGGTTCCTCCATATACAGGGTTCTTTCAGCACGTTACCTGCACCTCCGTAGGGAGGAAAAGCCTTTGTAACGCCAACCCTATGACGAAAACCGGAAATAATAAAGTTGGTTAAAATTTGTTAAGGAAAGAATAAGAAAACCATTATGAAATTCTATTCTAAACTTTCCAAATGACACTATTTATTTTGATAAGAACGGAAACACGCAAAGATGATATATATATATATATATATATATATATATATATATATATATATATATATATTAGCTGCTACAGTTTTGTTGCAAAGGCTCGGCGACATGTCGCAGGAGCCACTCTCTGCGACATGTTGCATAAGTATTTGATGGAGGAACGAGGTTAACATATGTTAATAATATGTGAAGATTAGACACGTTTTAGGTTAGGTTCTGTAGACACTAGACAGCAATCAGAGCAAAAATCATTCAGAATAATGAATAATATATAATTCTGTTATTTCATTCTGAATAATGAATACTTTTTCATTAATTATTCTGTCCCTATTCATTGAATGACGATGAAAATGTTTATTGAATACAGTTATTTATTCGAGTGAAACAATTTTTTGAATGAAATTGATTTATTTGACTGCAATTTTTTGTTAAATACAAGAGATTTTCTTCACTTTTTTCTGAAAAAAATACTAAGATCATTGAACTTTTTCTTACTTTTAATGAAAATTCTTTATTCAAATGATATTGTTTCTTGAACTTAAAGAATGTGAGTTTGTTGTTACATGAACCGTATTATTTAAGGCATCAGCCCTATCCTGGCTAGAAGAGGGTGGTAACCTATAGATAACCCGTCCTAAAATTTGTAGTTAACAATAAATGGACGTTAAAATTTAAATAAATACATGAACCATATTATTTTAAATGTATAAAAGTAATGAATGAAGAATGAAAAATAATTAATTATTCATTAAATTTAAAAAAAATAAAATCAGTTAATGAATAAGTGAATAAATGCTTATTCAATAAAATTGTATTGAATAATGAGCCAACCCCCGTCGTTGAATAAAAAATAAGTTACTGAATGAATAAATTCTAATTAAATAAAATTTTATTTGAATGATTATTGAATAAAAAATGTATTGAATAATGCCCTACTCCGCTAGACAGGGTTGTATGTGTAAACGGTCTTTTGAGCATGCGTGTGGTCCTGGCACAAGATGCGGGCTGAATCCATTACCACATAGCCCAGTCAAACGGTGGTTTCAAGCAGAAAGTTTTGGTGTAATTGTTTTGATTGGCTTATTCTATGTTTTTTGGGGGTGCTGAACACAAATCAGAAGTTTTCCGCCAAAAATGTGCTCGGTAGATATGAGAAATCACCAAAAATAATGTTTTTTAGTTGTTTTCAGCTTGTAACGTGCAAAGGAAGTTATTTACGCAAAAATTAAATCGGAAGTAAAATAAAAAGTCCGTCACGCAGGAGCTGCATAACTAAGCACTTTCCTCAGAATTTGGGTAGTGTAGATTATTTTCCAGAACAATTTGCTTAAAATATCCTACATAAATAAAATAAAAACATGAATAGTTCTCTTTTAAATTTGTAATGAGTAACTGATCAATTAATAATTTGCTTCCAGAGTTATGTTTACACATGGTACCTATTACACTACGTAATAAATACAAAAAACCTCATATTATCGTATTTTGATCTAACGCAGGAACAGGATACAGTCACTCTAGTGGTAGAAAGCGCTCCTTGCGGCGGCTTTGTGAACCTACGTCTGACGGGCTTTTCTATTGAAATATATTACAAATTAAACCCCCGCTTTCCGATTGACCGATTCAGCTCATTTTGACAACACTTCTTTCTCATGAGTTACCCACGACGTATACCGCGTTTCGTTACAATACAGCAGAAATTACGACCGGTATGAGTATATTAAGAATTTGGGTCAAGAGTAAACCCCCCCTTCTAATGAACCGATTTAGTTTATTTTTACAACACATATTTACCTGTAGATTACCACTACGAATACCGAGTTTCGTCGAAATATACCAAAAATCACGGCTGGTAGTGGCGAATTGGTATTGTGGGTCCGGAGTAAACCCCCCCCCCCCTCCTAATGAACCGATTTAGTTTATTTTTACAACAGTTATTTACCTGTGGATTACCACTACGAATACCGAGTTTCATCGAAATATACCAAAAATCACGGCTGGTAGTGGCGAATTGGTATTGTGTGTCCGGAGTAAACCCCCCCTTCTAATGAACCGATTTAGTTCATTTTTATATCTCACTTTTCTCTCTATATTACCACTACGAATACCAAGTTTCGTTGAAATATAACAAATATTACGGCTGACATAGTCAAATTAGTGTTTTGGGTTCGGGGTAAACCCCCCCTTCCGGTGGACCGACTTTGGTGGTTAACGAACTCGTTCAATCGTTTGCTAATTGAATGCTATATACCAAGTTTCGTGACGAAAAAACAAAAACTCTGGCCGCTATCGTGTTAACAGACACACATATATATATATATATATATATATATATATATATATATATATATATATATATATATATACATATATATATATATATGCATATATATATATATATATATATATATATATATAGATATATATAAATTTTAACGGGGGTCATTTTCGGTGTCTACTAGGTAGGATCGATAAAGATTTGAAGAAATTTTTCAAAAATTCCGTCATGAGTCCAACCTCAATAGCTACTTTCCTTCGGAGGAAAGTGCTAAAAGGACACAATTGCCTACAATTTATGGCCCCAAACATATTTACGTACATCGCGAAGTTTCCACGCAAAAGAGCGTTGAAAGATGGGAGAACACTGTAATTTTTGTAAAAAAAAAAAAAGCAAAAAGTAGTAAATGAATCAATGCAACTTACTCTTTTAGCGAATGAATTAATCATCAGCGCCTGGACGTTTAGCGTATTTATTTAAGTCCGGGCCTCCGGATTTGAGGGGATAGGCGCCAAGCGCAAGTCTTCATGCCTAAGCGCTTAACGGTTCTCAGTTACTCAGTTCGTTCACTGCTACTGTCGTAGTTTTCGAGTGTTTTACAATGTCCAGTGACAAGTGCTTTATTTTTTAAAAAAGATTTAAGTGAGAATCTCGCGAAAGGGGCCAAGGAAAAAGTAGTCCAAACTTTAGATGATACTATTAAAATAAATCCGTCGTGCAGGAGCTGCATAACTAAGCAATTTCCTCTGATTTTGGGTAGTGTAGACTGCATTCCTGAATATTATGCTTTAAATAACCTACATAAATAAAACAATTACATGAATAGTTCTGCTCTATTGCATTTTGATCTGACGCAGGAATGGGATACAGTCCCCCTAGTGGTAGGAAAAGCTCCTAGCGGCAGCTTTGCGAACCTACGTCTAGCGGGCTAATCCTATAGAAACATTGTACAAAGTAAACCCTCCTTTTCGATAGACCAATTTAGTTCATGTTTACAACACTTATTCCTCATCAGATTACACGTTTCGTTACAAAACAGCAGAAATTACCACAGGTGTGAGTACATTAGTCGTTTGTGTCCAGAGTAACCCCCCCCCTCCTAATGAACCAATTTAGTTTATTGTTAAAACCAATTTTTCTCTTTAGATTACCACTACGAGTACTGAGTTTTGTTGAAATATAAACAAAATTACGGCTGGTAGTGGCGAATTGGCAATGTAAGTCCGGAGTACCCCCCCACCCCCTTCTAATGGACCGATGTAGTTTAAAGTATATTTTCCTCTATAGATTACCACTACGAATACTAACACACACACACACACACACACACACACACATATATATATACATTTATACATATATATATATATATATATATATATATACACACATATATATATATATCTACATATATATATATATATATATATATATATATATATATATATATATATATATATTGGCACGAAACAAGTCGGGCAAAATAGAGAGAATAAAGTAGTTGAATAAAAACGAATGGTGTTCTGCTTTATCGACCCTCTACCATAAAAGAAAAAAGAACAATGAAAAAATATATATTGGGTCATATTCAGAAGAATTAATATATATATCCCAGAAGGTGAAAGAAAATTCAATCTTTCCACTGTTTATTTTTTATTTTGCACTAGGCCTTTCAGCACAAATGTGCCATCATCAGGTGCTAACAACAAATAGAACCATGCATTAATATTACAGTAAAAGGGCAGTAATTAATGATCAGAATTTATAAAGCTAACGGTGATATTATAAATTGGAACATAACTTAATGGAATGGAAACTAATAGGCTTAAGGAACTGTCTAATTACAGTTTTTAGTATATAATTACAAATTTATAAACTTAAGGTATGTCTAAATGAAGTTTAAAATAATATAACATTATATGCTATTATTACTCTAGCTATAATACAATATATGTGTATATGTATCTACATATATACGCGCGCGCGCACACACACACACACACACACACACACAGACACACACATACTCACAAACATACATAGACATAAAAGGAAATATTAATGTATATGTATGTAAGTGAGTATGTGTGCGTATATATGTAGCGCATATGTGTGCATATATATGAATACCATATACACATATATGGTATTATAGCTATAGTAATAATAGAATATTATAGTACCGGAAAACATTAAAAAAATAATATATATATATATATATATATATATATATATATATATATATATATATATATATATTCAACTTCTTTATTTTCTCTATTTTGCCCGACATGTTTCGTGCCGTTGTTCGCACCTGTTAAAGGGTTTTCCTATGCAAATATATTTTTTGGTAACTCCCAAAATCAAATTTTGTACAATAATAAACATTTATCGATTCTCTAAATTACTTTACTTTTAAACAAATATTATTTGACGAAGTACTTTCCATTACCACCCTTTAAGAGCTAATAGACTGAAACTAATATCTAAAGAAGTTGGCAAAATAGGTTGGAAATTTCGTAATGAAATTTAAAATAATTATAGCAATATTAAGGACAATGTTAAACCGACAGCCACAAAAAACAATATATACGAAATTCGTTGTAACGATTGCAACTCATGCTACAGCGACATGCGCTGCGACTTGTTGCAAAGTGTTTTCATTCTGCGACATGTTGCGCCGACATGTCGTGCGACATGTTGCAAGGAGATTTGTAGTAATGGAAACTGAGCTTAAGTAACATTAAGATCTTTTAACTCAAATCTGTAACTTTTCCGGTTCAGAGTTTCGAACCCTTGACCTCCGAGATATGAGTTCCTTGACCATTTTAACCTAGAGTATCAACCTTTTATAACCTGACAATCCTCGGATCAAGACCAGCTTGTGTGCCAAGTTTGGTCAAAATCGGTCAAACGGCGTGGGTTTGGATAAGGAACAAACCTACAAACAGATGGCAGACGTTTTAGATCTAGCCTATGACACTCCCCGTATCAAGATCTACCTGTGTGCCATGTTTGGTTAAAATCGGTCAAACGGTATGGATTTGTACAAGGAACATTATTCCTCAATAATAAACTTTCGTTCCTGGTTAGTAGAGGTGGGTAAGGCCGGTGGATAAAGGAGGGATGTATTTAACAATAAAACAGATTAGGTAAAATAAGAAAAACAATTCACTGTTAGAAATATAGCTTGCCAAGAGAAAGAGATTCGATGACGTCTTTTGAATATTTTCAATTGCCTTTATGCTGTTGGTTTTTTATTTTATTTTTTAATTGATTTTATTTGTAGAATTATTACTATAGTAGTTGAACACAAGAAAATGTGATAAAATTTGATATTTTTCAATGCATTGAAACGTACTAAATAGGTATCTCTAGAAGAGGATTCGGGGGTCTGGCGGACCCGACCAGGTAATGTCATAAAGCCCTTTGAACAAAGGCCGAACCAAATATTATCTGTTTCTATTCTGAGCTTTTCAAATGACAAAAGGGACATGAACGGAACCGCGATAAGATGATGCAGTTCCTGCGAGTCGGACTTTTTTCTCTATCCTAGTGTAAACCCACCCTAACTCTACAGTCTGTGGTGAAAGATGAAGGGAAGCGAAATGAAACAAAAAAGAAAACAACAAGGAAACAAAAAAGCTCAAATTGAATTGAGAAATAACATGTGAAAACAAAAAATATAAAAATCATAGAAGCAAATAAATAAATATAACTTTGTAACACACAAAAAAAAAAATCAGTCCCGTAACAGGCCACAAGGGCCCTGAGGGGCAGATACTATAGAGGTATCTGATTCATGACCATACGGCACTCTAGGGAGATAGTGTGGTCAGTACTATGCTCCGGCCGCCTGATTTCCCCCTTGCTGCTTCGACTGCTAGAGTCATTAGCACCAAGGTACCCATTAATAATTTAATTAAAGGCTGGGTTGGCCTAGGGACGGTGAGGGAGGCCGAATCCCACCCATGAACTAAGACACTAGAAGAAAAAATCTTTAGTGCTTGCTGGGGATCTGAAACCAGGTCCTCCAACTTATTAGCTCCCTTTGTAACATAAACTAAATATTTAAAAACCCTGGTCTAAGGAGCCTAAACTTGGTCTTTTTACTATCATGGGAGACTCTTACGAAGCAACTTCTTAGGAGAATAGACGAAAAGGGTTATGGAATACTAACAATCTAAACCTTGGAATAGTTAGCAAATTAAAATGATATTACACCGACAATAACAATTTTTTTTTTCTAAACTAAGTTATATTGTTTAATTTATTTTTGAGGTTTGACGCATTTTAGGGTAGGGGGCTGCAGCCTCCTCATATACGCCCATGGTTCCATAATTGCTAATGTTATTGCCCAAATATTATACAGACATTCACTTGGTAAAACTGTTTAACATAAAACCAACTGTGGCTGTGTTATACATTTAAAATAAATATCGGCATTTATATTTATAATATATCGGACTGCTCGTATATCTAAAGTGGCAAAAATGAGAAAAATTGTAGATGGAATAGCATTAAGACAGGAAGAGTGACACAAGTTCCCTCTGGTGTAGAAGCTCTGAAGCTAGGTACATACACTCTTGCCTATGTAGATGGAATAGCATTAAGACAGGAAGAGTGACACAAGTTCCCTCTGGTGTAGAAGCTCTGAAGCTAGGTACATACACTCTTGCCTATGTAGATGGAATAGCATTAAGACAGGAAGAGTGACACAAGTTCCCTCTGGTGTAGAAGCTCTGAAGCTAGGTACATACACTCTTGCCTATGTAGATGGAATAGCATTAAGACAGGAAGAGTGACACAAGTTCCCTCTGGTGTAGAAGCTCTGAAGCTAGGTACATACACTCTTGCCTATGTAGATGGAATAGCATTAAGACAGGAAGAGTGACACAAGTTCCCTCTGGTGTAGAAGCTCTGAAGCTAGGTACATACACTCTTGCCTATGAAGATGGAATAGCATTAAGACAGGAAGAGTGACACAAGTTCCCTCTGGTGTAGAAGCTCTGAAGCTAGGTACATACACTCTTGCCTATGTAGATGGAATAGCATTAAGACAGGAAGAGTGACACAAGTTCCCTCTGGTGTAGAAGCTCTGAAGCTAGGTACATACACTCTTGCCTATGTAGATGGAATAGCATTAAGACAGGAAGAGTGACACAAGTTCCCTCTGGTGTAGAAGCTCTGAAGCTGGGTACATACACTCTTGCCTATGTAGATGGAATAGCATTAAGGCTGGAAGGGTGACACAAGTTCCCTCTGGTGTAGAATCTCTGAAGCTAGGTACATACACTCTTACCTATGTAGATGGAATAGCATTAAGACAGGAAGAGTGACACAAGTTCCCTCTGGTGTAGAAGCTCTGAAGCTAGGTACATACACTCTTGCCTATGAAGATGGAAAAGCATTAAGGCTGGAAGAGTGACACAAGTTCCCTCTGTTGTAGAAGCTCTGAAGCTAGGTACATACACTCTTGCCTATGAAGATGGAAAAGCATTAAGGCTGGAAGAGTGACACAAGTTCCCTCTGGTGTAGAAGCTCTGAAGCTAGGTACATACACTCTTGCCTATGTAGATGGAATAGCATTAAGACAGGAAGAGTGACACAAGTTCCCTCTGGTGTAGAAGCTCTGAAGCTAGGTACATACACTCTTGCCTATGTAGATGGAATAGCATTAAGACAGGAAGAGTGACACAAGTTCCCTCTGGTGTAGAAGCTCTGAAGCTAGGTACATACACTCTTGCCTATGTAGATGGAATAGCATTAAGACAGGAAGAGTGACACAAGTTCCCTCTGGTGTAGAAGCTCTGAAGCTAGGTACATACACTCTTGCCTATGTAGATGGAATAGCATTAAGGCTGGAAGGGTGACACAAGTTCCCTCTGGTGTAGAATCTCTGAAGCTAGGTACATACACTCTTGCCTATGTAGATGGAATAGCATTAAGACAGGAAGAGTGACACAAGTTCCCTCTGGTGTAGAAGCTCTGAAGCTAGGTACATACACTCTTGCCTATGTAGATGGAATAGCATTAAGACTGGAAGAGTGATACAAGTACCCTCTGGTGTAGAAGCTCTGAAGCTAGGTACATACACTCTTGGCTATGTAGATGGAATAGCATTAAGACAGGAAGACTGACACAAGTGCCCTCTGGTGTAGAAGCTCTGAAGCTAGGTACATACACTCTTGCCTATGTAGATGGAATAGCATTAAGACAGGAAGAGTGACACAAGTTCCCTCTGGTGTAGAAGCTCTGAAGCTAGGGACATACACTCTTGCCTATGTAGATGGAATAGCATTAAGACAGGAAGAGTGATACAAGTACCCTCTGGTGTAGAAGCTCTGTAGCTAGGTACATACACTCTTGCCTATGTAGAGGGAATAGCATTAAGACAGGAAGAGTGATACAAGTTCCCTCTAGTGTAGAAGCTCTGAAGCTATGTACATACACTCTTGCCTATGTAGATGGAATAGCATTAAGACAGGAAGAGTGACACAAGTTCCCTCTGGTGTAGAAGCTCTGAAGCTAGGTACATACACTCTTGCCTATGTAGATGGAATAGCATTAAGACAGGAAGAGTGACACAAGTTCCCTCTGGTGTAGAAGCTCTGAAGCTAGGTACATACACTCTTGCCTATGTAGATGGAATAGCATTAAGACAGGAAGAGTGACACAAGTTCCCTCTGGTGTAGAAGCTCTGAAGCTAGGTACATACACTCTTGCCTATGAAGATGGAAAAGCATTAAGGCTGGAAGAGTGACACAAGTTCCCTCTGGTGTAGAAGCTCTGAAGCTAGGTACATACACTCTTGCCTATGTAGATGGAATAGCATTAAGGCTGGAAGGGTGACACAAGTTCCCTCTGGTGTAGAATCTCTGAAGCTAGGTACATACACTCTTGCCTATGTAGATGGAATAGCATTAAGACAGGAAGAGTGACACAAGTTCCCTCTGGTGTAGAAGCTCTGAAGCTAGGTACATACACTCTTGCCTATGTAGATGGAATAGCATTAAGACTGGAAGAGTGATACAAGTACCCTCTGGTGTAGAAGCTCTGAAGCTAGGTACATACACTCTTGGCTATGTAGATGGAATAGCATTAAGACAGGAAGACTGACACAAGTGCCCTCTGGTGTAGAAGCTCTGAAGCTAGGTACATACACTCTTGCCTATGTAGATGGAATAGCATTAAGACAGGAAGAGTGACACAAGTTCCCTCTGGTGTAGAAGCTCTGTAGCTAGGTACATACACTCTTGCGTATGTAGAGGGAATAGCATTAAGACAGGAAGAGTGATACAAGTTCCCTCTGGTGTAGAAGCTCTGAAGCTAGGTACATACACTCTTGCCTATGTAGATGGAATAGCATTAAGACTGGAAGAGTGATACAAGTACCCTCTGGTGTAGAAGCTCTGAAGCTAGGTACATACACTCTTGGCTATGTAGATGGAATAGCATTAAGACAGGAAGACTGACACAAGTGCCCTCTGGTGTAGAAGCTCTGAAGCTAGGTACATACACTCTTGCCTATGTAGATGGAATAGCATTAAGACAGGAAGAGTGACACAAGTTCCCTCTCGTGTAGAAGCTCTGAAGCTAGGGACATACACTCTTGCCTATGTAGATGGAATAGCATTAAGACAGGAAGAGTGATACAAGTACCCTCTGGTGTAGAAGCTCTGTAGCTAGGTACATACACTCTTGCCTATGTAGAGGGAATAGCATTAAGACAGGAAGAGTGATACAAGTGCCCTCTGGTGTAGAAGCTCTGAAGCTAGGTACATACACTCTTGCCTATGTAGATGGAATAGCATTAAGACAGGAAGAGTGATACAAGTACCCTCTGGTGTAGAAGCTCTGTAGCTAGGTACATACACTCTTGCGTATGTAGAGGGAATAGCATTAAGACAGGAAGAGTGATACAAGTTCCCTCTGGTGTAGAAGCTCTGAAGCTAGGTACATACACTCTTGCCTATGTAGATGGAATAGCATTAAGACTGGAAGAGTGATACAAGTACCCTCTGGTGTAGAAGCTCTGAAGCTAGGTACATACACTCTTGGCTATGTAGATGGAATAGCATTAAGACAGGAAGACTGACACAAGTGCCCTCTGGTGTAGAAGCTCTGAAGCTAGGTACATACACTCTTGCCTATGTAGATGGAATAGCATTAAGACAGGAAGAGTGACACAAGTTCCCTCTGGTGTAGAAGCTCTGAAGCTAGGGACATACACTCTTGCCTATGTAGATGGAATAGCATTAAGACAGGAAGAGTGATACAAGTACCCTCTGGTGTAGAAGCTCTGTAGCTAGGTACATACACTCTTGCCTATGTAGAGGGAATAGCATTAAGACAGGAAGAGTGATACAAGTTCCCTCTAGTGTAGAAGCTCTGAAGCTATGTACATACACTCTTGCCTATGTAGATGGAATAGCATTAAGACAGGAAGAGTGACACAAGTACCCTCTGGTGTAGAAGCTCTGAAGCTAGGTACATACACTCTTGCCTATGTAGATGGAATAGCATTAAGACGGGAAGAGTGACACAAGTACCTTCTGGTGTAGAAGCTCTGAAGCTAGGTACATACACTCTTGCCTATGTAGATGGAATAGCATTAAGACAGGAAGAGTGATACAAGTACCTTCTGGTGTAGAAGCTCTGAAGCTAGGTATATACAGTTTTGATGGTTGATAAAGAGATATTTACCATGTCTTTCATAGTCATGGGGGGCGAGGTAAGCTAAGTGGTAGAGCACTGGACTAATAAGCTGAAGGCCTGACTTCAAATCCCGAGCAAAAAGTAAAGATTTTTTCTTCTAGTGTCTTCGTTCATGGGTTGAATTCGGCCTCCCTGACCGTCCCTAGGCCAATCCGGCCTTTAATTAATTTAATAATGAGTACCTTGTTTGGTGCTTCTAGCAGTCGAAGCAGCCAAGGGGAAAATCAGGCGGCCAGAGCATAGTACTGACCATACTATCTCCCTAGTGTGCCGTTGGTCATGAATCAGATACCTCTATAGTATCTGTCCCTCAGGGCCTGTTTCGGGACTGATTTTCTTTTTTTTTTCATAGTCATAACTGAAAAACACCGATCTGTATCACTTTAGAAATACTAGTGCGATATATTAAATTAAACCTTTAGTTACGATACGTCAAATGAAATATAAACTCAAACAGCATTGTTTGATGGCACCAGTGCACAAGTTGTAATACTAAATATGTAGACTGGTGAACAGATGATCCGATTTGGATCTATGTAGTTTCAACAAACCAGGGCCGCCACTTTATAGGACTTTGGGCATTTAAAATTATTTTCATCTTCAGTTTTGAGCAAAATGAGAATAAAAGCCGACAACCGGTGCTGCAAAGGTCACTTTCGGTACTTTTTTTTTAATTAGCCAGGATCGGCCCGGGGCCCCACGGTGCCCGGGACAACTGTACCCGGTTGTCCCCCCCCATGTGGCGGCCCTGCAACAAACATAAGTTTTGAAGTGCCTGCTTATATATATATATATATATATATATATATATATATATATGTATATTTATATATATATACAGATATAGTTGCACGATGGGACTAATAGAGGACCCTACATGTCGCTGGTGCCTCGAAGAAGAGGAAACCTCACAGCACGTCCTCTGCGAATGTGAGGCGTTGGCCTTCAACAGGCTAGTGCACATAGGGAAGGCAATTGCTACGCCCAAGGACATAGCCGAGGCTACTCCCAAGGAGCTCAAGCTATATGTGAGGAGCTGCAAGTTGGAAAGGGAGTAAGACAGGGACGCAAATCACAATAGATCCAATAGGGTCGCAGTGAACAAGGGCGAAGGGCCCAGGTCCCTCCATATTGAATTGTATTGTATATATATATATATATATAACGTCAATGGTAATGCAAAATACAAGATTCAGGAGAGCTAATAGAAAACTACAGTACCGAATACATTTTTATGTTAATCAATTATTACCTTGATGAACTCGTTTTGAATTTCAAAATACTGACCCAAAAATTAGAACTCAAAAGAAAAAAAAAAAAAGATGTTTTCATTTACATTGATAACGGAGATAATCATTTCGCGCGGGTTTAATACGGTTCCCGCCGTTTTCCCCCTTCGCAACCCTTTAGCTGAAAGGCTCGTGGGAAAGCGAACACTCGGCTATTCCGAGTTCTAGCAATTTCTTCTGCAGCTTTGTACTTGTGTAGGAGTTACAAGCTAGAGTGAGCAGTTTCTAGTTTCTTGCTGATAAAAAACTATTGGACTGTTATTGGTATCTAACGGTGTCAAGTTGGAAAGTTATTTACAACCAGGGGGGGGGGAAGGTTACAATCGGGGATAGAACAGATTCTATAGGGGAAAAATTTTTTATTCGATAAACTATGGAAAATATCCAACGTAAGCCAATTTTCTTTATAGTCCAGAAGTGAATTTTAAGGATTCTTCGTATTTTCTGTTAAGCCATTAGCGCTAAGATATATATATATATATATATATATATATATATATATATATATATATATACACCCCGGAGGTAAAGGACACCATGTCCATTTTTTTATTGAATTGACTTAACAACATGTTCTTAATGTGTATTTTTCGATCCATATAATGGTATAGGGCACTATGTCCTGATCCCATAAATATCGAACATATGACAGCCAGAAATAAAATCTTGTCCGTTTTCATTAGAGGTAGAAGACACCATGTGGAGGACTTGGTTTTGTTTGACTATGATCAATACTTACAATTACCTAGCAATGCTAATAAAAATGAGAAAAATTAACTTTAAACTGTTTCTTTAAGTATCGAAGAAAAAAAATTTAATCCTTCAAAGTTATGGAAAACTGTCATGAATATACATGATGTCCTTTACTTCCGGGGAATAATGGAAGAACGGGCTAGAATGTTTATGATATTAAACTTAGAATTATACATGACATGTCAAACAATGTAGGTAATTCAAATGTTATGTTTCTTGCAGGGCCGCCACATGGGGGGGACAACCGGGTACAGTTGTCCCGGGCCCGGGCACCATGGGGCCCCGGGCCGATCCTGGCTAATTCGAAAAAAAGTACCGAAAGTGACCTTTGCAGCACCGATTGTCGGCTTTTATTCTCATTTTGCTCAAAACTCAAGATGAAAATAATTTTAAAATGCCCAAAGTCCTATAAAAAAAAGTCCGTCACGCAGGAGCTGCATAACTAAGCACTTTCCTCAGAATTTGGGTAGTGTAGACTGCTTTCCAGAACAATTTGCTTAAAATATCCTACATAAATAAAATAAAAACATGAATAGTTCTCTTTTAATTTTGTAATGAGTAACTAATAAATTATTAATTTGCTTCCAGAGTTATGTTTACACATGGTACCTATTACACTACGTAATAAATACAAAATCCTCATATTATCGTATTTTGATCTAACGCAGGAACCGGATACAGTCCCGCGCTCCTTGCGGCGCCTTTGTGAACCTATGTCTGGCTGGCTTTTCTATTGAAATATATTACAAAGTAAACCCCCCTTTCCGATTGACCGATTCAGCTCATTTTTACAACACTTCTTTCTCATGAGTTACCCACGACGTATACCGCGTTTCGTTACAATACAGCAGAAATTACGACCAGTATGAGTATATTAGTAATTTGGGTCCGGAGTAACCCCCCACCCCCCTATTGAACCGATTTAGTTTATTTTTACAACACATATTTACCTGTAGATTACCACTACGAATACCGAGTTTCGTCGAAATATACCAAAAATCACGGCTGGTCGTGGCGAATTGGTATTGTGGGTCCGGAGTAAACCCCCCCCCCTCCTAATGAACCGATTTAGTTTATTTTTACAACACATATTTACCTGTAGATTACCACTATGAATACCGAGTTTCGTCGAAATATACCTAAAATCACGGCTGGTAGTGGCGAATTGGTATTGTCGGTCCGGAGTAAACCCCCCCCCCTCCTTATGAACCGATTTAGTTTATTTTTATGTGTAACTTTTCTCTCTATATTACCAGTACGAATACCAAGTTTCGTTGAAATATAACAAATATTACGGCTGAAATGGTCAAATTAGTGTTTTGGGTTCGGGGTAAACTCCCCCTTCCGATGGACCGATTTTGGTGGTTAACGAACTCGTTCAATCGTTTGCTAATTGAATGCTATATACCAAGTTTCGTGACGAAAAAACAAAAACTCTGGCCGCTATCGTGTTAACAGACACACACATATATATATATATGCATATATATATATATATATATATATATATATATATATATATATATATATATATATATAGATATATATAAATTTTAACGGGGGTCATTTTCGGTGTCTACTAGGTAGGATCGATAAAGATTTGAAGGAATTTTTCAAAAATTCCGTCATGAGTCCAACCTTAATAGCTACTTTCCTTCGGAGGAAAGTGCTAAAAGTACTAGAATTTTCATTCTGGCTCTGAGATGTGGCGGCCCTGGTTTGTTGACACTACAAAGATCCAAATCGGATCATCTGTTAACATATTTAGTATTGGCACTGGTGCTCTATCCTAGGTGCTCTACATAGGCAAGAGTGCATGTACCTAGTTTCAGAGCTTCTACACCAGAGAGAACATGTGTCACTATTCCTTTCTTAATGCTATTCCATCTACATAGGCAAGAGTGTATGTACCTAGCTTCAGAGCTTCTACACCAGAGGGAACTTGTGTCACTCTTCCTGTCTTAATTCTATTCCATCTACATGGGCAAGAGTGTATGTACCTAGCTTCAGAGCTTCTACACCAGAGGGAACTTGTGTCAGTCTTCCTGTCTTAATGCTATTCCATCTACATAGGCAAGAGTGTATGTACCTAGCTTCAGAGCTTCTACACCAGAGGGAACTTGTGTTACTCTTCCTGTCTTAATGCTATTCCATCTACATAGGCAAGAGTGTATGTACCTAGCTTCAGAACTTCTACACCAGAGGGAACTTGTGTCACTCTTCCTGTCTTAATGCTATTCCATCTACATAGGCAAGAGTGTATGTACCTAGCTTCAGAGCTTCTACATCAGAGGGAACTTGTGTCACTCTTCCTGTCTTAATGCTATTCCATCTACATAGGCAAGAGTGTATGTACCTAGCTTCAGAGCTTCTACACCAGAGGGAACTTGTGTTACTCTTCCTGTCTTAATGCTATTCCATCTACATAGGCAAGAGTGTATGTACCTAGCTTCAGAGCTTCTACATCAGAGGGAACTTGTGTCACTCTTCCTGTCTTAATGCTATTCCATCTACATAGGCAAGAGTGTATGTACCTAGCTTCAGAGCTTCTACACCAGAGGGAACTTGTGTCACTCTTCCCGTCTTAATGCTATTCCATCTACATAGGCAAGAGTGTATGTACCTAGCTTCAGAGCTTCTACATCAGAGGGAACTTGTGTTACTCTTCCTGTCTTAATGCTATTCCATCTACATAGGCAAGAGTGTATGTACCTAGCTTCAGAGCTTCTACATCAGAGGGAACTTGTGTTACTCTTCCTGTCTTAATGCTATTCCATCTACATAGGCAAGAGTGACAAATTTTCAGTTGATTTTTTTTTTTATTTGTGTCACTTAAGAAATACTAGTGCTATTTATTTTAAATGTATAACACAGCCACAGTTGGTTTTATGTTAAACAGTTTTACCAAGTGAATGTCTGTATAATATTTGGGCAATAACATTAGCAATTATGGAACCATGGGCGTATATGAGGAGGCTGCAGCCCCCTCCCCTAAAATGTGTCAAACCTCAAAAATAAATTAAACAATATAACTTAGTTCAGAAAAAAAAAAAATTGTTATTGTCGGTGTAATATCATTTTAATTTGCTAACTATTCCAAGGTTTAGATTGTTAGTATTCCATAACCCTTTTCGTCTATTCTCCTAAGAAGTTGCTTCGTAAGAGTCTCCCATCATTGTAAATAGACCAAGTTTAGGCTCCTTAGACAAGGGTTTTTAAATATTTGGTTACAAAGGGAGCTAATAAGCTGGAGGACCTGATTTCAGATCCGAGCAAGCACTAAAGATTTTTTCTGTTAGTGTCTTAGTTCATGGGCTGGATTCGGCCTCCCTCACCGTCCCTAGGCCAACCCAGCCTTTAATTAAATCATTAATGGGTACCTTGGTGCTAATGACTCTAGCAGTCGAAGCAGCAAGGGGGAAATCAGGCGGCCGGAGCATAGTACTGACCACACTATCTCCCTTGTTTGCCATATGGTCATGAATCAGATACCTCTATAGTATCTGCCACTCAGGGCCCTTGTGGCCTGTTACGGGACTGATTTTTTTTTTGTGTTACAAAGTGATATTTATTTATTTGTTTCTATGATTTTTATATTTTTTGTATTCACATGTTATTTCTCAATTCAATTTGAGCTTTTTTGTTTCCTTGTAGGTTATACATTTCGCTTCCCTTCATCTTTTACTACCACCATGTAGAACTTATGTCAGATATAAATTTATGTCTGACATACATTTTACATGGTTTACATTAGTCAGAATTTCTCTCTCATATAAATATCCTGCAATAACTATCCTAGTGTAAACCCACCCTAACAATATCCTGCAATAACTATCCTAGTGTAAACCCACCCTAACAATATCCTCCAATAACTATCCTTGTGTAATCGCACGCTAACAATATCCTGCAATAACTATCCTAGTGTAAACCCACCCTAACAATATCCTGCAATAACTATCCTAGTGTAAACCCACCCTAACAAAATCCTGCAATAACTATCCTAGTGTAAACGCACGCTAACAATATCCTGCAATAACTATCCTAGTGTAAACCCACCCTAACAATATCCTGCAATAACTATCCTAGTGTAAAAGCACCCTTACTCATATCGTGAAATAGTTGGGAATTCAAAGAGTGAGAGGGACAGTAAGAGAAGGTGTGAGAGTGACACCGGGAGAGTGTGTGAGAGTGACAGCGAGCGAGTGCGTGAGAGTGACAGCGAGAGAGTGTGTGAATGACACCGAGAGAGAGTGACAGCGAGAGAGGGAGTGATATTGACACCTAGAGAGGGCGTGAGAGTGACAAATAGAGAGGGTGTGAGAGTGACACCGAGGGAGTGTGTATGAGTGACAGCGAGTGAGTGTTTGAGAGTGACAGCGAGAGAGTGTGTGAGAGTGACACCGAGAGAAGGTGTATGAGTGACAGCGAGTGAGTGTTTGAGAGTGACAGCAAGAGAGAGTGTGAGAGTGACACCGAGAGAAGGTGTATGAGTGACAGCGAGTGAGTGTTTGAGAGTGACAGCGAGAGAGTGTGTGAGTGTGACACCGAGAGAAGGTGTATGAGTGACAGCGAGTGAGTGATTGAGAGTGACACCGAGAAAAGGTGTAAGAGTGACAGCGAGTGAGTGTTTGAGAGTGACAGCGAGAGAGTGTGTGAGAGTGACACCGACAGAGTGTGTGAGAGTGACAGCGAGAGAGTGTGTGAGAGTGACAGCGAGTGAGTGTGTCAGAGTGACAGCGAGAGAGCGTGTGAGAGTGACAGCTAGAGAAGGTGTGAGAGTGACACATAGAGAAGGTGTGCGAGTGACACCGACAGAGTGTGTGAGAGTGACAGCGAGAGAGTGAGGGAGAGTGACACCGACAGAGTGTGTGAGAGTGACAGCGAGAGAGTGTGTGAGAGTGACAGCGAGAGAGTGTGTGAGAGTGACAGCTAGAGAAGGTGTGAGAGTGACAGCTAGAGAAGGTGTGAGAGTGACAGCGAGTGAGAGTGACAGCGAGAGAGTTTGTGAGAGTGACACCGACAGAGTGTGTGAGAGTGATAGCGAGAGAGTGTGTGAGAGTGACAGCGAGAGAGTGTTGAGAGTGACAGCGAGTGAGTGTGTGAGAGTGACAGCGAGAGAGTGTGTGAGAGTGACAGCTAGAGAAGGTGTGAGAGTGACAGCTAGAGAAGGTGTGAGAGTGACAGCGAGAGAGTGTGTGAGAGTGACAGCGAGAGAGTGTGTGAGAGTGACAGCGAGAGAGTGTGTGAGAGTGACACCGACAGAGTGTGTGAGAGTGACAGCGAGAGAGTGTTTGAGAGTGACAGCGAGTGAGTGTGTGAGAGTGACAGCGAGAGAGTGTGTGAGAGTGACAGCTAGAGAAGGTGTGAGAGTGACACCGAGAGGTGTGAGAGTGACACCGACAGAGTGTGTGAGAGTGACAGCGAGTGAGTGTTTGAGAGTGACAGCGAGAGAGTGTGTGAGAGTGACAGCGAGTGAGTGTGTGAGAGTGACAGCGAGAGAGCGTGTGAGAGTGACAGTGAGAGAGCGTGTGAGAGTGACAGCTAGAGAAGGTGTGAGAGTGACACCGAGAGGTGTGAGAGTGACACCGACAGAGTGTGTGAGAGTGACAGCGAGTGAGTGTTTGAGAGTGACAGCGAGAGAGTGTGTGAGAGTGACAGCGAGTGAGTGTGTGAGAGTGACAGCGAGAGAGCGTGTGAGAGTGACAGCGAGAGAGCGTGTGAGAGTGACAGCTAGAGAAGGTGTGAGAGTGACAGCTAGAGAAGGTGTGAGAGTGACACCGACAGAGTGTGTGAGAGTGGCAGCGAGTGAGTGTTTGAGAGTGACAGCGAGTGAGTGTTTGAGAGTGACAGCGAGAGAGTGTGTGAGAATGACACCGACAGAGTGTGTGAGAGTGATAGCGAGAGAGTGTGTGAGAGTGACAGCGAGAGAGTGTGTGAGAGTGACAGCGAGTGAGTGTTTGAGAGTGACACCGACAGAGTGTGTGAGAGTGATAGCGAGAGAGTGTGTGAGAGTGACAGCGAGTGAGTGTGTGAGAGTGACAGCGAGTGAGTGTGTGAGAGTGACACCGACAGAGTGTGTGAGAGTGACACCGACAGAGTGCGTGAGAGTGACAGCGAGTGAGTGTGTGAGAGTGACAGCGAGTGAGTGTGCGAGAGTGACAGCGAGTGAGTGTGTGAGAGTGACAGCGAGAGAGGGTGTGAACGCGAGAGTGACTGTGTTTTCGTTGTACCTCCATATATATTGGATTTATCTGAAAGAAGCAATATTGGCTGGAGATATAAACTGTTTTCTCCTCCAACAATCCCCCCCCCCCCCCTTCGCCAATAGATTCCCCTAATGAGAAGATTTATTGGACTCTAGAAATATATCCTTTTTCTCTCTAGGGGTGTCTTTCTATCTACCAGCGAAGGAAAATACTCACATCTTACTAAAATACTGAAGGCGTTGCGCAAACAGAGCCCATTCTTCAGATAAGACCAATACTGTAATATATACATACAAATATAACATAAAATTATGAGCAGTAAGGGGAAATTTTTAATTTTGTTCCGGAGTAATACAACATAACGGAGTAATACAACATAACGGAGTAATACAACATAACGGAGTAATACAACATAACGGAGTAATACAACATAACGGGGTAATACAACATAACGGAGTAATTCAACATAACGGAGTAATACAACATAACGGAGTAATACAACATAACGGAGTAATACAACATAACGGAGTAATACAACATAACGGAGTAATACAACATAACGGGGTAATACAACATAACGGAGTAATACAACATAACGGAGTAATACAACATAACGGAGTAATACAACATAACGGAGTAATACAACATAACGGGGTAATACAACATAACGGAGTAATACAACATAACGGAGTAATACAACATAACGGAGTAATACAACATAACGGAGTAATACAACATAACGGAGTAATACAACATAACGGAGTAATACAACATAACGGGGTAATACAACATAACGGAGTAATACAACATAACGGAGCAATACAACATAACGGAGTAATACAACATAAAGGAGTAATACAACATAACGGAGTAATACAACATAACGGAGTAATACAACATAACCAATTGACGGACTTAGTTTATATTAACAATTTTTTTCCAATTGTGATCAGAATGATGTAAGCTGTGTCTCAAAATCAACCATCAGGACCTATTTTTGATTTTGTCAAAATTAGAGTAAACATTCCCGCCCGATGATCCTGCGGTTAATGTCCGCGATGTCGTGACAAAAAAAATGTTTTATCATATACCTATGTATATCCACTATATATTTATCAAATACCACTCACTCACTCACTCACTCACTCATCTATCAACGCCCAGCCCAAACCGCTCGACAGACAATTTTGAAATTTCGCATGGACACTCCCTATATAACGTAGGCACTCGCTAAGAAAGGATTTTTTGATATTCGTATTTTTAAGTATTTTTAGAGGGGTTTAAAGTTTGAGTTGGTTAGAGAAGGCAAGCCTAGGCAGTCTGCGTTGCTAGGACGGTAAAGAACAGCTGATACCTTACATTATCTATCTCTTAGTTTTATTTCTAATTGAGGTTAATTTCAACTATGATGGCAGACTTTGAATTACTAGAAATTAACTGTCCCTCATAGAGTTTTAATTGCGTTTCTTTTCTGCCTGTCTCCGTCAGATAGGCTTGCCATATTTTTGGAGAGTTAAACCGAGACACATTAATATGGGATGGGCATACCGGGGGGGGGGGATAAAAAGAGTACAAATTATAAGCAAAATGGTTGGTGAGTTTTAAGCCTAGCAACTAACGGGAAGGGGGGATCCTAAACTGTTAGTCTACCCAAACCTTAAAAATAAGAACGGAACTTTTTTTGCTACTTGATTTTCTTAAAAAAATCTCTCAGGCAAATAGTAGTGTCTGGCAGCTGGCAGCGCTGTGCAGGTAGTTCCAGCGTTTTACAGTTAGATTACTTCTCATTTCTTTGACACTGTGAGCAGTAGTAAAAATGTTGATTGTAGAAAAGTAACCGATTTAAAAAAGATTCTTATAAACATGCATTCATAACTTTTTACATCTTACAGCCTTTTCCGGGACATTGATAAAATCGGGCGGGACACCGAAACAATTGCAAAATACCGGGACAGTCCCGGTCAAACCGTGATGTTAGCATATCCTTAGGTTTTCCAGGTGAGGTAATAATATCCGGAACCCTTGCAATGCCTTCTCGCCTATAACCTTGGTAATACTCGTAAATATATTGGGTGTTACCATATGACTTCTTGGAAACATAAACTTTTAAATTTTAACGCCCATTGAATAAAATATAGTCTGACGGGAACCGTGCAATAATAAACTGCACAGAATTGTATAGTAACGTAATTTTAATGAAACATTATTTAACGCAATAAAATAACTACTTATCTGCCGTGACGAAGCACGGGTATTCAGCTAGTATATATATATATATATATATATATAAGGGTCTGATTAACTAGGACAGTATCTTTCAAAATGTGCGATATAATTGTTTTGAAAGGAATTCAGTAAGTTTTAGAATAGTTGCTTTCCACTTACCACGATTTTCCAATCTGTTTTTTGTTAATTTTAAGAAAATATAAAAAAAATCTACGAAACACGTGGTAAACGTAAAAAGACACGAAATTTAAATTTCCTCCTTCCCTGTTGGGAGGAATTGACCCTCAGCCCAAAGGACCATTTGTGTTCCATTTCCTGTCTACTATCACCTCCTGAAGTATTCGTCAAAATTTATCTTAGACCCTGTGTATATATATATATATATATATATATATATATATATATATATATATATATATATATATACACACATAAACGCTAATAAATATTGTTGAACGGATCAATATTGTTGAAATTTTTTACACAAATAATTTGTATAATTAAAAAGGTGAAGTACGTTTAGCAGTAGAACCCGTCCACCTATAAATGGTTTTTGGAGCGACAAAAAATCGTATGGAACTACGTGTTCGAGTTAGTATGCTTGCAAGTTCTCGTTTTATATTTTCCTTACCCTCGGAAGACAAATTTAACCATTTTTAAGGCGATATCGGTAACGGTTTTTTGATAAAAGTAGAAAAGATGTTTTGGCTTTGAATTTCTTCAATTTCCCATTTGCCTTAAGTTAAGTAGTTAATTCTCCTGCTTTATAAGTAGTGAAGTTGTTAAGGTAGAAGTAATGGAAAGTTAATTACAGTGTTAGTTAAGTACGAAGCGGTACCCTATCTGCTTTTCCCCATCTGCTTTTCCCCACCTGTTATCTCATCATTCATCAACTGCTTTTCATCGCTATCCCAACCACCATCTTCTCATTCTCTATATGCTTTTCCCAAATGCTTTTCCATAAGCATTTTTAGCATAAATATGCTTTAGCGGTGACTAAACTGAAAAAAAAAACCGTTACAAAAAAGTGTCCGCTGGCGTTCCCGCATTCGCAGTGGTGTTCGTGCATGCGCATTGGCTATGTACGAAAAAGAAGACTGTATGTGTCACAGAAAAGTGTCCGCTGGCGTTCGAGCATGTTTGTCTTCTTTTTAAAGGCTATTTTTTTTTTTTTTTTTTTTTACGGCGCATCTACATCTAGGTCATTAGCGCCGACATCCAGGGTGCAGCGAGGAATTTTACCAGCGAGCCGTGGGATGATGAAATTCCTGCCGGAGGTGGGAATCGAACCCACCTTCTCCCGCTTATGAATCCAAGGCACTAGCCATTAGACCACGGGAGACCCCTTTAAAGGCTATTCACACAAGGCGGGTTACTGTTGCCTATTTAATTTTGTTTGAATACGATTATTATACAAAGTGTAAAATCCAAAGCAGCAATGAGGGAATACAAGAAAAAATATTGATATACATATGTGTATAGGCTTTGTGCAGAATCCGGGTTACTGCCTAAAATATTGATATACATATGTGTATAGGCTTTGTGCAGAGAATCCGGGTTACTGCCTAAAATATTGATATACATATGTCTATAGGCTTTGTGCAGAGTGTGCAGAATCCGGGTTACTGCCTAAAATATTGATATACATATGTGTATAGGCTTTGTGCAGAATCCGGGTTACTGCCTAAAATATTGATATACATATGTGTATAGGCTTTGTGCAGAGAATCCGGGTTACTGCCTAAAATATTGATATACATATGTGTATAGGCTTTGTGCAGAGAATCCGGGTTACTGCCTAAAATATTGATATACATATGTGTATAGGCTTTGTGCAGAGAATCCGGGTTACTGCCTAAAATATTGATATACATATGTCTATAGGCTTTGTGCAGAGTGTGCAGAATCCGGGTTACTGCCTAAAATATTGATATACATATGTGTATAGGCTTTGTGCAGAATCCGGGTTACTGCCTAAAATATTGATATACATATGTCTATAGGCTTTGTGCAGAGTGTGCAGAATCCGGGTTACTGCCTAAAATATTGATATACATATGTGTATAGGCTTTGTGCAGAATCCGGGTTACTGCCTAAAATATTGATATACATATGTCTATAGGCTTTGTGCAGAGTGTGCAGAATCCGGGTTACTGCCTAAAATATTGATATACATATGTGTATAGGCTTTGTGCAGAGAATCCGGGTTACTGCCTAAAATATTGATATACATATGTGTATAGGCTTTGTGCAGAATCCGGGTTACTGCCTAAAATATTGATATACATATGTGTATAGGCTTTGTGCAGAGAATCCGGGTTACTGCCTAAAATATTGATATACATATGTGTATACGCTTTGTGCAGAGTGTGCAGAATCCGGGTTACTGCCTAAAATATTGATATACATATGTGTATAGGCTTTGTGCAGAGAATCCGGGTTACTGCCTAAAATATTGATATACATTTGTGTATACGCTTTGTGCAGAGTGTGCAGAATCCGGGTTACTGCCTAAAATATTGATATAAATATGTGTATAGGCTTTGTGCAGTGAATCCGGGTTACTGCCTAAAATATTGATATACATATGTGTATACGCTTTGTGCAGAGAATCCGGGTTACTGCCTAAAATATTGATATACATATGTGTATACGCTTTGTGCAGAGAATCCGGGTTACTGCCTAAAATATTGATATACATATGTGTATAGGCTTTGTGCAGAGAATCCGGGTTACTGCCTAAAATATTGATATACATATGTGTATAGGCTTTGTGCAGAGAATCCGGGTTACTGCCTAAAATATTGATATACATATGTGTATAGGCTTTGTGCAGAGAATCCGGGTTACTGCCTAAAATATTGATATACATATGTGTATAGGCTTTGTGCAGAGAATCCGGGTTACTGCCTAAAATATTGATATACATATGTCTATAGGCTTTGTGCAGAGTGTGCAGAATCCGGGTTACTGCCTAAAATATTGATATACATATGTGTATAGGCTTTGTGCAGAATCCGGGTTACTGCCTAAAATATTGATATACATATGTCTATAGGCTTTGTGCAGAGTGTGCAGAATCCGGGTTACTGCCTAAAATATTGATATACATATGTGTATAGGCTTTGTGCAGAATCCGGGTTACTGCCTAAAATATTGATATACATATGTCTATAGGCTTTGTGCAGAGTGTGCAGAATCCGGGTTACTGCCTAAAATATTGATATACATATGTGTATAGGCTTTGTGCAGAGAATCCGGGTTACTGCCTAAAATATTGATATACATATGTGTATAGGCTTTGTGCAGAGAATCCGGGCTACTGCCTATACTGTTTTAATATGGACCATGAAGCCCAATCGAATTATTAAGTCAGGATTTAAAAAAAATATTTCAATTATAATTTTTGCATTATTACGCCCCGTTAAAACCTGAATCTAGTTCAAACATTTTTTTTGAATATTTAACTTGATTCTTACGATTTCTGTATATAATATTTGTAACGTTTGAGAATATAACGTAGGTAGGTATTTTGCATTATCAAGTACTCATTTGTTTGTTATCTATTTCTACTCCTGCTTCAAAATAGATAACATATAACCTTCAGTAACAATAATATTAAGGAATAACATTCTTTTTTCTTTTTTTTTTTTTTTTTATTTCGTATTTATTTATTTGAAATCTGTACAGATAACAGTACAATGATCAAGTATGTTGATCCAGATATTATGTACAAGTTGATAAAACAGACAAAAGTAAAAAATAATTAAAAATACAAAATTTGGAAGAAGCCAGCCATTGTTGGCACTTCCAGAGGTGTCTCAGTAAATATTTTATTGATCATAAAAAGATCAGGCAAGTAAATTGTCTCGAGGCCACTGTCTCTTGAGCCGCCTGGGGGGATTGTCTGGATGGGATTGGGATGATAAGGATTGACCTTCAGGATTAGGATGGTGAGATAATTTGGAGTGGAACGTTTGGAAACGGGTTTTAGCGAGGTTGTGTAGGGTTTTGTTGGATACATAAAAGGGGGCATTTACAATTTTACGGAGGACTTTTGACTGGAATGCCTGTATTCTGTTGATGTTGGATGGTTTTGCAGATCCCCAGAGTTCAAGTCCGTATGTCCATATTGGTCGAATGATTGTTTTGTATATCGTTAGTTTGTTCTGTATTTATAATTTAGATGAAGGTCCAAGTAGTCCGTATCGTTTGTTCAGTTCTTGTCTTTTCAGTCTCGTGTGAGGGTTCCATGTCAGTCGGCTGTCAAGGTATAATCCTAGATATCGAACCTCGCTGGATACTGGTAGTGGAGTGTTTTTGAGGTAGACTGTAGGACATGATCTCCGGTTTAGGGTGAATGTAACCTGTTTACATTTTTCAGGGTTGATTTTAACTCTCCATCTTTCACTCCAATGCTGAATAGCGGTAAGATGTACCTGCAGATGTTGGGATGCTACTGAGGGATCAGGGGAAGTTGATAGGATGGCAGTATCATCTGCGTAGGTGGTCAGTAAGGTATGAGGGTGTGTAGGAATATCCGCAGTGTAAAGGAGGAAAAGGAGAGGACCAATAATACTCCCTTGAGGGACACCAGCGTTTATGGGGCAGGGAAAGACTTGTACCTTGTTTAACTTGAAAGGATCTGTTTGAAAGGTAAGATTTGAGGATAAGGAAATAGGTGTGAGGAAGTATAAGCTTTACTTTGTAAAGTAATCCCGGGTGCCAAACCCGATCGAATGCTTGAGCAACGTCGAGAAAGGCGTAAACTCGTAAACTCGTAAACACTGTTGTATGGTGGAATGCTGGGAGCGGAAACCAAATTGGTGGTTGGGGATTTTCTTCGAGGATTCTATGATAGGAAGGATTCTTTTGTAAAGGAGTTTTTCAAATATTTTGGACATTAGTGGCAGAAGGCTGATTGGTCAATAGGAAGAAGGGCAGTCGGGAGGTTTAAAAGGTTTGGGAATAACAATAATAACTGAGTGTAAGGAATAACATTCAGAAACATATTTTTGACTTCGTGAGATGTATATAAATGTATAGATGTTTACGGGATACATATGTCCCGTACCGCTCAGCAGTCGGCTTCCCTACGGGACACATGTGTCCCGTACCGAGCATACGACGACCCACTGAAATTTCCTTCCGAAGTCAACGTGTTAACATCTTCCTTCGTCAATTTTTTTTTTTATCATCTATTTTTTTTCTTTTTAACTTCATTAGATTTTCTTGTATTTTTACGTACTGCTTTTAGTTTTTCCAAATGATTTTTTTCTCTCTCTCTTTCCACATGTATCCCCTCTCCTTCTCCATCTAAGTGTTTTTCTCTCTCTCATCTATGTTTATTCTCTCTTATTTCATCAGCTTTTCTCGTCTTATGTACTATTTTTCACGCCTTAACACTCACGGCCACCGGGCTCCTTGAGCAAGTTGCACTTAGGAATACTTAGTTAATGTTTTTTTTTAAGAGGATTTGTCTTGGGATAATCGTCTGAGTTCTATAATTTCCACCAGAAACCCTCCTTCTTGATATATCTCATCTTTCCATTAGCCAATCAGTAACAATAACAGTATAGGAGTCCCGGTGCCTGTGAGTGTTAAGGCGTGAGCACTTAACACTCCGAGCCAAAGGTCGTGGGTTCGATGCTCTCTATGAGGTTGTGGCTTTTCTTTAGAAAAAAGAAAAGGTATTAGCCCTGTCCTGGCTAGAAAAGGGTGGTAACCTATAGATATAATAATAATAATAATAGTAAAGCCTTTACTTGTTCCATTATAACAAAATATGAATAAAAAAACAAAATATAATAATACTAGACAAAAAAATTACCAATAAATTATGTTACTTCCATAATATTAAGAAGAAGAAGAAAACTTTATTTAATGAAATAATAAAGTGGCCTGCCCAACTTTATTGGGTTGCTGGAGACACATCATGCTGATCATTCCGGGAGGCATTCGTTTATTTCATCATCTTGTAATTTGTTATGCGTTTCCAAAAGTTCGTGGGCATTAGACACACCAAAAAAATAAAAATTGTTCTTCTAATAAAAAAAAAAACAACAAAAACGCAAGAGACTGCGTAGTGGAAAAAATAATAATAGTCTTCGGGTTTTTTTTAGGAAGAAAGTTCCATTATTGAACCTTGGCCTCTCCCAAATCCATCCATTTGTATGTATCCTTGGCCAGCTTGTACCAACAAGGACCAGAATGTTTTAGGAAGAAAGGTCCATTATTGAACCTTGGCCTCTCCCAATTCCATCCATTTGTATGTATCCTTGGCCAGCTTGTACCAACAAGGACCAGAATGTTTTAGGAAGAAAGTTCCATTATTGAACCTTGGCCTCTCCCAATTCCATCCATTTGTATGTATCCTTGGCCAGCTTGTACCAACAAGGACCAGAATGTTTTAGGAAGAAAGGTCCATTATTGAACCTTGGCCTCTCCAATTCCCTCCATTTGTATGTATCCTTGGCCAGCTTGTACCAACAGGAACCAACATGTTTTTAGGAAGAAAGGTCCATTATTGAACCTTGGCCTCTCCCAATTCCCTCCATTTGGATCTATCCTTGGCCAGCTTGTACCAACAGGAACCAACATGTTTTTAGGAAGAAAGGTCCATTATTGAACATTGGCCTCTCCCAATTCCCTCCATTTGGATCTATCCTTGGCCAGCTTGTACCAACAGGAACCAACATGTTTTTAGGAAGAAAGGTCCATTATTGAACCTTGGCCTCTCCCAATTCCCTCCATTTGGATCTATCCTTGGCCAGCTTGTACCAACAGGAACCAACATGTTTTTAGGAAGAAAGGTCCATTATTGAACCTTGGCCTCTCCCAATTCCATCCATTTGGATCTATCCTTAGCCAGCTTGTACCAATAAGGACCAGCATGTTTTAGGAAGAAAGGTCCATTATTGAACCTTGGCCTCTCCCAATTCCCTCCATTTTTATGTATCCTTGGCCAGCTTGTACCAACAGGAACCAACATGTTTTTAGGAAGAAAGGTCCATTATTGAACCTCGGCCTCTCCCAATTCCATCCATTTGTATCTATCCTTGGCCAGCTTGTACCAACAGGAACCAACATGTTTTTAGGAAAAAAGGTCCATTATTGAACCTTGGCCTCTCCCAATTCCATCCATTTGGATCTATCCTTGGCCAGCTTGTACCAACAGGAACCAACATGTTTTTTAGGAAGAAAGGTCCATTATTGAACCTTGGCCTCTCCCAATTCCATCCATTTGGATCTATCCTTGGCCAGCTTGTACCAAGAGGGACCAACATCTTTTTTAATATTGTCTTCCCATCTTGTGAATGGTCTTCCTCTCTTCCTGATTCCATGAAGGGTTTTCCAGAGTGTTACAATCTTCGCCCATCTATTATCTGATGTCCTAATAAGGTGCCCAGCCCAGTTCCATTTTTGTGGGTTGATCCTCTCTACAATATCTGCGCAACCCGTCTCTCCTCTAATAGATGCTCTTATTATTTTTTGGTGCCGCCGAACTCCTTTTATACTTTTTCCATTGCCTTGTAAGTCCTTTGTAGTTTTTCGAGACACTTTACGTTTAAAGACCACGTTTGACAGCCATATAGTAGACAAGGGAGAACATTTTGGTATAATATTTTCCCAAAGACCTATAGATAACCCGTCCCAAAATTCGTAATTAATAATAATGGACGTTAAAATTTAAATAAAATAAATAACAGTATAGACGTCCATATTTACCAACAGCTCCAAGCGTATTCCATCAAACTCTCAACCGATTTACCAACAGCTCCAAGCGTATTCCATCAAACTCTCGACCGATTTACCAACAGCTCCAAGCGTATTCCATCAAACTCTCGACCGATTTACCAACAGCTCCAAGCGTATTCCATCAAACTCTCGACCGATTTACCAACAGCTCCAAGCGTATTCAATCAAACTCTCGACCGATTTACCAACAGCTCCAAGCGTATTCCATCAATCTCTCGACCGATTTACCAACAGCTCCAAGCGTATTCCATCAAACTCTCGACCGATTTACCAACAGCTCCAAGCGTATTCCATCAAACTCTTGCCCGATTTACCAACAGCTCCAATCGTATTCCATCAAACTCTCGACCGATTTACCAACAGCTCCAAGCGTATTGCATCAAACTCTCCACCGATTTACCAACAGCTCCAAGCTTATTCCATCAAACTCTCAACCGATTTACCAACAGCTCCAAGCGTATTCCATCAAACTCTCAACCTATTTACCAACAGCTCCAAGCGTATTCCATCAAACTCTCGACCGATTTACCAACAGCTCCAAGCGTATTCCATCAAACTCTCGACCGATTTACCAACAGCTCCAAGCGTATTCCATCAAACTCTCGACCGATTTACCAACAGCTCCAAGCGTATTCCATCAAACTCTCGACCGATTTACCAACAGCTCCAAGCGTATTCCATCAAACTCTCGACCGATTTACCAACAGCTCCAAGCATATTCCATCAAACTTTCAACCGATTTACCAACAGCTCCAAGCTTATTCCATCAAACTCTCAACCGATTTACCAACAGCTCCAAGCGTATTCCATCAAAATCCCAACCGATTTCTGCCTTTGTCGACCCAACAATCCCTTCTCCCAGACAAAGCTCGTCGGATAATTAATAACGCATTATCCGATATAAACGGCCTCCAATCCGCCTCCCTTTGTTCTAAAACCGGCTACATTTCAACCCGATCTGCTAGAATCACGCAAACAGGAATTACTATAGACCTCTGCTCGGAATCCTATCGACCCGAAAATGCCACTCCTTTTGGAAAACGAACATACTCGTATTATAGGTCAGACACGACTCAATGTACAGGTATATAGACAAGGTACATCGAATATTCTCACCTATTGGTCAAATCTATTCAATAAGGTGAGAATTACCATCTCATTTCGCTAAGTGCCGTATGGTCACTACACACCTTAATAATATATTTCTGTGGCACTTTTTGTTAGTTTTCTCACAATAATAAAAAAACAATGGGGGTCTCCTGTGGTCTAATGGCTAGCGCCTTGGATTCATAAGCGGGAGATGGTGGGTTCGATTCCCAACCTCCGGCAGGAATTTTATCATCCCACGGCTCGCTGGTAAAATTCCTCAATGCACCCTGGATGTCAGCGCTAATGACCTAGATGTAGATTATATTTATATAATAACATATATATATATATATATATATATATATATATATATATATATATATATATATATATATATATTGCATCCTGTAATGTCAGTGGACAGAAATAGGTCTGCAAGAAGAAGTGAGACATTAAAATGAATATAGGGGTCTCCCGTGGTCTAGTGGCTAGCGCGCTAGATTCATAAGCGGCAGATGGTGGGTTCGATCCCCACCGGCCCCAGAAATTTTCTCATCTCAGGGCTCGCTGAGAAAATTCCTGGCTGCACCCTGGATGTCGGCGCTAATAGATACGATTTGTTGATGCGCCGTAAAAAAAAAAAAAAAAAAAAAAAAAAAAAAAAAAAAAAAAAAAATGAATACTGTTCTTGATTACATGACCTGATTCAGGTAGATGACCTGATTACCAAGCCTAGTTATGGAACTGGAACAAGGTCTGGGCTCCTTCTTCTTTCTTTCAAAGGAAAACCTAAATTATCCTCAGTTTCTGCCCCAAGAATTCCTTTATTAAATCTTCTAGGGGTATCGAGAAGTACTATTATTCTAGCCTGGGTGTCGAGAAGTATTCAGATATTCTTCCGAAAAGTTGACAAATGGATTCCATGAATGATTGCAGTAACTCCTACAACTGGGATGTACAGTAAGAAAACACCGAATCGCAGGAGCTGCGTCATCTCAGCGGGCTTCCACATAATACTTATATCTGGTGACATTTGGAAAACTTCGCAAGGAACGGAACCAACACTTCTGGAAACTTGTACACCGTTTTTTTTTCCCGACGACGTGGTGTATTTTTATAATTTTTATTTTTTTATAATCAGCCGCAACTTAGGTATTTCTTCCAAATGCAATTATTACATAAACATCGAATTATAAAATTGAAAAGTTCACATTTATCCCGTTACGCAATAATTATAAATTCGATTACACAAGAATACACTTATTAAATCTTACATATCCTCGTAATTCTAAAATTAATGAAGTTCGAGAAAACGAATAAATTAAAACTAAAAATAACTGTGAGAAAACAATAAATTTGTAAAAACGAACAGACAAAAATAACAAAAACATACAGAAATACACAAATAGAGTATGGAAATACAGTTATGAAAAGTGATTGTTCTAGTCCCAAAAGACTCAATTTATTATTGTGAAATTATATATATATATATATATATATATATATATATATATATACAACATTTAACCTTGGTCACCTAAATGTCTTCTTGGTGCTTCCTCCTTCCACCCTAGGCATTTTTTAGTGGTGAAGAAGGCTGCCAACCGACCTAACCGAGTCCCAACCATCCCTTCACCGCAACGGCTAACTATCTCCACCTCCACTATATATACATATATATATATATATATATATATATATATATATATATATATATATATATATATATCCATATATATATATATATATATATATATATATATATATATATATATATATATATATATATAATCGAGAACATATTTTGAAGGAAATAGTTTAGGTTTTCGAATGATTGCATTCCACTTATCACAATTTCCCAAAATGTTTACGTCGTTTTCAAAAAAATTAAGAAAACATACAAAAACTTCAAACCCCCTAATTTATCCTGATATTTTTTAGCATGAAACGCATTTGTTTTTATCTATTTATTTATTTTATTTATTTTTTTTTATTTATTATTATTTTTTTTTTTACGGCGCATCAAAAAATCGTATCTATTAGCGCCGACATCCAGGGTGCAGCCAGGAATTTTCTCAGCGAGCCCTGAGATGAGAAAATTTCTGGGGCCGGTGGGGATCGAACCCACCATCTCCCGCTTATGAATCTAGCGCGCTAGCCACTAGACCACGGGAGAACCCTATATTCATTTTAATGTCTCACTTCTTCTTGTCGACAATTTACATAATTCAAGACCTATTTCTGTCCACTGACATTACAGGATGCATTATATATATATATATATATATATATATATATATATATATATATATATATATATATATATAGAGAGAGAGAGAGAGAGAGAGAAAGATAACACTAGGACCATGGTTGTAAGATATAAGGAGGATTTAGACTGTTTAAAAAAGAAGGTGTTTGTAACAGATTCTTCCGAATTCAAGTCCACAGATAGCGAACAATCAAAATCGAGGAATAAAAACATCATGCAGCCAAGGATTAACAGGAGAAAAATAAAAAGGTCAATGACTCTTCCTGACTAGTTGAAAGGAAATTAATTAGTAAACATGAAACACAAAAATACCTCAGTAAAAATGAAATTGCAACGGCTAGCTCGATTCGATATGATATCAAAGATAATTATCTGTCATAATTCATGATATTAATTTTCTTAACTACATAACAAGCCAAGATATCTTATTATTATCCGAAACCCACGTTGCGAATGATTTTGAACAATATACCGTAAGATAAGTAATTACGTATTAAAGTTGATTCCAGCTCCTGTTTGTGGTTTTTTAATTGGGCGCAACTGGGAGAATATTTCAGGCTATGGTAGGGATGCTTGGAACAGGAGGAGTGTGATATTAAAACGATAGTATGTATGTGTGTATTTTAGTAGTTTTAGTTTTTATGTTTATATTTTGGAAATATAAATTATATGTTAATTATTAGATACCGTAATTTACTGTTATGTAGCAGATAATTAATAAATAATTTTAGGTGGTATAATTGTATTAAAATTTATTGTTAGAAATTGTTTAGTTGCAAGCAAGTAGCTTTGATGTACCTTCTTTGATCTTTGTTTTTATCACATATTAATGCTATTATTATGGTTGGTGTTAACCTCCCTCTGATGGCAGTTAGGCAAGAGTATTAGTCTTGAGAGTTATATGTTTTTAGCAATGTTTTGTCTACAATATATTTCTGTAGGCAGGCTTGTATAATTTGTTGTTTGGTTAAGTTTTTTGTTGCCTAATAAAGACTATTTATCTATCTATCTACTTATATATATATATATATATATATATATATATATATATATATATATATATATATATAAATACCAAATTTAATTTATTATAAACATTTCTACGAGAGAATTTAAACAGTAAATTATAACCACAGCCTAGAAAAAAAAAGTCCGTCACGCAGGAGCTGCATAACTAAGCACTTTCCTCAGAATTTGGGTAGTGTAGATTGCTTTCCAGAACAATTTGCTTAAAATATCCTCCATAAATAAAATAAAAACATGAATAGTTCTCTTTTAAATTTGTAATGAGTAACTGATCAATTAATAATTTGCTTCCAGAGTTATGTTTACACATGGTACCTATTACACTACGTTATAAATACAAAAAAACTCATATTATCGTATTTTGATCTAACGCAGGAACAGGATACAGTCACTCTAGTGGTAGAAAGCGCTCCTTGCGGCGGCTTTGTCAACCTACGTCGGACGGGCTTTTCTATTCAAATATATTACAAATTAAACCCCCGCTTTCCGATTGACCGATTCAGCTCATTTTTACAACACTTCTTTCTCATGAGTTACCCACGACGTATACCGCGTTTCGTTACAATACAGCAGAAATTACGACCGGTATGAGCATATTAAGAATTTGGGTCAAGAGTAAACCCCCCCCTTCTAATGAACCGATTTAGTTTATTTTTACAACACATATTTACCTGTAGATTACCACTACGAATACCGAGTTTCGTCGAAATATACCAAAAATCACGGCTGGTAGTGGCGAATTGGTATTGTGGGTCCGGAGTAAACCCCCCCTCCTAATGAACCGATTTAGTTTATTTTTACAACAGTTATTTACCTGTGGATTACCACTACGAATACCGAGTTTCATCGAAATATACCAAAAATCACGGCTGGTAGTGGCGAATTGGTATTGTGGGTCCGGAGTAAACCCCCCCTTCTAATGAACCGATTTAGTTCAATTTTATATCTCACTTTTCTCTCTATATTACCACTACGAATACCAAGTTTCGTTGAAATATAACAAATATTACGGCTGACATAGTCAAATTAGTGTTTTGGGTTCGGGGTAAACCCCCCCTTCCGGTGGACCGACTTTGGTGGTTAACGAACTCGTTCAATCGTTTGCTAATTGAATGCTATATACCAAGTTTCGTGACGAAAAAACAAAAACTCTGGCCGCTATCGTGTTAACAGACACATATATATATATATATATATATATATATATATATATATATATATATATATATATATATATATAAATTTTAACGGGGGTCATTTTCGGTGTCTACTAGGTAGGATCGATAAAGATTTGAAGAAATTTTTCAAAAATTCCGTCATGAGTCCAACCTCAATAGCTACTTTCCTTCGGAGGAAAGTGCTAAAAGGACACAATTGCCTACAATTTATGGCCCCAAACATATTTACGTACATCGCGAAGTTTCCACGCAAAAGAGCGTTGAAAGATGGGAGAACACTGTAATTTTTGTAAAAAAAAAAAGCAAAAAGTAGTAAATGAATCAATGCAACTTACTCTTTTAGCGAATGAATTAATCATCAGCGCCTGGACGTTTAGCGTATTTATTTAAGTCCGGGCCTCCAGATTTGTGGGGATAGGCGCCAACCGCAAGTCTTCATGCCTAAGCGCTTAACGGTTCTCAGTTACTCAGTTCGTTCACTGCTACTGTCGTAGTTTTCGAGTGTTTTACAATATCCAGTGACAAGTGCTTTATTTTTTAAAAAATATTTGAGTGAGAATCTCGCGAAAGGGCCAAGGAAAAAGTAGTACAAACTTTAGATGGTACTATTAAAATAAATCCGTCGTGCAGGAGCTGCATAACTAAGCAATTTCCTCTGATTTTGGGTAGTGTAGACTGCATTCCTGAATATTATGCTTTAAATAGCCTACATAAATAAAACAATTACATGAATAGTTCTGCTCTATTGCATTTTGATCTGACGCAGGAATGGGATACAGTCCCCCTAGTGGTAGGAAAAGCTCCTAGCGGCAGCTGTGCGAACCTACGTCTAGCGGGCTAATCCTATAGAAACATTGTACAAAGTAAACCCTCCTTTTCGATAGACCAATTTAGTTCATGTTTACAACACTTATTCCTCAAAAAACAAAAACTCTGGCCGCTATCGTGTTAACAGACACATATATATATATATGCATATATATATATATTTATATATAGATATATATAAATTTTAACGGGGGTCATTTTCGGTGTCTACTAGGTAGGATCGATAAAGATTTGAAGAAATTTTTCAAAAATTCCGCCATGAGTCCAACCTCAATAGCTACTTTCCTTCGGAGGAAAGTGCTAAAAATTATTGAAAAATATTATATTTTTTTTTAGCGAGAATAAACGGAACATTGAAAAATTTAATTTCTATATTCCTATTGAGGAGAAATGTATAGCTAAGGAGGAAGGATAAATTTTAGGGGCTTAAATTCTATTTGTAAGTAAATAATTCTAAGCGGAAATAACCACACTCTCCATCTATTTCGATTTCTTCTTTTTCTTTATTAAAAAAAAAACAAAAAAAAAATAATATAAACTTAGATATATAAGTTTTAATATATCACAAAAAACTAAAATTATTTTTAAAGTAGAAGGTTAAATCTGGTGAAGTACAAAAGAATTTTAAGAAATATTTATTTTTCGAAAATGGTGAACAATTCTTTATTTTCTACAAAACAAAAAATCCTTCGAAAATCGGTCATAAAATCGTTATTATTATCGAAATATCATTAGAAAGCTTCAGTTAAAATGTGAAGTTAGTCGACTGAAAATTGAGGGCGCTAGTGTAGCGTCCGATTTGAAAAACATAGTTTTGACAAAACGATTTTAAAATTTAATGTTCTGAAATATTCATTTTTTCTAGGTTTTTTCCTACTTTTTTGTAATAAAGATAAAAAAAAGGGTTTTAATTTTGAAACGTATCGAAGGAGACCCAAAAAAGTTTAACAATTAAAAAGGGACCAATAGAAGCTTGGTCAAAAAATTATCTTGAAATCAACACCGCGTTCACTCGGCATTGGGAGTTCACTCGGAAAATCGTATTTTTTGCCCATTTCAAAATTTTTACTTCACATAAACATTTAAGGACAACATTTTTGATTAGTTACGGAAGATTTTTTGCCCATAACAAAATTGTAAAAAAAAAAAGTTACAATGTAGTAATACCCCTTAACGTGGAAAGTTGATGTAATGGAAATCGAAGGCGTTAGCGTATGATTAATGTACTATGTTCAACACCAAATTGCTAATGAAAATTGTATGAAAATATGTATCGGAAATGGTGCCGAGCATAAAGTGCCTTTTATTGAGGCTGAATAATTGAAAATATTTAATGAAAAAAAAAATTGACTTATTTATTTTCGAATAAAACCAAAAATAAATTATCTCCTTGTGGAGCAGAAACTGATTAGAGTTGTTAGTGGCAATGAAATAAAATATAAGCTTTTATGAAAAGAAGAAAAAAAAAAAAAAAAAAAAAAAAAAAAACAATAGATACAGTTGAAATCGGGTGAATATTGGCAGCTGAGGGTTTTTTGAAATGGTTGTAGTTTGGCTTATCTCTGGGCAGTTGTATCCTACATGGTATCTAACATATTGAAATGTTCATTTTTTTTAATTTTTGTCATAATTTTATTCAATAAAGTTAAAAAAAAAATGTTTTTTAATTTTGAAATGTTCAACCGGGGATCATGCCCTTCTGTACATCTCAAAAACACTCCACTACCAGTATCCAGCGAGGTTCGATATCTAGGATTATACCTTGACAGCCGACTGACATGGAACGCTCACACGAGACTGAAAAGACAAGAACTGAACAAAGG